>CM019067.1:319211577-319536577 GCA_009667805.1 Leptobrachium leishanense | reverse complement strand
GAAAATACCTTTTTACATTGAGGTTGTGCACGGTGGACACATGGACTCCCAACGCTATCCAGGATGACTCAGTCCAATCACATAGCTATTGTTTTTCTCATGATAGCTAGACATGTGTCATATGTCATAACCAGCTGGATGGAGTGAAGGTAACATCACTGCTTTATAACCGTAGAGACACAGGTTCGATCCCAGCCAGAGCACCTCTCCAGTAAGTGTCCTTGGGCAAGACACCTAACGGTACATACTCGCCTACCACACAATATCACCTGTGAAGTCCAGTGGTAACGTCTCGACCGTTCGACCTTGGAGAAGCAAGTCAAATCCCGTTCAGCACATCCCTCCAATACAACTGTGAAGAAGCAAGTCTCGACTTTACGAGAAGCGGGTTCAACCTAACCACCAGGTCACTGCTCTACAATCACAGAAAGACGAATTGATCCCACTGAGAAGATGCCACCAGGCTCCTTGGGCAAGACACCTAATGGTACAAACTTACCTACTACACACACTGGGCTCTATTACATTCTTCACGCAAAAACGCTCACGCAAAGCGTGAATTTGTGCACCAAACGTTAATGCACGTAAATCAACGCAGGAATTACAATCCTTGTGCATTTTTTCATCCGTCGAGCAATAACGTGCGTAAAACGGATGTGCACAAGCGCGCGCGTGCGCGCAGTAACGTTGCGCGCAGAAATCAGTGTGCAGACTGTTTTTTTCACGCGATTCAGCCAATCAGAATTAAGAACCACATTTATCTCACGTTAAGTTTTTGAGCCTGCCAAAGTCAATCTGCGCATATATGCTGCATCAATAATAAATGCACACACAACTTCTCCATTTTATTGGTTTGGGTATGTGTAGAATGTGTAACTATACTGTGCTGTATTTTTTTTTGGGCTGGTGTATTTGGTTTCGTCAGGTTGATAGAATTTGCCGTTAACACCAGCTTTTAGGAGTTGCTAAAATTATGCGCGCAAAGGCCGTGCGTTACAAACTGCGCATCGATTGTAATACCATCCGCGTACCAGCACACAAACACATTTGCGCTCACAATGTTAAGTATAGGACGCGCGCAGTACAGTAAGCTCGCGCAGGGTTCGCGCAGGTTCACCCACGGTAGATGTATACGCGCGTTTGTTGCGCAGACATTGTAATACGACGTTCAGCACAAAGGGTTTTACCCCTCGCGTTAATGCGTTTTTGCGCCGGCGCAAACGTTTGCGCAAAGATTGTTATAGGGTCCTCTATCGGCTGTGAAGTCCAGTGGTAACATCTCTACCCTTCAACCTTGGAGAAGCAACTCAAATCCCGTTCAACACATCCCTCCAATACAACTGTGGAGAAGCAAGTCTCGACTTTACGAGAAGCGGGTTCAACCTAACCACCAGGTCACTGCTCTACAATCATGGAAAGATGACTCAATCCCACTCAGAAGACACCACCAGTGAGTGTCCTTGGGCAAGACACCTAACGATATGGATGCGTCTACCTCACAAAATACTTTTACATCTCATAGATTGTAAACTCCCTTGGGAACAGGGTCCCCTGAATCATGCTGTATCATCCATGTGTGGTATTCCAATGTATCAACCTCTTGTACACCGATCTTGTAAAGCGCTGCTGAATATGTGGCGCTATATAAAGGATAATAATAATAACAACAGGAAAGATATACTGATAAGTAAATCTATATAAAATATAATAAATGTATATATAATGATAGATTTATAACCTGCTGACCGAACTAGGAAAAAATGGACAAATGGTATATAATTTGTCTGGGTCCTGTAATAAAAAATGGCTTCAATTGGCATTAAAGACAATGAGCACTAAATGGTCACAATCAGCTCAGCACACAGGGGTGAAAGGACTCAGCAGTGAACTAGTTAAAGTCTCCTTCATTTGGTTTGGTTTTATCTCTTAACCCCTTAAAGACCAATGACGTAACTGTTCCGTCCTAAATGCATTTACCGTATTTTTCGCTCCATAAGACGCACCTGACCATAAGACGCACCTAGTTTTTAGAGGAGGAAAACAAGAAAATAAATATTCTGAAATCAAATAGTGTAATAATGGATATACTGCCCCAGCTCATGGATACTGTCCCCCAGCTCATGGATACTGTCCCCCAGCTCATGGATACTGTCCCCCAGCTCATGGATATGCCCCAGCACATGGATACTGTCCCCCAGCTCATGGATACTGTCCCCCAGCTCATGGATATGCGCCAGCACATGGATACTGTCCCCCAGTTCATGGATAATGCCCCAGCACATGGATTTGCCCCAGCTCATGGATATGCCCCAGCTCGCTCATGGATGTGCCCCAGCTCGCTCATGGATGTGCCCCAGCTCGCTCATGGATGTGCCCCAGCTTGCTCATGGATGTGCCTCCGCTCACCTGTCGCCGCCGCGTTAGGCTCCCTCTGAGCGTGCGTCCGGCGGCAGGAAGCTTGGGCACTCGCCTGGGGGAGCCACGTGACCGCGATCTCGCGAGATCGCGGTCACGTGGCTACCCCAGGCGAGTGCCCAAGCTTCCTGCCGCCGGACGCACGCTCAGAGGGAGCCTAACGCGGCGGCGACAGGTGAGCTGAGGCATGCATTCGCTCCATAAGACGCACCCACTTTTCCCCACACTTTTTGGGGGGAGAAAAGTGCGTCTTATGGAGCGAAAAATACGGTACTTTAAAGACCCTTGGTCCTTAAGGGGTTAAAGTTTGCTTTCCGTTTTGTAATCCCTGTGTACATAATAGTTTAGAATGATGCATAGATATATACACACAAATTTATATAGCTTATATAATAAATAAATAAATGTAATATAATAATAACCATTTTGATTAGCGGTATAATAGCTCAGCAGCGAAGGGGTTAAAGCCTCCTTTGTTTTTATTTCTAAGTATATGCTTTCGGTAGGTTTTTATCCCTCTGTATATGAATGGACGGGATGGCTTTATATGGTGAAATTTACATTAGTTTATTAGAGCAGACGGTGGCGACAATAAAGGAATAAATGGGCAAAATGTCATTATTTTTATTCTATTATTTCCTCATGCGGCTACACTGGCAAATAATATTTATGGCCTCTTTATCGCACCCTAATGATTTGCCGCAGGTTTTACTGACTGGCCCTGAGACTGCTTGACTTGCTGTATTGGGAACACACCATTATATTACAGTGAAGGGCGCCCCCAAGTGGCTGTTATACATAATGCACTTTTGTCTCTTCTCAAATCCTTTGTGAATCAGAAGACAGGTTTACAGGGACATTAAAGGGACACGATCACTAACATAAGCTGTAACTAGATTACTTGTGCATTACAAACAAAACCACCTTATAAAACACATTATAAAATACATTCTGCTGTTTTTTTTCTTTGTTTGAAGAAATTGCACGTTAAAAGGAAAAATAAAGTTTATAGGGTTATTCAAAGAAAGCCGAGCTGGCCACGAAATTGCAGCGTACAGCGAACGATGCAATTTCGTGTCCATTTGGCTATTCAAAAACCTGGCAGTTCGCCAAATATTGTAAATACTGTGCTGTTCGGCGGCAGTGAAATCCCCACAGAGAAGCAATGGTTAACCTTTTCTGAGACAATGAACAGCAGAGGAATGTCAGTGAATTGCCCTTCTGTTCGGTGTTTTCATTCGACGGGTTTAAACAGGCGAATTCCATTTTAGTTTCAATGCAAAAAATATTCCTGTTTTTATTCAACCGTTTATTCTTTTCACTTGCAGCAAAAAAGTCTCTTTATGTTTTAGGATTTGTCTTTCATTACTTTTACTGATAAAAAGGCTAATGTCCAAGATCAACCTTCCGCTCATCCATGTTCCCGACGATGATCCAAAAGAAGGCAAAAAAAAAATCGTGATTGATTCTATAAGGCAATCAGATTATTCCTTGGATCAACAAGCAATGCATTATAGTTTGGATTTATTACATCCCTGTATACCATGCTCTACCAGAGTGTTTCCCAAACCTGTCCTCTGGACCCTCAACCAGGCCAGATTTTGCAGATCACCTTGGGGAAATGCAGACTGAATCCTGCAATCACTGAGCAGCAAATCATATCACCCGTGCTGTGCTTCACATATCCTGCAAACCTGGCCTGTGAGGGGGTCCAAAATAATGGAATGAACATTTTGTGCAGAATCTAATAGACTCTTTAACTTTTTCCACTACCAGGTGGTTTTTCATAAATCCACTGGCAGGAACCAATGGTTTTATGGAAAACCACTTTACATTAACCCCCATAACCCTATAAGCATCACATACACACACAATAGCTACGTGCATTTCATTTAATCCGAAATGAATCGAAATTCCAAATCACAGAAATGAACGACAATGATAAAATGTTTCTGATTCGATTTGAAAATTTTTGGATTAATTCAGATTCGTAAAAAAAAAATTGCACTCCTTGTACAAATGCTAACCCTAACCCTAATACATTCAGAAACAGTGACTGTAATAACCCTAACACAAACAACCACTAAGCTTAACCATAACCCAACCCTAGAGGTAACCCTAACCTTAACTCTAGTCCTAACCCTAATACATGCAGTAATAGTAACTGTCATAACCCTAACACAAACAGAACCAGTAAACTAACAGTAACCCAACCCTAGAGTAACCCTAATCCTAAATCTAGCCCTAATACATTCAGAAACAGTGACTATAATAACCCTAACATAACACCAATTCTAACTCTAGCCCTAACCCTAATATATGCAGAAATATTAACAGTAATATCCCTAACAGTAACACTAATCCTAACACAAACAGAACCAGTAAGCTTTACAGTAACCCAGCCCTAGAGGTAACCCTAACCTTAACTCTAGTCCTAGCCCTAACCCTAATACATGCAGAAATAGTAACTGTAATAATCCTAACCCTAACACAAACAGAACCAGTAAATTTAACAGTAACCCAACCATAGAAGTAACCCTAATCCTAACAATAGCCCTAATACATTCAGAAGCAGTGACTCTAATAACCCTAACAGTAACACTAATCCTAAAACAAACAGAACCAGTAAACTTTACAGTAACCCAACCCTAGAGGTAACCCTAACCTTAACTCTAGCCCTAACCCTAATACATGTAGAAATTGACATTTTAATAATCCTAACAGTAACCCTAATCCTAACGCAAATAGAACCAATAAACTTTACAGTAACCCAGCCCTAGAAGTAACCCTAATCCTAACTACAGCCCTAATACATTCAGAAACAGTGACTCTAAAAACCCTAACAGTAACCCTAGAAGTAACCCTACTCCTAACTCTAGCCCTAAGCCTAATATATGCAGAAATAGTAACTGTAATAACCCTAAGGGTAACACTAAACCTAACACACAGAACCTGTAAGCTTTACAGTAACCCAACCCTAGAAGTAACCCTAATCCTAACCCTAACCGTAATATATGCAGAAATAGTAACTGAAATAACCCGAAGAGTAACACTAATCCTAACAAAATCAACTAGTAAATTTTACAGTAACCCAACCCCAGAAGTAACCCTAATCCTAACCTTATCCCTAACCTTACATGTAGACACAGTACCTGTAATAACCCTGTATACAAAATAGAAATGCATAAAAAGTACAGAGGGGAGTCCTTCAATGACGGAAACCAGGTGCATATAAGTAAATCCACAAGTTAAAATTGAAAAACCACGTGCATAGAGACTCAATTATAGAGGAAGCAAAAACCAAAGCAATTAAATGGAATATCGCCACTTCAGCGGGTCACGTCTCCTGCAACCACCATGTTGCCTCCACTCTTTCCATCTCTGTTGATCAATATGGGAACTTTATTTATTTTATTTTATTTTAAAAAAAAATCTAGTTGATAAAATAATTCCAAATTTATGGTAGCATAAAAACAATTATAAAATTGTGCAATAAGCTCAACACGTTTCGTCTAACCCTTTAGACTTTCTCAGGAGAAAGACCATGTTGTCAGGACAACCAGAGACATTATGCAGCTGGGACAATTAGAAGGCCGCCAAGCCACCATGTTGGTGGAGGCGAAGACTACATACACACCTGTTTAGGGAGAACAATTATGGGAACTTAAAATATATATATATATATATATATATATATATAAGCAATTAAGAAGGGCCAATTATTGGACTTATGGGGATATATATTGAGGGATTTGAGCTATGCATGTTCATTCAATTGATTTTATTTCAAAGAGTGTTATCACTCGTGCTTGCTCCTGAGAAAGTATAAAGGTTTAGACGAAACGCGTTGAGCTTATTGCACAATTTTATAATTGTTTATGTGCTATACCCATGTTCCCATACCGATCAACAGAGAAGGAAGGAGTGAAGGCAACATGCAGGGTTATTCAAAGAGAGTCGATCTGGCCCCGAAATGTAACCGAACGCAGAATTTCAGCGAACGGTGACATTTCGTGGCCATTCGGCTATTCAGAGAGCAGGCAAGTCCCCAAATCCTGGCGAATTGCCTGCACATACGGTGCCTGTTCGGCGCCTGTTCAAGGGCAGTGAATCCCCATAGAGAAGCAATGCTTTGTCTATACAGAGAACACAGAACAGCTGAGAAAAGTTGCGGAAATGCCCTGCTGTTCGGTGATTTCATTCGGCAGGTTTATTCAGGAGAATCCGATAGGCTTCAATGTTAAAAATATTCCCGTTTTAATTCAATATCTAATAAACCATTAATTATTTTATTCTGCTGTAAAAAGTCTCTTTATGTTTAGATTTGTTACGATCTTTTAGGCATTTTTTGGGATTTTTTAATAAAAAAATTCCGTTATTTTTTTAAATCGTTTTTTCCTTTTTCTGTAACAGTCATTTTTATTATCATTCATTGGATCTTATATGTAAATTCCAGACATTTTTGTTCTGTAGTTTTTTTTTCAAACAGCGTTTCACTTTTCAAACTTTCAAGCGTACTGTTTGTTTTTTTTCACCTCGTTTGTCTGCGTGTCGAGTTTTTCCGGCGGCTGCTCTGTGCTGTGATCGGTGGCTAGTCGGGTTTCTCCTGTGTGTTCGGCGGGGTTAATCCAGCTGTTTTCTGCGGGTTTCGGTGAGTGTTCTGCGGGTTTGCGGTGGGTTTTCCCTGCACCACGGGGGCCCAGCGGTTCTTGCTGAATACATAGAAACATAGAACATAGAAAAATGTCGGCAGATAAGAACCTTTCGTCCCATCTAGTCTGCCCAATTACATGGATACTTTACCTGGATTTATCTTTTGTTTAGGATAGCCTTATGCCTATCCCATGCTTGCTTAAATTCAATCACTGTTTTGGCCTCTACCACTTCAACTGGAAGGCTGTTCCATGTATCCACCACCCTCTCAGTAAAATAATGCTTCCTGATGTTACTTTTAAACCTTTGCCCCTCTAATCTAAGACTATGTCCTCTTGTTTTGCTATTTTGTTTCATTTTAAATATACTCCCTTCCTCTACCTTGTGGATTCCCTTTACGTATTTAAATGTTTCTATCATATCTCCCCTGTCTCGTCTTTTTTCCAAGCTGTACATGTTAAGATCATTAAGCCTTTCCTGGTAACTTTTCTCCTTCAAGCCGTACACCATTTTAGTAGCCCTTCTCTGAACTCTCTCTAAGAGGTCTATATCCTCGCAGGGTCGGCGAAATAGGATCACCAAATCGCCCTGAATTGCAGGGAACGAAAAGTCACCGAACGTGCAGTGGCATTTCGAATCTCTTTGAATAACCCTGATGGTGATTGCAGGAGACGTGACCCACTGAAGTGGTGATAGTCCATTTAATTGCTTTGGGTTTTGCTTCCTCTATAATTGAGACTCTATGCATGAGGGTTTTCAATTTTAACTTGTGGATTTACTTATATGCACCTGGTTTCCATCATTGAAGGACTCCCCTCTGTACTTTTTATACATTTCTATTATTTGGAGTGCACCAAGACTCTCAGAGGGAAGACCACTAAACAGAAAAAAGTTAAGTAGTGCAGTGTTTTTTTTACATATATACTGTAATAACCCTAACAGTACCCCTAATCCTAACACAAACAATACCAATAAGGTTAAGAGTATGAGATCCCTAAAAGTAACATTTAGGGGTATAGAGTAGGGACGTGCAGTCAGGGGTGGCAGAGCCTCCCCTGCCATTCCAGTAAATTAATGTGCTCACTGTGCTGTAATGACATGTATGTATATTTAATCTGTAAATAAAATGTTATTTATTGAAAAAAGTTCTCATACTCACCTGCTCCACACTCCCTCGCTGCTTCTCTGTCCTCCGCTTTTTTTCCCCTGCACTTTCAGCTTGCCGGCTGCGGTGTGTGTGTGATTCACTACACAGACAGCAGGGGCAGCACTGAGCCAGTCTAGCCTACGCAATTGCGCAGCTGAATGCTACACTAATTGTGTAGCTCAAGCTGACTTTTCTTCCTGGTTCTACGCTCTTTTGTGCCTCCAGAGGCACTGAGAGCAATTGAAATCTTGAGTCAATGGGAAAGCTCCATTGGTCTAAAGCAATTCTTTTTTTTTTTAAAAAAAAATGCTCCCCATGGATTGATTGACGCAGGACAGTCATGTGACTGTCCTTGTCAGTGGGGGGGAGGGCAGGCAGAGTTCAGCAGTCAGCATGTGTGTAATAGCACCCTCTGTTAGTTAGTATTGTAAGTGCATGCTCTTAGAACATTAAAATAAAGTTTGCATATAGGTTTTTAACGAGTTGTAATAGCGCCCTCTATTAGTCAGTATTGTAAGTGCATTCTCTTACAACTGTAAAAAAAAAATGCGAACTTTACTTTATAAATAGTGAAACTCTGCTCTCCTATATTGCGACTGCGTAACCCTGTGTATATCTGGCTCTGATACTAGCCAGTGCCTCACCAGCCACTGACTGCACGTCACCGGTATAGAGGGGTAGTAGAGAGAAGGATGAAGGAGGTAAAGGGGGCAGTATAGGGGGAAGGGGTATAGAGGGAGGTAAAGAGAGGTATAGGGCTAGACATTAGACATGTGCGTTTCATTTCATCCGAATTGAAAGTCGGACGAAAATCCACCAATTTTAGTTTTCGGAAACATTTCCAAAAATGAAAATCAGCAATCCGAAATTCCAAATCAGTCCAAAAAAAAGAATCACAGTAACAACAAAAAAATGAAATGAAATTGATCAGAGACGAAAAATAAAAAAAATCAATGCAATTCAAAGCACAGCAATGGGTTAATGGCATCTCACAGGACACAGTTTATATCCCTGTCAGGGGTTAATGGGCATTGGGCATCTCAAAGGGCACATCTTATATCCCAGCAAAGGGTTAATTTCTGCTCTCCATGGTGCTAAATAGGTTTCAGCAGCAAGGAAAGGGTCCCCCGTATCTTTTTGTTTTTGTTTTTAATCATTATAAAATACAAAATAAAAACGAAATTGATAATAAAAATGAAATACGAATGGATCCGAAACACGAAATACAGATCGTCCGAATTAATGAATCAGTCCAAAAAACCTTAACGAATCGATCCGAAACTAAAACAGACCTTAACGAAAAAAATCTGAAACTGAACGAAACGAAAATTTGGGCCATGCACATGTCTACTAAACATACATGCATCGCAAATGTTTTACATATTTTCAAAAAATTTTGGAGATTCTGAAAATTTTAGGATAGATACGAACAGGAAAATCCCAAAAAATCTGAAACTTCGTAGATTATGGCTAGCGAAATGTGCCGAAACAAAATTAAAATGCCATTTAGTTCTGTGCAGATGTCTGACATAGAATCCTAAACACATACACACACACACAGGGTCAATACACTGTAACTATCATTACAGTGCATAATAGTGCAATATTTGAGGAAGTGGGCGCCCTCTTCTGGTCAATCCTGGTACTTCCACAGGTCGCCAGAGAACGCAATCTCTTCGTCATGTTACTGAACATCGGCTCCTACGTCCAACGTGCTGTAACTTTAGGGAGACATTCTGGAGACCATTTGAAAATGACGTTTGTTTGCAATAAAGGAAATTCACTTGCAATTCTCCAGTATAAGTCCAGATCGATTTAACCCCTTCACTGCTGTTATCAAGTTAAATATTTGATGCATAAACAGTTGGATGCCGGAAAAAGCAGATGTCTTTTCTGTGGTTTTAGTGTATGAGCAGAACGGTATTTACTGTTGCAGGATGTTTTTTACATGATGTTGCCAAATGCGAACCTTGGATACAGCTGGAACGTGCGTTTGCCACATTTTCTGTAAAGTGGCAGATATCAATGAGCAGCCTGGCTTGAAATTGCAGCTGAATTAAATGTTTTGAACAGCCTCCCTGAAAATTATTCAGGTCCCGCAAGCTGGAAAAGAATTGCTAAATGAAGTGCGATATTGGCAGTTTAGATTTCTAATTTCCGACAGCGATAGAAAGTGATAATCGATAAAACGCCATTTCAAAGCCAGCGCATCACAGATCACTCAGAACAACGTGCTCTTTGCTATCTTTACAGCTGATCAATACAAGAGATCGATGATCATGTATGAAAAGAGCAACAAACCTAAAAAAAATACATGAAATATTAAGAGTAACCCATTCACTACTTAAAATGTGTATATATGCTTAACCTATTCAATACACAAACTGTAACGATGCTCTTTGGATCAGAACCTAAACTACACAAATTACAAACTCCCCATCTATGTGTTGGGACAAGATCAAATGGCACGCTGACCACTGTCACTTCTCTCAAATATCTAGGTATGTGGTTAGACCCAAATCTATCCTTTGGCCCCCACATCGAAAAACTCTCATCTAAACTTTACCCCAAACTAGGTGCCCTGTACAGAAACAAATCCTGCCTGAGCCCTGCGGTAAGAAAGCAGATTGTACAACAAATGCTTATGCCGGCTATTGAATACGGAGATGTAGTGTATGCAGCCGTCCCACAAACACACCTTCAGAAACTTACTACATTGTAAAACTCATTCTGCCGCTTTGTGCTATAATGTAACTACATGACCCACCATTGTGACATGTTAAAAGAGCTAAACTGGCCGTCGCTGGAATCTAGACGCACCCTTCACCTTTCCAACCTGGTGTTTATGAGGTTTTCTGGGAAGCTGCCACCCTTCCTGAATACAGTGGTGTATTTAGGTTTTGTGCTGCCCTAGGCCTGACTAAACTCGTGCACCCCCTAATTTAAATTTGACACCCCCTTCCTGTCAAGGTCACACCTCTTCCTGGTTAAACCCTGCCCTTCCTATTTAGGCTCCACCTTTTCCTCTTAGAGCTCCGCCTTTTCCTCTCTTTATATTAAAAGTGGACACCAAGTGCCTACTTGTATATTTTGTTTACCATTTCAAATGTATCTATTGAGATAATAAAATTATGACATGTTTAAATTCAAGCATTTTTACAAAGATCAGCCACGCATGTCAAGTATACTGGATCACAGCCGCTCTAATTGGTTGAACAATAAAATCCACAGAAACGTCCATTGTGTTTGAGCGTATCACAGAGCTGCACAGCAATAAAACCCACAGAAATGTGCATTGTGTATGAGCATATCAGAGCTCCATAGCAATAGAAGTCACAGAAATGCGCGGTGTGTATGAGCGTATCACAGAGCTGCACAGCAATAAAACCACAGAAATGTGCAGTGTATGAGCGTGTAAGAGCTGCACAGCAATAAAACCCATAGAAACGTGCGCTGTGTATGAGCGTATCACAGAGTTGCACAGCAATATAACTCACAGTAATGTGCAGTGTGTATGAGCGTATCACAGAGCTCCACAACAATAAAACTCACAGTAATGTGCGCTGTGTATGAGCGAATCATAGCTGCACAGCAATAAAACTCAAACTCATTTCATTTAAACCCCCGCTTCTTTCATTTAACCCCCACCACTTTCATTTAACCCCCACTTATTTCATTTAACCCCACCTCTTTCATTTAACCCCTCACACCTATTTCATTTAAACCCTCCCTCCACCTCTTTCATTTAACCCCCTACACCTATTTCATTTTTAAAAAAACACCTCTTGCATTTCATTTACCCCCCTCTTTCATTTACCCCCCTCTCTTTTTTACATTTACCCCCTCTTTTTTACATTTACCCCCTCTCTTTCATTTACTCCCCCCCTCTTTATTACATTTATCCCCTCTCTCTTTCATTTACTCCCCCTCTTTCTTTCATTTACTCCCCTCCCCTCCTCTTTCTTTCACTTACTAGACCTGGGAGGCTTTGGGTGCTGGCGGCTGGGCTGGTGGTTGGGTGCTGGCGGCTGGGCTGGTGGTTGGGTGCTGGCAGCTGGGCTGGTGGTTGGGTGCTGACAGCTGGGCTGGTGGTTGGGTGCTGGCGGCTGGGCTGGTGGCTGGGTGCTGGCGGCAGAGTCAGCGGCGTCTCTCCTTCCTGCATCTACTCTGGCAGGTGAAGCGGCACGCGCATAGGAGGAAGTGACGTCATATGAATACATCCTCCTAGCGCTTTCGCTCAGGTGGCGCAGCTCGCATGTCCGGCGGGTCCCTCTGATCCAGCGGCAGGGCAGTTGGTCCTGCCGAGCGGCAGGTCCCACCGAGCGGCGGGGTGCCGCCCCCTGTAAATTGCCGCCCTAGGCCTAGGCCTTGTTGACCTAGGCCAAAATACACCTTTGCCTAAATAGGCTGCTTCCCCCAGGTCTATTCACTAAAGGTGAAAATCAGGATAATTGGCAAGAGAACAATCTAGAACAAGTAACTGAATTGGAAAGTGAGATAAATGGGATATTTTTTCTGGATTGGCTATTTAGACCTGGATTTTTCACTTCTCCTGCCAATTCTCCTGAGTTTCATCTTTAGTGAATAGACAATCATGTAGGACTTAACGTTTGGACATTCTCTTACCTGCTCTGTGCATTTCTGACCAGCCAACGGCTTTCCAGACCCCTCACAGTCTATCTTCAATGGAAGCTGCAGCTGTAGGTTTAGAAGAGCACACCCTTCCCAGTGGTACCATAGGTGTGGTGTGGACACTTTCTTACCTGTTGCAGAAGTACTTTGTAACACATTCTGTCAAGACCAAAGCGTTCTCCCCACTTTTCATCCTGGTGTCCTCTCTTGGATGTCCTCATAATACCTGAACCCACTCGTTTAGTTCCTCTTGTGATGTTGCTTCTAAATATTTGTGGATATAAAATGTAATAAATCACAATCAACCTCACCGGTGACATCTCGCTTTGGAACATAGAACGACCCCGGACCCTCATTGCCCATGATAGAATAGGTAAATTAAAGGAAATGCAGTTTCACATAATTCTCGTCCATCCCTTCTCTAAACAGGAAATATCAAGCAGTTATTCTAGAATATTCCACCAGGGGACAGCAAGTCACAGCACGGCTTCCTGCTTCAACTGTAGAAGAAAAGAGCGCAGATATTTTATTGCAAAGTACAATGTGGCCATTTCTTACTGTGAGTGTGAACACAATTCATATGTTCTCGCAAAAATATCAACCATAGACGTACATTTTTTAGTATTGAAATAAACCATAGAGGCTCTACCTGTCCTGGTTAAACCTGCTTCCCGTTTTGTTATGTTCCTTGTTGGATTCCGTTCACGTGTGGTTTTTATTTTTTTAATGTATTTTTATTGACAGAGTAACAGTGATTCTCGCTGCCTTGCATTTGCTTTCCTGCACACTAATACATTTTTGACACTCCTGATGAAGCTGGTGGTGACACAGTGAAACGCGTAGAGTGTATTTATTTTGTGCTCCATGCACACCAACAGCACAGTGAAACGCGTAGAGTGTATTTATTTTGTGCTCCATGCACACCAACAGCACAGTGAAACGCGTAGAGTGTATTTATTTTGTGCTCCATGCACACCAACAGCACAGTGAAACGCGTAGAGTGTATTTATTTTGTGCTCCATGCACACCAACAGCACAGTGAAACGCGTAGAGTGTATTTATTTTGTGCTCCATGCACACCAACAGCGACTGTTGGCACATTTGTGTCTTACCTCTTACCTACAGTTTGAATGCTCACAGACTTAAGGGGTTATTCAGAGAGCACCAAAATGTTACTGCTCGTTTGCCGCACTTCCGCGATTTAAATTCACATACCCTGCGGTGAATTCAGCAAACCCCAAAGTGCAGCGAAACGACCTGTCAAATGCATCTGAAAAACCAACACAGAACAACCAATTGGAAACCAAAAACCTCCGAATCAATCCACAAAACTGCCGAATGCATTCGATGATCCGCCAAACAGACTACCGAATCGATTTAAAAAAAAGCCACCGGCCAGACGCCGAACAGGGGTAAAAAAAAATTAACAACTGTTAAACCGCGTTTTAAAAAAAGCGAGAGCATGAAAATGCCTGGCAATAAACTATAAGGTCCTATGAATAACAATAAAAAGGTTTGTCACAGAATAAAAAAAAAAGCCATGTAAAATAAAAAATCGGAATTAAAAATTTCACAGAAAAAAATCCTGAAAAATGCCTAAAACAATCCTAAAGATAAATAAATAGACTTTTTGCTGCAAATGAAAAGAATAAATGGTTGGATAAATATTTTAGAAAAACAGAGAATTATTTTTACATTGAAACCTATGGGATTCGAATGATTTAGATTCGAATTAAACCACCGAAAATCAGGGCATTTTTCTGCTGTTCGGTGTCTCTGAATAGATTAACCATTGCTTGTCTATGGGGGATTTCACTGCCGCCGAAGATCACTGTATTTCGCTGGCAATTTTCCAATATTTGGTGAATTGTCAGCTTTTTGAATAGCTGAATGGCCACAAAATTGCACCGTACGGGGAAATTCACTGGTCGGTGCAATATCGTGGCCAATTCGGTGCTCTCTGAATAACCTCTTTAGTGAGATACTTATTATTTGCACATTAGCTTCCAGATAGTAACTGGAAACAAGGTAGCACTGAACATCTATCAGGCACCGTGTGCACGGTAACCTGTGTGTGTCTTGAGTAGGGATAGACCGATATATCGGTTTGCAGATTATCGGCTGCCGATATTCAGAAAATTACTGATATCGGTATCGGCATTTTATTTGCAGATATTTGGACAGTTGGCTCACTGCAGCTGCGACATGCAAGATCCCACAGAACTGCGTGAATCCGGGGCTTCTCCCACATCAGACTGTAAGCGCTCACTGCAGAACGACCCCTGCTCACTGACCGTATCGCGCAGGAGCGTGATGACAACAGAAATGGGGCTTCCATCCCATCTGGTAGGGAATTCCCTATATAGGGTCTATTTCCTGCAGCAGGGGTCAGCAACCTGGGCCCTCCAGATGTTTTGGAACTGCATTTCCCAAGAGGCTCCAAGTACCTAATGAGAAGCTGAGCATCATGGGAGATGTAATTCCAAAACATGTGGGGCGATATTACAAAGTCACTGCGAATTTAACCAGAGCGCATGTGAACTTCCCAGAGCCATTATAGTCTATGGGGTTGTTAAGTTTACAAAAGCTCTGGTTAAGTTAGCACCAACTTTGTAATATTGCCCTTGAAGGGCCAAGGTTGCTGAATCCCTTACATACAGGGTCATATGAGGGATCATTAAGAAAAGCCAAAGACACCGTCTTATCGTTTGTAAAAAATAAAAGCTTAAATAAAATAAAAATTCTTATTAAATTGAATAAATGAAGTGGACGTGGTGCAATGTTTACATGTTAAACACATGGAGTTCATGGCATAGTGTCAGATTTGTGCTTTTTTTTTTCACAACTTTAAAATTTACAGAATATCGGCACCAAATATCGGCTATCGGCCAGAAAAGCTGTCGATAATCCGTATCGGTATCGGCCCTGAAAAAATTATATCGGTCTATCCCTAGTCTTGAGTTGCTTATCATACGTAGCTTCTTTTAACCATGTAAATATTCAACTTTTTTGATATCAGGACTTTCAACCTAGTTTCGGTGCACTTGGCACCTGCTGTTTTTGTTTTTTAGATTTTTTTGTTTCAGATCTTTTTGATATTTGCGCATGCGATTTACGCTTTTACTTCTATTCAATAAAGGTTATATTTTAAGTTCCAATATTCTTTGCCCTCCAACCCAGCCTCCCAATGTATTTGTGACTTTTGTAACAAGCTATAAACATATGGGGCCCTATTCCAAGGCTACCGTTATGATCAGCGTTCGAGACGCACAACCTAACGACAGACATTATTAGCTTAATTTTTTCATGTCCTATTCCAGCCTTGTCATTAAAGGAGTCATTCTGACCTTAGCGTCACGCAGCTTGCGAGCGCTTACTTTATTTGGCGTCTCCTATACTTAACATGGGACGCGCAAGATGTTAATTAACCTTAAGGACGGGGGCAATTTTACGAGTTCGGCACTCTTTGAAAAGTAGAAGTGTGCTGAGCTCATTTTGACGGGTTTTTGCTCATCATGTTTAAACGCAATTTGAAGTCTCGTTTTATTGTACGACCCAGACATATTATATATTCTTTTTTTTCCGCAGACTCAGCAGATTTCTAATCTATCAATATATGTATACGTCATGTCCTGCCAGAATGCTATAACCAAAAATATAAAAATAATGTGAATTTTCAATAAAATTTCAATCATTCACAGTGTGTAACGTATTTTTTTTTCACATTTTATCATCCGAGCCTTTGCGGTTATCTATTTTATTGGGTATGCTTGTTAAAAAAATTAGAACGGGGAACTCGTTAAATTTTTTGGGGGGGAAATTATGTGATTTTAGCTAAAACCCCCCAAAAAAAATCGTTATTGCAGCATCATTGTTCACATTATAATTGAAATGAGAAGAATAATGCTGCATTGACAAAAAATACCAACACGTTTTTATTTATTTTTTACATTTATTTATTTTGTTATTATTTTTATTTTTTAAAATTTTATTTGTACTTTTAACATGCTCTAGCCTTTCGAATGACACCAACCATGACCCTCTAGCTGTCACCGTTCGGGAGATATGGGGGTTCAAAGGAACCCCCTATCTCCACCATGGGATTTCCTTAGGAAATCCCTTTACAGCTAGGGGTTCCCCGGTTAACTGACGTCATCGTGCCATGCGTGATGAGTCAGTTGACGAGCGGGGGACCCAGAGGTGGGGCTGCCATCCAAGATGGCAGAACCCACCGGAAATAGGCCACGATCCGGCACCGATTGGTGTCGGATCACGGCCTGGCAACTGAGGGGTTAACCCCATACATCCCTGGAAAGGTCAGGCTGTGACCTTTCCAGGGATGCCTGGCACATCCCCCCCCCGGCACTGGGAAAATAGAGGGATCCAAAGGATCTCCCCTCCCCTTCAGATGCTTCCCCTGCTCCGGCGGGGGGTGGGGCGCGATGACGTTGGTTCGCTGGGCAGGTATTAAAACGCAGATCTGGCTTCATGGAAGCCAGATCTGCATTGGAATAGCCGGGGAGGTAAGTATAAATAGAGGCCTGGCACTGGACGTCCAGGACGTTCCATGCCGTCCTGCGGCGTTAAAGCCTGTCGATGGCATGGAACATCCGGCGTCATTAAGGGGTTAAGAAAAGCAAGAATAGTGACCTATTCCAAGGTCATGAATAAACGGAACGTCTAGATGCAAACCAGGGAAATGTGACCCCTCCTAAAAGCGTAAACCCTGGTGTGGCTTCTCTGAGCAGGTGAAGTCTATGGAGCTGTTACAGCTCTGGATAAGTTCACACCAGGGCTGAAATACACACACAGGGGGCTAATTAGCGTTAGCTGCGCACGCATCCACTTTCAGCAGCGTCAGACGCTAATTTCACTGCTGCACACACATTTTAATGACTCGCTAAGACATTTTAATGTCTCAAGCCAACTTTAACGTCTTGTTTGGAAAATGGACATTAAAGGTGAGACGCCAAGGGTAGCGGCGGACGCACAATTTTTCCGTTAGCGTCTGACTTTTTACAACAACCATGGAGGAGGGCTCAATGGATTGTGACTATGAGCTTATGGATTGTACAGAACCATTGTCCACATGTAAAGTTATGGATTAAGTATGGATTGATAAGGCCAGCAGAAGCGGGCGAAACGCGTCTCGATTTCACTGTTATGATTCAATAAATTTTATTTTATTTATTTTATCCTTAACATCTCTTATTTCACTTCATCCATCCTGATTTTTTTGGTTATACACCCATCAGTACGGTATATACCTGAGAGGCACAGAATTCGCTCAACTCCTCTCGCTTCCTGGAAAAGGTTGACAGCTTTTGGGGCCTCCATTCCGACGCTTCTTGGATCCTAAAGTGGTGCTTATGAGGTGGGACCCCCTCTGACTATAAGAGGTCCAAGGCGAGATTACAGAACCACCCACAAGTGGAGGTTCTGAAACACGTGAGTGTGCCCCTTTTATACTTATATACATTTCAGTAAAACAGTATTATACTATATATTTTCTTTTTACTATCTGAGATACATCTATTATCAAGACACAGTATCATCAAGACACAGTATCACCATACGGGTGGAGTCCCCCATAAAGTGACTTAAAGGCCTACATCCAGAGTCTTGAAGACTCCCCGTTTGTGAGTTCTATAAACACCAATGTGTGGTTAAATTGTTTTCAGTACATACTGCACAATGGTCTTTTTCTTTTTCCTCCTCTAGGATCCATGGACTAAAACCTGACTTTCAAATTCACGGACTTATTATTTATCATACTGTTTGTATATGCCCATATGCGCTCCCATATACCTTGGTATACTATTCATAGTTAGTTAGGAGTGGAGGATACACTCAGCTGGTGAGCTGCAATCAACATCTAGTATTCGTTTATACATTTTTGAGCGCCTATACACTTACCTTTTAGGTTATTTCTATCACATGTAAAGTTAGTTTTGCAACCTGGGCTACAACATTCCGTGCGTTCAGTTGTCTCCTGGGGTAAAATAAAATATTTCCTATAATGTATTTGTCTGGGCTCAGTCTTCACGATACCTACAAAGGACTATCATTTCTCATTGTCAGGAGGCGGCGGCAGGACGTGATGTGTGTAATATGTGTATGCATAATTCACATCACGGATCGCCCCAATAAAAGGCTAATTTGTTTCCAAATTTCTGTAATGTTAACTTTTCAGGAAATCGCTTTAATGTATTTCAGTCGCTCTGGATTTCTCAGCACTGTGTGTTGAAATGCATTCATGGACGCAAACCATCAGATTTTGCCTTCTAGACTTGTGCCCACATCAATTCTTATTATGTACAGACAGATCAAGGATAGGGATAATAGCCATAACGTCTTTCCATGGTTGGGAAGAGCCCCGGTGCACAGGTACCAGATTCCACGAGTTTAGCAATAATTAAAATGGAAATCAACGTAATAAAATGTGTGACCATGCATCGAATGCAGCATGACATGGGTTAACAGTGAATTCTTTCCAGCAATCAGTAATGAAAAAAACACTGTTTGTTTGAAATGGCTTTATTTCGGATGTGTATTAGTCACACAGCATGAACAATGTATATAGGCATGTCTTGTATAGACAATAAAAAGCACAGGGTTCTTTCACATAGGAGAATTATTGTTTGTTTTTGTGAAGAATGCGCACACCTGTCTACTGTGACTAATTTGGATTGGTATATATCAGTGTTTCCCAACCCTGGTCCTCAGGTCCCCTTAACAGGCCAGGTTTTAAGGATTTCCTTGGGGGAATGCAGAATGAATCCTGCAATCACTGAGCAGCAAATCATATCACCTGTGCTGTGCATCGGATATCCTGCAAACCTGGCCTGTTAGGAGGACCTGAGGACCAAGGTTGGGAAAAACTGATATATATATATTCCATTATAATTCGAGGCCAAAGTACCAAACATCAGGCATAAAACGTCACAAAAGCAAAATCTAAAACAAAAATAAAAATTTTAAAAAAATCAATATATAATAACATGCCTAGGTCAGATATATTGATGACAACCACTTTTTGGTTAACCTGAGCTTTTGTGGCTACCAGGAGAGTGGGCTATAAGGATAACATAATTAAAGCATAGGTTAGAGAATGGAGAATACCAATGATTGATCCACCCCTGAAGTCCTTCAATTATGGCCATCAAGTCCGAGCTTTGGCTACCACTACCATACTCCAAAAAGAAATCATTATTCTGCAGGATATCAATATATTGTAAGGAAGCTGTTCAAACAATGGCATAAAACGAACAAACAAAATAAAAGAACACTGAAACTTACAAACATGCTTTTTCTTTCATGCTTATTGAGTTTATTCTACACTTCCTTGGGTTCGGTGACTTTCCGAGCCGGAGGTTTGACGTCTAGTCTGCCGTGCTTCTCGAATAACATACATTAGATAAATAAAACGAGAGCGCTGCATGAAATAATCTCAAAGTATTTTAAAATGCTACGTTAAAGCTATGCCGCCCTTCACAGTAAACGTTAGACACCGCAGAGTGCTCAAAGACAGGGCTTGACCTGCAGGTCTCGGTGAGCTACACTGGCAATGGCAAATCTTGGAACGACTAGGGTTGCCAGACCAGCCATGTTTTTCCAGGACACATATCACTTGTCCGTGCCGATAGACAACCAATAAAAAAAAAAAAACACTGATGCTCTGCACAATGAAGAATGAACATTACTAATAATAAAAACAAACATGGCCGCCACGATAAGTGTATTAGGAATGGCGTTGCCGTTTTATGACATTTCACAACAGTTTTTGGAGAACTGAAACGGAATTACACGTTTCAGTAGAATTTTTATTTTTTTTCCAGCTCCAATGTCCCAAAATTTGCAATTTTCCACCGATTCCCCTGTCACCGATCAGCCACTAATAGTCAATCCTTTTTATTCCAGAAGCTTTAAGGAGCGAAGGGGAAATCAAGCTAAAAGAATTAGCAAGCCCGGTAACATTTCAACTTTCGAACTTCTCTGGACATGAATACATTAGGTAAAAATTACACGTCAGGTCTAATTTTTCATTTTATTGCCCCTCGAAAAGTCTACTTTGTAGAAAAGGGGCGGCCATTTTTCCATTCAATAAATTCACATTTACCCACTTCCTGTTGAGATTTAAAACCCAGCTGCTTTCTGATTGGCCGGAATTATCAAGGCGCAGATAATAAAATGTAAAAAAAAAATGAAAAATTTGAATTTATGAAGACAGAGAGAGACCTATGTGTTTTTTATTCTACGGTATCTCCCATTAGCCTTGTTTCCCAGCCTCAACACTTAACAGTTGTGCGCACATTTTATTATTTTTTTAAAACTTTATTTTACGTCAGACGAGGGTATAATATAATGGACAGCCGGCGTTTTCCATCTCTCGTCGCACTCTACAATAATTAGCAGGATAGATCTTCACAACCCAATACGTGTCATCCAGTACATATCCTGCTCCATCAATACCTCGCAAATTGCGTTCCTGTTTATTACAGAGAGTCAGTAATGTCAGGAAAACACAGAACCCTTTTGGGAAACCAGAGGATAAAAAAAAATGATTTGTTGATTAAACCGTGCAAGCCGATCCAACGGAGGATTTTACTTGCAGCTTCAGCAATAAGACGACATAAGATCGTGGCCATCCCGTACGTGACCGCTGGCTACTAAAACATATCTGGCTCAATTAATCCGGGATCCGCTACAGCATGCCGGAGCTCCCCAAGTGACTCTTTTCCGGCAGAGACAAAATATTTTCTTGATAACTGAAACTTCTGGTAATAGGAAGGATGCTGCTGAGGATGCCGTCTCTGGCCACAGATCTATTAATCTATATTCTGCAGACGTTCTTACTGTTTGCTTTAAAACCCCCAGGAAGCATCAGGACGACTTATTTGGAGCCATGTTGTGAATCCTTAAAAAGGCGAGTTTTAAAACCAAGGCTGGTTTAAATCTACGACCAAAGACAACCAAGCGTTATGTTGCTATTAACCTAAAACGGAACCAAAAAAATACGACCACTTAATGAGCACCTAAGTATACATTGGCCATCCATTAAAGAGTGATAATGGGATGGCTTTTTTTAAGAAAGGGGCCATGAATTGGGCACGGCAAGACCACAAGTGGTCTTGTAGAGGACATTTTTGCCCTACAGTGCCCTATTTATTAGATTAATTTCTGTTGTAGGGCTGCTTCGCCTGTATACCGATTAATGGAAGACGACATCTGGTCAACCAGTCCAAAACACATCTTTTGTATTTTCTTAATTCCACCCAAAGGCCCTCTACAGTATAAGTTTAGATATTCTTTTTACAGCTCCAATGTAAGAATTCTTAGGGATTATCATATTAGATAATCCAGAAATTCACATTGATGCAAGGTTTAACAGTTTTTATTCTACAGCCGAGGGTTAGGTCTGCAGTCGCGTATACACTTTGCCTAAACGCAGAAGAAAACCACTCATTAAAGTGGCCAGAGATGTTGTAGACTTTGCAACCTTCCAATCTTCATGAAAGCATTTGCTGGTAAAGACCCTTATGCTATCGTAGACATACTGGCAATGCCTCTCAATCTCCGCCTGACCACATGGTTGGTGAGGTTTGTTAATCCCTTCTGATCTCTTTGGCTGGCAATGCTTTGGTTTCTTCACCTGACCCATCACTCTGGAGTTGTGACCTAGTTTAACTGTTGGACGGTCAATCCCTGTTAATGACACTCTGACTCATCGAACTGGTAAAACCTCTTAATCTCCACCTGACTCTGCACTGGCAATGCCTCTTAATTTCCTCCTGACTGATAGGAGTTGGCAATGCCTCTTATCCTCCAAACGAGACATTGTTTTGGCTCTGATACTTCTTCCAAATTTGACTTGATACCCTTGCAATGTCTATTATTCGACACCTGACTGCTCAGAAGTGGCAAAACCTCTTATTCTCAATCAAACTCATTCATCTAACAAAGTTGCTTACTCCTGGCCTAACTCTTTCTAATTACTTTGCCACATATTTTCCACATGCGTCTTACTCTAGTCCCAGCAATGGGACCCACATCACTTCTTATTCTTCAGCTGGACTATTGTTGATGTGGCACTGCCACTTATTCCTCACCCATCTTTCATTCTTGCAATAACCCTTTTATTCTATTCAACCAGTAGTGTTGGCAATGCCACTTATAATGTGTCTGCCCCATTTGACTGGCAATGTGTCATAAAACCTACATGGTCCATTGGATTGCCATGGAGTCTTATTCTTTTCTTGACCCACTGGACTAGCAAAGCCTCTTGTTATCCATGTGACCGAATGGACTGCTCATGCCTTCTTCTTTACCTGACTCAATGTACTGGCTCTGCCAATCCCCTTATAATCTGTCTGTCTCATTTGACTGGCAATGTCTCATATAAACCACATGGACTGTTGAATTGTCCTTGATTCTTATTCTTTGCATGACCCACTGGACTGGCAAAGCCTCTTATTATCCATTTAACCGTCTTGTAATGCTCATGCCTTCTTCTTTACCTGACTCAATGTACTGCTGTGCCATTCCGCTTATAACCCGTATGCCCCATTTGACTGGCATGGTCTCATATACACCACATGGACCATTGAATTGCCATTTATTCTTATTCTTTTCTTGACCCACTGGACTGGCAAAGCCCCTTATTGTTCACCTAACCGACTGGATTGCTCATGTCTTCTTTTACCTGAATCAACGTACTGGCTGTGCCATTTCCCCCACAAACACATCACTGGTGGGGGAGGTTCTAGTATATCATGTAGAGTTCCGTAGGATGGTTTTTTACATCACAGAGAAAATTTACACGAGTGAATACAAGATTCATTTAGTCAATTATATGACATTATAGAAAGGTGAAAGCAAGCAGAAGGTCATGCACATGCAATTAATGTATTAGTTGGTGCTACATAAGTGACATTTTGCATAAAAAGTAAAGAACATGTAAAGGTTGGGTTACAAACGTTTTATTCTTGGATTGCATTATCCATTGTTAAAGTGCAACGTCCTGTCTTTAAAATGCTGTTATAACAGATATGGCAATTCAATACTTCAAAACAGGTCTGTGCTACTGTTTATCCCCATGATCCCACAAGTTCAGGATTTTGCTGCCCTTCAAAATGTACAGGTGGACCTTTCCGTTTAAAATGTTCACACTACCTTCTAGGTTCTCCATTGGTTGATGCAACTTTTAAAGTGAGAAATGCCCCAAAAAAATTAATTTTAAAGAACCCAGGAGTTTAAATTTATTTAACAGTTGTCACGTTTTGAATTTACTCAGTGCTGGTCGGGTTTTAGTGAACATACCCTATGAGCTATAGGACATGACTAATAAAGGTGAGCCCTACACTGTAAATCCATATATAAGGGTTGCATTGGCTAAAAATAGAAGATGGACTGTATTCCTATAAAGAAACCTAAAGGAAGCAAGAAATGCAGTTGCAACATAACATCAGCTGCTTTAATTAACCTTTATTCCCTTGCCAGACTCATTACAGGATCGGAAAGATCCATGGCACATATGTATTTCACAGTGATTGAATGAGGCCACAATGATCTCAGAGCTGGTGATACTTGGGGACAGTGAAAGAGATGTACGTGATACCAGGCACAAATATCTCCCATTAGGCATCCATGGGTTGCATACATTCAATCAACATTCTGTGGGCTTGGTAGAGGAACACGTGGATGAGAAAAGAAATAGCCATATAGAACCGTCATCCTGCTGTGGACGGTATGACTACATCCTCATGAAAGAGGCTTGGGAGAACATCTGGTCACTAAGCAAAATATTCAGGTAGTGTGAGAATTTATTTACAACAGGAAAAATGTCTACAGACTATAAACAGGCAGTCGGTGTTACGAAAATGTCAGCTGAATGTTAGAAAACAGGTAAGCTTTGCGATGGATAGAAAGTTATCAAACCTATTTTATCAATAATGGTAGAGGTCAACAGTAACTCCGTTGAATTATCTCTAGGGCCAAAACCTATTGATACATACAGTATGTACTGGTCAACTACCATGATGGCATCAGCTGAGGAATCGAACAGGATGACCCAACCGTTGCTCAACACATTATGACCTCATCACCCAGCCAAAGAGTACTATTGACTGTGACTGACGGAAGCTCTAGAATGTCACATCTGGTTCCTAGACCTGCTGGTTAGTAACTATTAAGTTTTATTTCCCCGGACACCTTGATGTAGGTCATTTTCAAACGGGTCATAACACTGGATCACTTGTGATACAAGTCGGCAAATGTAATCCTCCACCAGAGACGACACCTAACTTTTGGATATATTTTGACCAAACTTTGCTTTAGTGGGTTTTCAGGAGGATTTTGAACACAATGAGTGTTCTTGGAGGTCTAAAAATTTGAAAGAGTAGCACTTTTAAGTAGCACTACGTATCATGGAGCAAAATATTACAAAACCGAGTAAACAAATGGGCAAAAAAAAAAGACTCTGGTTGACCAGCTTTGCTTTTATTTCAGAGTCACAAAACGTAGGTACCAAGTCAATTTAACCCACTCATATAGGCTCTACGAAACGCTGAAAGACAATCCAAGAGATGCCTTGTAACAGATGAACAATCCAGAAGCGGAAAAGCAGAACTGAAAACACCAAAATCTACAAAATCCAACTACTACATCGTACGCAAAGAAATGGTTGAACTCCTATACATCAGGACTCTACTGCAAGCCCTAGTGCAATCGACAAAATAACATGGCTCTGTTCAGAGACGGAACATGATGCCCAACATATTAACGAACATACAAGGATCACATCTAATCAACACCTGGTGGAGCTTCTATCTCGAGCCGAAGAGTTTCTTTCCCTTGTCTGGGATTGATGCTCAAGAAACGTTCTCCACAGAGTGATGATAGGTGACATATTCATAGTTCTTTGATGTGTTTCCTTTTATTATTATTAATATTATTATTATTAACTAAAGAGGTGAGAAAGCTATCCAATGAATCTACAGTATATACACAAAACAACATAAACTGTGTTAACATAGCAGACAGAGGATGGGGCGGTCTTGTGTCGGGTGTCTAGAACTTCCATCCCCCGAGTTAGTGAACTGGTTTGATGATTGATTTCTTCTTTTTCTGTTCTTCTCTCTGTTTTTGCTTCTTCCGCTTGCTTCCTTCCTTGTGCCCTGAGGAGACATGGCCAGGTAAAGAACTGTTCTATAGCATGATTATGTCCACCACATTTCCAATTCTTTAAATCAAGCTCCTCTAATACTGTGGCTCCCAGCAATGGTCCTCAAGTAGATTTTAAGGATTCCCTTGGGGGAAATGCAGACGGAAACCTGCAATCACTGAGCATCAAATCATATTACATGTGCGGTGCTTCAGATATCCTGCAAACCTGGCTTGTTAGGGGAACTTGAGGACCATGGTTGGGAGCCACGTCATCCATTCAGCCCTAATTCTCAAAGAACTCTTGAGAACGAAATTAAATAATGACATGTGCGTTGCCCCTGGTAGAATGGTCAAGTTAGCCAGATGCTGACGTGTTATTGGAGATTCTCCACAAAGAACGTTTAGAGCAGGAGTCTCAAACTCTGCCCCCCCCCATGTTTTTGAATTACAACTTTACAACTTACATGATTCTATGGCCATCTATTGTGTTTAAGGAATTCTGGGAATTGTAGGCAATAAACATCTTGGGTGGAGCCAGAGTTTGAGATCCCTGGTTTAAAGAGAACATTTAACAGTTTATTCAGCAAGCTTTTGGGATAAAGTCAAGAGTCGGTACAGTCCGTTAGGAGCCAGTCAAGGGTTTGTATACAGGTTTGTGCAGACTAACCCAAAAATGTAAGAGTTGGAGGTAAAATTCATGGAGCTGGAGGTTAACTGGTCCCTGAATTTCTCTATCCTTCTCTAGTCCTGGGTTACGTTCTTTTTAAACTCTGGCTCGATGAAGGGCACTTGGTCATACTTGGCTATAAAAAATTGACAGCATGTTGAGGAGCGTTCAGTTTCCTGAGAGGAGTTCTCATTAATGTCATAGGGAAGCTGACTTAGTAGCCCACCATAGGGTAAGCACGCCATGCCGAAGCAGCTGGTGGCTTCCTCTGAACTCATTTGGCAACTGGGAAGATAAAAAAGCAACTTGTATATTAAAATGATGACCCATAGTATCCCCCAATCTGTACAGTTCTGTTAGGATTAAGGTGTAGGCACTTCTCTCCATGTAGTCTTATGGACTTTAGGAATCGTTTCCAATAGCAGCGCGATGCTCTGCTGCTGGTATTGATCAGCAACTCCAATCGATTATGACTCAAGCTGCTAACACAACGGCTCGGCCAGAATAGAGCCCTTAATAGTGAGTCGCTAGCGGATAACGGCTCACGTACAATTCAGCCATTAGCGAACCGCTATGAATGGTCCATCATAACAGAACTCTACACATGCAATGATCAAGGTACTGAGCAAACTGCTTTACCCTATATGTGACCTACTGTATATGTGACCTATTTTGTGATTAATCTTCTATTTCCCAGAAGTTCTATTTTAACATTGTTTTAAAAAAAGTTGGCTTTTAGAGCCTTCTCCCTGTTTGTGACTCGTGGAAACATTTGGTTTAACTCCCATTATATTACTTGACCCCTACATCAAAGGGTCTATTCACAAAGCACCAAAATTGCCTACAATTTTATTGCTTTGCGTACAATTCCGTTTCGGACCATTTTGGCGATTCCATTTCGCTGGAAAAACGGTGAATTCACTATTTAGCGTATAGTCACCATATTTTGCCGATATTGGAGTCGTCGCGGCCCTTACCGGACGTCAGTGAAAACCGCAGAATTGCCCCAATAACTGCCAAATTGCACTGAATTGGCAGCAGCGAATTTCACCGAACGACAAAAAGAAATTAAACAAACAAGAAGTCTCCTATTCTCCTAATAGAAGTTTAAATCAATAAAAATGTGTCTAAATAATAAAAAAACTCCTTTAAAAAAATAATAGAAAGGTCTGTTAAAAAATAAATAATTTTTTTTAAAAAAAAAGAAAATGTCGTCTAAAAAAAATAAAAAGGGTTTTTGCAAAAAATAAAAAAAACTGTCTTTTTTTTAAAAAAAATATTACTTTTTTTACATTGAAACCTATGGGATTGGCCTGTTTAAACTTGTCGATTTGAAACACTGAAAATCAGGGAACTTCACCGGAATTTCGGTGCAATGCGGCGTTCTGTGAATAGAAGACACGACAGTCTTCTATGGGACAATTTCGGTGCTGGTGAATTGCAACAAACTGCCCCGTATTTTGCTGTCAATTCACCAGTATTTGTGCATAGACGAGTTGGAGTTCCTATTCCGTTCTTGCCACAAAGCACTTTGTATACTAATCCTTAATTTAGAGCCAGAATGAGAAGAACGAGCCATTCCAACCTCATTCGTTCTTATCGTGCAAAAGAAATACCGACCTTCAGAAACTGGTGTTAAATGATTTTGCATACGCGACTTCGCTCAAACCATTAAACCGGCCTCCAAAAAATCCAAAACGTACCTGTAAAGAAGGTCTCAACATATGCAGCGGAAGACTGGGAAGACTCCCAGTGTCCTTCTACGGTTCCTCAGTGGCTCATGGGCGATCCCTCTTATAGAAGGGTCGTGCATAGGTCCATGGAGTCTTAACCCCTTATTGTGGGTGGGTTGTGCCCGGCGAATGGGTCTAAATGCTGGCGGAGCGGTCTAAATGCCGGCAGGGCGTACTAGTACTGTGTTAGTACTGGCTTTGGTCATTCACTCCATTCTAGGGCCAAAGCCAGACAGTGAGGAGCAAGTGATGGAAAGATAAGGGGGGGGGGTCAGTTTGCAACACAAAATATCACACAATGGATGCACCCAGTGACACATAGAGGAAAATATCACACAATGGATGCACCCAGTGACACATATAGAGGAAAATATCACACAATGGATGCACCCAGTGACACATATAGAGGAAAATATCACACAATGGATGCATCCAGTGACACATAGAGGAAAATATCACACAATGGATGCACCCAGTGACACATAGAGGAAAATATCACACAATGGATGCACCCAGTGACACATATAGAGGAAAATATCACACAATGGATGCACCCAGTGACACCTATAGAGGAAAATGTCACACAATGGATGCACCCAGTGACACATATAGAGGAAAATATCACACAATGGATGCACCCAGTGACACATATAGGGGAAAATATCACACAATGGATGCACCCAGTGACACATATAGAGGAAAATATTTTCTTAACTAAACATACAAGAGAAAAACAAAGCACATCAAATAAACACAATAAGGACATTTCATTTTTTGGTGGTAGTGGCCTTTTAAAGTGACTAAGGACAAACACCTGTTACTTTACCCCAAATATATCATATACTGGCTTTGTCTCCAACATGGATGTGTTAAGGTGAAAGAATTGGGGTATTATGATGCACCGATAAGGATGTGCAAAACAAAACAAAAAAAATGTGTTTCATGTCTCTAATATCTGTTCAATAACACAAAGTCATAACTTGGCCGCAGGAACCGTTTCATTCGTGGCTACATGACTGGATTTGGATCTTTCTCCAAAAGGCTCCCTTTAAAACAAATCAGGGGTTGGGATGAGGGGGAAAGCGTGGGAATGCAGTTCCTTCTCTATTTTTGCATGGGGAACTGAATTCCCATTGTTCCCACACTGCAAAGCTTGAACCATATGTTTTCTTACGTGTGGGGTTGATAATTACTACTGGGGGCAGCAGAAATCATAGTGAGCTCCCACACTTAGGGCCCTAGTACCTTCTTTGCGCAAACATTTGCGTGCGCGCAAAAAACGCATTAACGCGAGGGGCAAAACCCTTTGCGCAGAACGTCGTATTACAATGTCAGCGCAACAAATGCGCGTATACGTCTACCGCGGGTGAACCTGCGCGAACGCTGTGCGAGCGTACCATACTGCGCGCGTCCTATACTTAACATTGTGAGTGCAAATGCGTTTGTGCGCTGGTACGCGGATGGTATTACAATCTATGCGCAGTTTGTAACGCACAGCCTTTGCGCGCAGAATTTTAGCAACTCCTAAAAGCTGGTGTTAATGGCAAATTCTATCAACCTGACGAAACCAAATAGACCAGCCCAAAAAAAAATACGCAGCAAAGTATAGTTACACATTCTACACATACCCAAACAATAAAATGGAGAAGTTGTGTGTGTTTTTTTTATTGATGCAGCATATATGCGCAGATTGACTTTGACAGGCGCAAAAACTTAACGTGAGACAATTGTGGTTCTTAATTCTGATGGGCTGAATCGCGTGAAAAAAACGGTGTGCACACTAATTTCTGCGCGCATCGTTGTTTGTGCGCGTCCGTTTTACGCACGTTATTTTTTGACGGATGAAAAAATGCGCAAGGATTGTAATACCAGCGTTGATTTACGTGTGTTAACATTTAATGCTTCGCGCAAAAAATTCAGGCGTTCTGCGTGCGTTTTTGCGTTAAGAATGTAATAGGGCCCTTATTGTTTTAGGACTTGACCAATGAACCCAATGATCACTCGTTGGAGAAGAAAAAAGACTGAACAACGAAATTGAGACCAGATACTACAGAACTGTCCTTTCCATAAACCCTACGGAAAGCCACGGCAGAATGGACCAGAGCAGTCAAACTCGGCCCTCCAGATGTTGATGCCGAAAATTCCCAGAATTCCTTCAATGCAGTTGGATGACCAGGGAATCATGGGAGTTGTAGTTCAGAAACATCTGGGGGCCGAGGTTTGAAAGCCCTGGAGTAGAGACTGAACTTGGTCACACCTCCATTTACCTAGCATCCTGCCTAGCTTTGCCCTTTACCAATGATTTTACTCCTCATCGCCTTTTCTTTAACCCCTTCACTCGCGAGATCAAGATCACTCAGGTCTTCAGAGGCCCCATCAGGTCCCAATATCGAGTTATCTCGATCTGCAGCGGAGCAGGACCAAAGCAAATGAAATCCGGTTGTTGCAAATTAATTTTGTTTGCTTTTGGGCTGCAGAAGGTGCCCCAAAGCTTTAGCCCAGTCGGCATGATGCCCAAGGTGCTAAAACTGGTTAAATTCGACTGACTAATGGCCTGATATATATCGGGCTTTCCCCAGCCGATACACGGAGCCACGAGCTGCAGTTCTACCTGCAGAAACTCCTTTTGGCCAGCAGATGGCGACATCTCTCTGCCAAATAGGTTATAACAGTCAGGAATACACTGGGAATATTCCTGAATATTTCTTACTGTATAATTAATTAAAAATGTTTTTCCAAAAAGAAAAATCACAATTCCTGTGTTTTTTTTTTAAATCACTTGGTAGTGCAGGGCATAAGAGCAGGGGAATGGCTACAATACAGGAGATGGAGCACTGCGTATAGTTTATACTTTGCCTACACAATATGAAATCGCCACCGTTCCCCACCGTGATGCGGAGGGCGCGTGGATTAATGTCATGCGATTAAGAGACGGAGGGTTGGGGACAGTTGCAAGTCGTTACGAGTTGACATTAATAGTTTTATCATGAGGACAAATTAGAAAGGCTGTGTGCTTTGTTAGTGAAAAAGTATTGGGTTTTTTTTTTTGTTTTTTTTTTACAGTCCAGAAAGACCCCCGTTTAACACAAATGCACGAATGGATCAAAACTCCGGGGTAAATAATACATTAATAACAGTGCGACAGATAAGTAAAAAGCCATCCGCGGTCTGCAGGATTTAATGGTGTGCAATAAGTGAAGATACCATGGTGCCAGGGATTAAAGATATTATAAAGTGCGGTGCGAACATTTTGTCACTAAAAGCTTATCTAAGGGTACCCCAGAAAGAGTGGAGCTCTCACCTAGCGTGTCACCCCTCTCCTCTTAGGCTAGGGACAGATGAGCGCATTTTCTGCAGCCACCGTCAAAATGTACGTCGATGCGTGCGCACGCATTTTTTCACGGAATACGCTTAAGTGGTCAGACGATGCGCAATTCTGGACGTATTTCATGACGATGGGGTGAAAAGAAGTCTAGGGAAATCCGGCTGTTTGAACGTTATGTTGGCCGCACACTAGCAGCGTCTGACATCTCCTAATCACGCACACACGCTGCTATGCGGCCGCAGCGCACTTTGTACGTCAGTAGCAGCGGTTTCACGTTCTGATAAAAATGCGTTCATTTGCTGGTTGCGTGGTGTCGGCGCACTTTCGTACGCACGTACTGCGTATATTGGCCGTCATTGGCCGTTATGTGCTGCTACTGCCGCCGTGATTTAGTGCGCCTGCACGCGCGTTCCGACTGCCCCACTCTGACCCTAGCCTTAGATCGTAAACTCTCGAGCAGGCTCCTCTCACCTACTGCTCTGTTTGTAATGTGTATGTATATTTGTTATTCTGTCCCTCCCATTGTACAGCGCTACAGAACTTGTTGGCGCTTTATAAATGCTTGTAACTGTAACTGTAACTTTCTTGCTCTGTGGGGCGAGTGAGCAAATTTAAGGTAAAGGATGCTAGTCAAGCTAAGAGATGGATAACATGTACACAACACATTGGGAAGTCTCCACATATTCAGGATTATGTTGCAGACAGAATCACAGATATTTCTTCACGGACTCCAACTAGGTTCCACAGGGGACCGCTGACCTGCGTTATATGCCCAGGCTTCTTTCCATCATTATCTATGCGTGAGGTTGTAAATCCTGCACTGATCCCACATGGACAAAAAATAGTGAACAAGTCTAAGCCCTGGTAATATCCCCAATTCTGATGATGGGAAGCGTTACCAGGACTGGAAGCAGAGGAATGACTTGAGCCCCAATTCCAACCCTGGTATAAACTTTACCAGAGCCTGGTGTGAACTTACCAGAGCCAATAGGGTCTATGGAGTAGCGAAGTTTACACCAGGGTTGGGATACAGCCCATACAAAAATCAACGTTTCAACTCACACAGAGTCTTTACCAATTCTCACTGCTCCAGGTCCTGTAAGATCTTCTGGAATGAATTGTTCTTTATATTTGAAGTCCTGAGCGCGCTTCCACTCACTAATAGTGTAAATATATACACTATATTGCCAAAAGTATTCGCTCACCCATCCAAATAACCAGAATCCGGTGTTCCAATCACTTCCATGGCCACAGGTATATAAAATCAAGCAGCTAGGAATGCAGACTGTTTTTACAAACATTTGTGAAAGAATGGGAGCTCTGTATAACATTCCGTGTATGTCCTATGATACATGTTTTATAGAATAGAGAGTGAATGTAACTGTATAACATTCCGTGTATGTCCTATGATACATGTTTTATAGAATAGAGAGTGAATGTAACTGTATAACATTCCGTGTATGTCCTATGATACATGTTTTATAGAATGTAGAGTGAATGTAACTGTATAACATTCCGTGTATGTCCTATGATACATGTTTTATAGAATGTAGAGTGAATGTAACTGTATAACATTCCGTGTATGTCCTATGATACATGTTTTATAGAATGTAGAGTGAATGTAACTGTATAACATTCCGTGTATGTCCTATGATACATGTTTTATAGAATGCAGAGTGAATGTAACTGTATAACATTCCGTGTATGTCCTATGATACATATTTTATAGAATGCAGAGTGAATGTAACTGTATAACATTCCGTGAATGTCCTATGATACATATATTAATAGAATGCAGAGTGAATGTAACTGTATAACATTCCGTGTATGTCCTATGCATGCATGTTTTATAGAATGCAGAGTGAATGTAACTGTATAACATTCCGTGAATGTCCTATGATACATGTTTTATAGAATGCAGAGTGAATGTAACTGTATAACATTCTGTGTATGTCCTATGATACATGTTTTATAGAATAGAGAGTGAATGTAACTGTATAACATTCCGTGTATGTCCTATGATACATGTTTTATGGAATGCAGTGTGAATGTAACTGTATAACATTCCGTGAATGTCCTATGATACATGTTTTATAGAATGCAGTGTGAATGTAACTGTATAACATTCCGTGTATGTCCTATGATACATTCACACTGCATTCTATAAAACATGTATCATAGGACATACACGGAATGTTATACAGTTACATTCACTCTGCATTCTATAAAACATGCATGCATAGGACATTCACGGATTGTTATACAGTTACATGTTTTATAGAATGCAGAGTGAATGTAACTGTATAACAATCCGTGAATGTCCTATGCATGCATGTTTTATAGAATGCAGAGTGAATGTAACTGTATAACATTCCGTGTATGTCCTATGAAACATATTTTATAGAATGCAGAGTGAATGTAACTGTATAACATTCCGTGAATGTCCTATGATACATATATTAATAGAATGCAGAGTGAATGTAACTGTATAACATTCCGTGTATGTCCTATGATACATGTTTTATAGAATGCAGTGTGAATGTAACTGTATAACATTCCGTGTATGTCCTATGCATGCATGTTTTATAGAATGCAGAGTGAATGTAACTGTATAACATTCCGTGTATGTCCTATGATACATGTTTTATAGAATGCAGAGTGAATGTAACTGTATAACATTCCGTGTATGTCCTATGATACATTCACACTGCATTCTATAAAACATGTAACTGTATAACATTCCGTGAATGTCCTATGATACATGTTTTATAGAATGCAGTGTGAATGTAACTGTATAACATTCCGTGTATGTCCTATGATACATGTTTTATAGAATGCAGAGTGAATGTAACTGTATAACATTCCGTGTATGTCCTATGATACATGTTTTATAGAATGCAGTGTGAATGTAACTGTATAACATTCCGTGTATGTCCTATGATACATTCACACTGCATTCTATAAAACATGTATCATAGGACATAAACGGAATGTTATACAGTTACATGTTTTATAGAATGCAGAGTGAATGTAACTGTATAACATTCCATGTATGTCCTATGCAAACATGTTTTAGAATGTAGAGTGAATGTATCTGTATAACATTCCGTGAATGTCCTATGATACATGTTTTACAGAATGCAGAGTGAATGTAACTGTATAACATTCCGTGTATGTCCTATGATACATGTTTTATAGAATGCAGAGTGAATGTAACTGTATAACATTCCGTGTATGTCCTATGATACATGTTTTATAGAATTCAGAGTGAATGTAACTGTATAACATTCCGTGTATGTCCTATGATACATGTTTTATAGAATGCAGAGTGAATGTAACTGTATAACATTCCGTGTATGTCCTATGATACATTCACACTGCATTCTATAAAACATGTATCATAGGACATAAACGGAATGTTATACAGTTACATGTTTTATAGAATGCAGAGTGAATGTAACTGTATAACATTCTGTGTATGTCCTATGATACATGTTTTATAGAATAGAGAGTGAATGTAACTGTATAACATTCCGTGTATGTCCTATGATACATGTTTTATAGAATGCAGAGTGAATGTAACTGTATAACATTCCGTGTATGTCCTATGATACATGTTTTATAGAATGCAGTGTGAATGTAACTGTATAACATTCCGTGAATGTCCTATGATACATGTTTTATAGAATGCAGTGTGAATGTAACTGTATAACATTCCGTGTATGTCCTATGATACATGTTTTATAGAATGCAGAGTGAATGTAACTGTATAACATTCCGTGTATGTCCTATGATACATTCACACTGCATTCTAGAAAACATGTATCATAGGACATACACGGAATGTTATACAGATACATTCACTCTGCATTCTATAAAACATGTAACTGTATAACAATCCGTGAATGTCCTATGCATGCATGTTTTATAGAATGCAGAGTGAATGTAACTGTATAACATTCCGTGTATGTCCTATGATACATGTTTTATAGAATGCAGAGTGAATGTAACTGTATAACATTCTGTGTATGTCCTATGCAAACATGTTTTATAGAATGTAGAGTGAATGTAACTGTATAACATTCCGTGTATGTCCTATGATACATTCACACTGCATTCTATAAAACATGTATTATAGGACATAAAGGGAATGTTATACAGTTACATGTTTTATAGAATGCAGAGTGAATGTAACTGTATAACATTCCATGTATGTCCTATGCAAACATGTTTTATAGAATGTAGAGTGAATGTATCTGTATAACATTCCGTGAATGTCCTATGGTACATGTTTTATAGAATGCAGAGTGAATGTAACTGTATAACATTCCGTGAATGTCCTATGATACATGTTTTATAGAATGCAGTGTGAATGTAACTGTATAACATTCCGTGTATGTCCTATGATACATGTTTTATAGAATGCAGAGTGAATGTAACTGTATAACATTCCGTGTATGTCCTATGATACATTCACACTGCATTCTATAAAACATGTATCATAGGACATACACGGAATGTTATACAAATACATTCACTCTGCATTCTATAAAACATGTAACTGTATAACATTCCGTGAATGTCCTATGCATGCATGTTTTATAGAATGCAGAGTGAATGTAACTGTATAACATTCCGTGTATGTCCTATGATACATGTTTTATAGAATGCAGTGTGAATGTAACTGTATAACATTCCGTGAATGTCCTATACATGCATGTTTTATAGAATGCAGAGTGAATGTAACTGTATAACATTCCGTGTATGTCCTATGATACATGTTTTATAGTATGCAGAGTGAATGTAACTGTATAACATTCCATGTATGTCCTATGCAAACATGTTTTATAGAATGTAGAGTGAATGTATCTGTATAACATTCCGTGAATGTCCTATGGTACATGTTTTATAGAATGCAGAGTGAATGTAACTGTATAACATTCCGTGAATGTCCTATGATACATGTTTTATAGAATGCAGTGTGAATGTAACTGTATAACATTCCGTGTATGTCCTATGATACATTCACACTGCATTCTATAAAACATGTATCATAGGACATACACGGAATGTTATACAAATACATTCACTCTGCATTCTATAAAACATGTAACTGTATAACATTCCGTGAATGTCCTATGCATGCATGTTTTCTAGAATGCAGAGTGAATGTAACTGTATAACATTCCGTGTATGTCCTTTGATACATGTTTTATAGAATGCAGTGTGAATGTAACTGTATAACATTCCGTGAATGTCCTATACATGCATGTTTTATAGAATGCAGAGTGAATGTAACTGTATAACATTCCGTGTATGTCCTATGATACATTCACACTGCATTCTATAAAACATGTATCATAGGACATACACGGAATGTTATACAAATACATTCACTCTGCATTCTATAAAACATGTAACTGTATAACATTCCGTGAATGTCCTATGCATGCATGTTTTATAGAAAGCAGAGTGAATGTAACTGTATAACATTCCGTGTATGTCCTATGATACATGTTTTATAGAATGCAGTGTGAATGTAACTGTATAACAATCCGTGAATGTCCTATGCATGCATGTTTTATAGAATGCAGAGTGAATGTAACTGTATAACATTCCGTGTATGTCCTATGATACATTCACACTGCATTCTATAAAACATGTATCATAGGACATACACGGAATGTTATACAAATACATTCACTCTGCATTCTATAAAACATGTAACTGTATAACATTCCGTGAATGTCCTATGCATGCATGTTTTATAGAAAGCAGAGTGAATGTAACTGTATAACATTCCGTGTATGTCCTATGATACATGTTTTATAGAATGCAGTGTGAATGTAACTGTATAACAATCCGTGAATGTCCTATGCATGCATGTTTTATAGAATGCAGAGTGAATGTAACTGTATAACATTCCGTGTATGTTCTATGATACATTCACACTGCATTCTATAAAACATGTATCATAGGACATACATGGAATGTTATACAGTTACATTCACTCTGCATTCTATAAAACATGTATCATAGGACATACACGGAATGTTATACAGTTACTTGTTTTATAGAATGCAGAGTGAATGTAACTGTATAACATTCCATGTATTTCCTATGCAAACATGTTTTATAGAATGTAGAGTGAATGTATCTGTATAACATTCCGTGAATGTCCTATGATACATGTTTTATAGAATGCAGAGTGAATGTAACTGTATAACATTCCGTGAATGTCCTAGGATACATGTTTTATAGAATGTATAGTGAATGTAACTGTATAACATTCCGTGTATGTCCTATGATGCATTCTATAAAACATGTATCATAGGACATACACGGAATGTTATACAGATACATTCACTCTTCATTCTATAAAACATGTAACTGTATAAGAATCCGTGAATGTCCTATGATACATGTTTTATAGAATGCAGAGTGAATGTAACTGTATAACATTCTGTGTATGTCCATTGATACATGTTTTATAGAATAGAGAGTGAATGTAACTGTATAACATTCCGTGTATGTCCTATGATACATGTTTTATAGAATAGAGAGTGAATGTAACTGTATAACATTCCGTGTATGTCCTATGCATACATGTATATACACATATTATTGTCATTGTGCTATTTATAGCTCAGGAAGTTTAAGTGTAAAGATGTGAGAGAAGCTGCACCTCGAGCAGAGACGCCCGGGGAATGTTGTATTCAAATATTGGAACGGTCTGTGTAACACACATTATCTGCTGGATTAACACGTTAATGGAACATCTGACAGCACTGTCTGTATTGGCAACACAGCTTTCAGGTGAATCTCTGAAGCCTTTGGACAAACCCTATCTGTCACACAGGAAACTGAAAAACCAAAAATCGAACAAATAATTATTTTAAAAAAAACAAAAAAACAACGAAACCTCGACCCCCAAAACAAACAGTGGGTCCTAACCTACAAAATGAAAGTCGTTGTGACTATTATATTAAAATTATAGCGGGCAGATTTTTTATTATTCAATGTCAATCATTTTTGATTTTAAATATGATATGGTCGATTTATTTTTCTTTAATTACAGCCTAAATTTCACAACCCTGAAGCCAAGCAGGCCCCTGTGATTTGGTGGATAAATCCCTGCATGTATTGACGCATGGCTAAATGCAGTGTCACAAGTCATTGCACCAAAACGCACCAGTAACCAGGAATGGATTGCTTTAACATGTTAAAGTTTGGGTTTCTCAACGTTACGTTTGATAATGTCAAACCTTCTTATCTTGGTGCATACACACCGGCACAGGTTGAGGATCCCCGATATGAATTTCCTAAATCCAAAACCTTCCGGGATGCCGGAATTTTTTGAGCGCCGACATGACGCTAAAAGTGGAAAATTACACCCCAGACCACATGTGACGGGTCAAAACGATTAAAAAGCCTGTATATCATGCCCTTCAGTCTATGTGTAAACGGCGTGTATGAGACATAAATGAATGTCATGTTTAGGCTTGAGTCCACAACCCCAGATCTCATTATATGCAAATATTCCAAAATCCCAAAACAATTCTGGTCCCGACAGGGGTGGACTGACCATTAGGTCACTGTTTGAGGGCCTGGTTGTAGGAGGGGCCACATGAAGGCTCCTCCCAAGGCTTGGTCAGGTCTGCCCTTTCAGCAGGGCCCCACGCCACCACAGATAAAAATAACCTGTACATCTGTCAGTGTTTGTGTGTCCCTGCTAGTGTCTTTATGTTTTTCATTGTCTGTGTCTGTATTAGTGTCGGTCCATCTCATTGTCCATTTCTGGGAGTGTCTCTGTTTTTGTCTGTGTCTATTAGTGTCGGTCAATCTCATTGTTCATTTCTGGGAGTGTCTCTATGTTTTTGTCTGTGTCTATTAGTGTCGGTCAATCTCATTGTCCATTTCTGGGAGTGTCTCTGTTTTTGTCTGTGTCTATTAGTGTCGGTCAATCTCATTGTTCATTTCTGGGAGTGTCTCTGTTTTTGTCTGTGTCTATTAGTGTCGGTCAATCTCTTTGTCCATTTCTGGGAGTGTCTCTGTGTTTTTGTTTGTGTCTATTAGTGTCGGTCAATCTCATTGTCCATTTCTGGGAGTGTCTCTGTTTTTGTCTGTGTCTATTAGTGTCGGTCAATCTCATTGTCCATTTCTGGGAGTGTCTCTGTGTTTTTGTCTGTGTCTATTAGTGTCGGTCAATCTCATTGTCCATTTCTGGGAGTGTCTCTGTGTTTTTGTCTGTGTCTATTAGTGTCGCTCAATCTCATTGTCCATTTCTGGGAGTGTCTCTGTTTTTGTCTGTGTCTATTAGTGTCGGTCAATCTCTTTGTCCATTTCTGGGAGTGTCTCTGTTTTTGTCTGTGTCTACTAGTGTCGGTCAATCTCTTTGTCCATTTCTGGGAGTGTCTCTGTTTTTGTCTGTGTCTACTAGTGTCGGTCAATCTCATTGTTCATTTCTGGGAGTGTCTCTGTTTTTGTCCGTGTCTGTGTCATATTTTCATTTTGAAAATAGTGTGGAGACATGAATTCTGTAATACAATAATGAACATATGGGTGGTGCTTGTATGTGGGCGTAGCCTGCCTGGGGGGCAGGCACAAAGGGGGGCCCCATTATCTCCTATTGGCTGGGGCCTCTAGAGTTGTCAGTCCGTCCCTGGGTCCCGAGCATTTCGGATAAGAGATACTCATCCTGTCCTCCTTCTGAATAATACAAGCCTTGAGAGTTTATTGCTGCCTGTGTGTTATACAGAGATAGATCATATCGATGGAGCTCAGAGTCTGACATTTTTTTGAAGGTTGAAAAGGCAGGTGACGTACCAGAATGGTAGCTTTTACATCTTTAAACAGTCTGATAACACCAACATGTGCCATGCTATTATGTATTATCGCCTGAGCATGTGAGAAGCAAAACAAAAGCGCCCCAGACAAGCTAATTTACAAGTACGCACCCTTGCTAGCCACATTTTAAATATGGCGTACTGTGGGATATTGTAATTATTATACCAGGACACAACAACGTTTTTCTGGCAGGGTTTTACACTTGCTTGATTGGCTGACAGAAACCTGAATGTCATCAGGGCAATTGTGAATATCTGCTTGCACACCTGTTGATTCGAAGTGGCTTTGGTTTGAGCCCCGTTGCCTATCCAGCTCTTCATCATCGTCACTTTTATTGCCGTGACCGTGCCGAAGGAGGCCAGGGGGCCGGTGGGGCCTAGAGCTCCGGCTTCCCGATGAAGGTAGAGCATTCTGTCCGCGGCGACTGCATTCCTCAGCCAAGGCCATTTCATCCTCTACGCCTGAAAGGAAAGAGACCAGAACCATGAATGACCAAAAGACTGGCGATAAGCCATTGTAGATACAGTGTGTTCAAAGAGCTGAAACGGTACACAACTGGATACAAAGAACAACCTTCGCCATGTCCTTTCCAGACCATATATTGTTTCCTAGGGAAATGCTCCTCAAGTGAAGATACCTGGCTCACCAGTTTGTCATTAGAACCATTCCTGGATCGATTCAAGTAGGTGGCATATGCAGTACAGACGTACAGTCACTTCAAACCACAAGGGTGGCATAATTTGTCTCTGTACTTATTATTATTATTGCCATCATTTATATAGCGCCAACAGTTTCCGCAGCGCTTTACAATAACCAAAGGGAACGAGATAAATTGACATAGGATGAAAACAAGACCATTAGATTGGCACATTGCATTAAGGGCTCAAATTAATAAGATCGACTGACGTTTAAGAAAAAATATCTGCCACGTTCGATCGATAGTTTTTTTAAAACATCTGCCGAGTCAAACATTATTATTGTCATCATTTATATAGCGCCAACAGTTTCCGCAGCGCTTTACAATAACCAAAGGGAACGAAATACAAATAAATGGACATAAAATGGAAACAAGAGGTGTAGAGGGCCCTGCTCATAGGAGTTTACAATCTAGAGGGATTGGGGTTGAGGAAGGCAAGAGGAATTTCACTAGATAGCAGTATCATTAGTGCCAGTGGTTGGGTAATGGTGGGGCCATAGAAACGGCTTCAATACTATGTGAGTAGGTGAGCAGAGGAATGAGTTGCATCAGTAATGTACACTAATGTACCAGCTTAGAGATTCACGGTGGTCAAATTTCAAGAGTACTGGTTCCATGAACGATCACTACGAATACCGAAAATGCCGGAATAAATGCACAAAACAAACAAAAATGGCCAAAGCCCATTACTTCAATGAAAATCTAAACAATAACATATCAAACCCTAGAAACTTTTGGAGAACCATAGGTAACATACAAGCACCCCCAGTCCACTCCCAGCCAGCTGCTGTCAAAGTAAACAACCAAACCCTGCAACACCCCCTAGATGTAGCAAATGCCTTTAATGATTATTTTGTTGGATGTGCCACCACTTTGATTGCCAAGCTAGGAAATGACATGCAATCAGAGAGGCCTCATGCAGGTCAGGCCCCCCCAACTGTGCAAAGTCCCTGTATCACACATAGAAAGGGTAGCCCTAATTGGGCTACTGAAGAGCTTCTAAGATATAGTATCCAGAGCCACTAAGGGGTTAACCCAAATGAACAAAAAAAGACCTCTAGACCAGAGGTAACCGGCTAGGACATAACAATAAACATTAAATACTTTATTAAACGTTAAACATGAACCCTGTAGAAGGTTATTAAAGAACAACAAAATGTTGTTCTTTAATAACCTTCTACAGGGTTCATGTTTAAACGTTTAATAAAGTATTTAATGTTTATTGTTATGTCCTAGCGGTTACCTCTGTCTAGAGGTCCTTTTTTTTTCCCTGTATCACACAGGAATTCAGTTTTAGACCAGTGCCTGTCAGTGTCATTACTAAACTTCTCCGTAAGCAAAAAATGAAATACCAGTCTGGACCTGATCAAATACCAGCAATGCTGCTGAAAATCAGTGCGCCAGCAATTGCAAATCCTGTCGCAACCCTAATAAATGAGTCACTGGCGACTGGATACATACCCAAGCTCTGGAAGACTGCAAGAGTGGTACCTATCCATAAAAGTGGTGACAGTACTTTGGTATCCAACTACTGTCCGATATCGTTGCTCCCTGTAATGTCAAAAGTCTTGGAAAAATGTGTCTACACACAATTACGTGATTATTATCAATATTGGAACTACTTAACCCGGGATCAATCAGGCTTTCGTCCAAATCACTCAACTACAACCGCCCTTTTAAAAGTCTGCAATGATATCCAGGCTGGGATGGAACAAGGAAACCTAACTGGAGCCATCTTCCTTGATTTTGCCAAGGCCTTTGACACGGTAGACCATGGCATCTTGTTAGAAAAACTTAAAAACTCTGGCATTGGTGATCGCACGCTAACCTGGTTTCAATCATATGTATCCGACCGATCACAATATGTGTCAATTTGTGGCAGCTCCTCCCTCCCGCTCCCAGTCACTTGCGGTGTACCCCAAGGCTCAATACTAGGCCCCCTGCTATTCACAATATTCATAAATGATCTGCCCAACGTCTGCAAAGCCTCAACTGTACATATGTACGCAGACAACACTGTGATCTATACCAGCAAACCAAATCACCCGCAGCTGGAGGCCGTGCTGCAAGAACAATTCACAGAGGTAGAAAAGTGGATCAAAAACAACAAACTTTTTTTAAATACTGACAAAACTGTAACGATGCTCTTTGGAACAGCACCTAAACTACACAAATTGCAAAATCCCCATCTATGTGTTGGGACAAAATCAAATGGCACGCTGACCACAGTCACTTCTCTCAAATATCTAGGAATGTGGTTGGACCCTAATCTATCCTTTGGCCCCCACATCGAAAAACTCTCATCTAAACTTTACCCCAAACTAGGTGCCCTGTACAGAAACAAATCCTGCCTGAGTCCCGCGGTAAGAAAGCAGATTGTACAGCAAATGCTTATGTCGGCTATTGATTACGGAGATGTAGTGTATGCAGCCGCCCCGCAAACACACCTTCATAAACTTACTACATTGTATAACTCATTCTGCCGCTTTGCGCTACAATGTAACTACATGACCCACCATTGTGACATGTTAAGAGAGCTAAACTGGCCATCGCTGGAATCCAGACGCACCCTTCACCTTTCCAGCCTGGTGTTTAAGAGCATCTCTGGGAAGCTGCCACCCTACCTGAATAGACTGCTTCCCCCAGCAGCTCCCTCATCCTATAACCTCCGATCCAGGACCTGCACCTTACTTGCTATACCACAATACAAAAAGACAGTGGCTCGGTCCTCATTTTCCTACAGAGCACCACAATTATGGAATAACCTCCCAGACACCATCAAATCTTCCCCAGTCTTAAATCACTCAAAAGCTCCTTACTGACATACCTCAATACAGAATGCACCTGTAAACATGTAACCTAGTGACTATATTTCCTACATATTTATTTTCTGTTAATCTGTATATTTGTGTTGTTTTTATAATATCTTGCATTGTATTACTTTGTATTTCTGTAACTGTAACACTTCAATGTTCTTGAACCCAGGACATACTTGAAAACGAGAGAAATCTCAATGTATCCTTCCTGGTAAAATCCTTTATAAATAAATAAATAAATGAGGTACACTAATCTGAAGAGATGGGTTTTGAGGAATTTCATGAAGGCCTGAAGGTCAGGGGAGAGTTTGATAGGGCGAGGCAGGTCATTCCACAGGACTGGTGCTGCCCTTGAGAAGTCTTGGAGGCGAGAGTTGGCCGTGCGTGTGTAGACCGATGACAGGTGGAGATCACCTGCTGAACGGAGTTGTCTAGATGGGACGTGCTTGCGGTGTAACGAAGACATGTAGGGAGGAGTTGAGTGATTTGAACGTGAGCATCAGTATTTTAAACAGTATCCTGAAATGTACAGGAAGCCAATGGAGGGACCGGCAGAGTGGGGAGGTACGCGAGGTGCGTCTGGTGAGAAAAATAAGCCTTGCCCCAGCATTCATTACAGATTGCAAAGGGGCAATACGGGTGTTGGGGAGGCCAATAAGGAGCGAGTTGCAGTAGTCAAGTCGTGAAATGACAAGAGCATGAACCAGCACTTTTGCGGTATCTTGTGTCAGAAAGGGGCGGACACGGGCAATGTTTTTGAGTTGAAAATAACAGGATTTGGTCACTGTCTGGATGTGGGAAGAGAATGTTAGGTCAGAGTCAAAAGTGACACCAAGGCAGCGAGCTTCACAAACCGTCAAATTCTGAAAAAGTCCCCTTTAACAAAAATTGTCTGATAAGCTGGAAAAACCATATTTGATGCGCAAAATTGTCTCACAATAACATGTTAGTAACCCTAACCATAGGAGTAACTCCTGGTGTCCAAGACTTCTAAATTTGCCATTGGGGTTTGGATTAATTTGAGGGTTAGGGTTTTCTTGAGTGTTAAGGTTATTTATTTAGGGTTGCCTTTCGGGTTAGGGTAAATTTGAGGATTATGGTTACGTTTCAGTGTTGCATTAGGGTTAATTTGTGGGCTAAGATTACTTTTTTTTAGGGCTGACGTTATGGTTAAGGTTATTGAGGGTTACTTGGGTTTTTTTGTGGGTTTTTTAGGGTCGCCTTTACGTTTGGGGTTATTTTAGAGGTTAGTTAGGCTTTAAATGCTAATTAACTGACAAATTTTAAAACTGATGTTTTTCAGTGAGAATTTACCCATTTCTCAGCATTTGACATAGTTCCAAAAATCGAGTTGCCGATAATTTAGAATGGAGTTGCTAAAGCCAAAATTTCTATTAGCGAGTGTTTTATTCACTTATTTAATTTTTTTAACAGGAACCGATAAGACTTAACTAAATCTTCTGAACCAAAAAATTGGCTGAATTGCATCCAACATTCACCAAATTCTTTTTTTTTTTATAATTCAAAGTTTATTGTAAGAATAAGAACAGAAATACATAAAATAAAGACAAATATACAAAATATAAGTAAAGAAATACATAGAAAACAGAGTCCCATAGATCCTGATATACGATCGAAAAAAGGGAAGGGAGGACTAGAGTTTCATGTGGGTGTATGAGCAATCAACCCAACGGTTCAAGAATAATCTAAGCGTCAAAAAACTCCCCTCATTAAAAACCTCCTAACTTCGGCCCCAAAAGAGGTTGTCGACAACTGCGACTTCAGGACTGTAGGACTAGAGGGTAGAGAGAAATTAATGATAAAAGATAGGAGAAAAGGAGAGGGAAAGTAAGAGAGAGTACTGGCAGTAGAGGTGAAGAGAAGGTAAAGGAAAGGAGACCCGGAAAGGAAAAAAAAAGGGGGAGGGGTGGGGGAAACACCGAGGACGACACACATTCATCCAGACTTACACACTAAGTAGAGAAGGCCATCTCATCCCCGCCCGGACACCGGCACCCACCGCCACCGCCCACCACGGTCTCATTCCCATCCAAACCTGTAGGAGTCATCCCCGTCAAGTCAGACATCATCCCAGTTTCCTGGTTTCAACCCTAGTCCATCTATTTCCCCCGGATGAATCCATTCGCAACGAAGCAGTGTATCTCTCCCAGTAAAACCATTTCCTACCAAAATCTGGCAATAATCCCTGAGTCTCCGCGTCCAGTCGGTCTACAGATCGAAGGGCTTCCACTTTCCCGACCCATTCCCGTATGGAAGGTGTCCTAGTGGTCCTCCAAAGGGCAGGTATCAAAGTTCGGGCAGAAAGGAGGATCAGTAGCAAGACCGAACGCTTAAGAGACTTGAGAGGCAAGGGGATGTGGAGAAGCAGAAAACATTCTGGTGTGAGAGGTAAAGTCTCCTCCGTGACCTGGTGGATCGCATCTTGAATCTGACTCCAGAACCGTTGCAGATGGGACAAGACCACCAGATGTGCATATAAGTGCCATTAGTCGCTTCGCATCTCCAACAGACCGGCGAGGTCGCGGGAAATAAGGTATGTAAAAACTGAGGCGATCTATACCAAAATGTCACAATCTTATATGCATTTTCCTGGACACGTGTCACACCGCAGCCCCTATGCATAAGTGTAAAGGTTTGGATCCATTTATCGTCTGAGATCTCAAGGGCTAGTTCCCTATCCCATCGTAGTACGTAGGGGGGGATGGTAGTGTCAGTTGACTGTAAGAGATTGTAAAGTATCGATATCCCGTGCTTCAAGGAACGGCCATCTAAGCAATAAGCCTCAAACGGAAGAGGCGACCTACTCAGACTGTAGCCATTGTCAAGTGAGCGCAAGTATGTTTTAAGTTGGTAAAAATTGAAGCGTTCCAGAAAGTTGGGAGGGCTCATCTGCACATTGAGTGGCAGAGTGTCCAGATTGCCATCTGCGGGAACATGCATCACTCTCAGCCTATTCCCTCCTGTCAACCGCCTCCGCAAGGACGGTAGAATTTTCCCTGGGAGATTCGGGTTATGATCCAAGGATAAAAGGGGCGAGATGGCTGTCGTAAGGCCAAATGACAATTTATTTTTATGCCAGAGACGTAGAGTCGCCGATACTGGATCTGGGTCTGTCGTTGGGGAATTCCATGTCGAAGGAAGCCATGGGATGGCCCACAATGGGCGTTGTGCAAGGGCTTCCTCAATGTCCAACCAACGTTTTGTTGGGTTGGGCGTAGACCAATCTATCACGCAGGACAAATGACATGCATAGTAGTATTTCCTGGGGTCCGGGAGAGCAAGACCTCCTCTGTGCTTCTGTCTACATAAGACAGCAAAACTGACACACGGTCGACCGGTCAGTCAGATAAATCGCAGAAGTATCGTCCGTAATGCTGAAAAAAAAGTTAGGGGGATAGATATCGGTAATGTACTGAAAAGGTAAAGAAGTCATGGTAGGAGATTCATTTTCAGAGCGGCGATCCTGCCCATCCACGAAATCATGCAAGTAGTCCAGTCGGAGAGATCTGTCCTAAAAGTGGCGAGTATATTCAGAAAGTTAGCATCATAAATTCGCCGCTCAGTAGAGGCCAACCAAACCCCCAGGTAGAGCATGCGATGGGCACAAAAACGGAATGGGTAATCCCTACGCACAAGGCGGACAGTGGGAGAGTCCAAGGACACATTAAGAAATTCGGATTTCTCCTGATTAATCTTATATCCGGCTACCTCACCATAAGCCATCAAAGTGCGTGTAATCCCAGGGAGAGAAACCGTCAGACTAGTGACCATGAAAAGTAGGTCATCCGCATAAGCAGACACTTTGTGGCAAGAAGTATGTCCCAAGATCCCAGAAATGCTGTCATTACGACGAATCGCCTCCAGTAATGGTTCAAGGCTCAAGGCAAAAAATAGAGGTGATAAGGGGCAGCCTTGACGAGTACCATTATGGATGGTGATGTACCCCGACAGTGCTCCGTTAGCTCGAACACGAGCCGTTGGGAAATGATAAAGTGCTGAGAGCCATTGTAGAAAGTGTCCCCGCATCCCAATTTGGCGCATAAAGCTCCACCGTACCCTGTCAAAGGCCTTCTCCGCATCCGTAGATAGCAGAAGAATACCAGTCCGCGAAGCATGAGCGTGACCCATCGCCCCCAAAGCCCGGGTCGTCGCATCTGGAGCCTCCCTCCCGGGAACAAACCCCACCTGGTCCGGATGTACCAGAGAAGGGAGGAGAGGCGCAAGACGAGCCGACAAAGTCTTGGCTAGGATCTTGATATCCGCATTCAGCAAAGAAATGGGTCTATAATTTCTGACATCAGTCCCGTCTTTCCCCGGTTTACAGATGACTGAAATCGTGGCTGCAAGTGTGTGTTTGTGAAAAAATTCTCCATCTCTTACGGCGGAGAAAAGAGATTGCAGGTGAGGGATCAGGGCAGAGGAAAAGGTCTTATAATACTCTGCCGGTAGACCATCCGGTCCCGGGCATTTGCCATGTTGTAGGCCTTTCAGGGAAGATTGAATCTCTATCCCGTCTATTGGTTTATTCAGGAGGGAGGATTGCGAGGGCGAGATGGAGCGGTCCACTTTGTCTGCAGGATAGTCATCGATCGCTTCCTGGGTGGGTTCCGAACCTGGTTCCGAATCCATGTTATACAAGTCCTGATAAAAACATTGAAATTCTTGCAGCATATAATCCGGTCGAGTAGTCATAGAACCATCCGGAAGTTTAAGTTTAGCAATATACGCCGCGGTTCGTCGTTTCCTAAGTATTCGGGCGAGCAGCCTGCCAGGTTTATTCTCATAGAGAGCAAAATGACATTTCGACTTGGAGGCCTCGAAGCGAAGATCTGCATCCAGTATGTCATTCAGCTCTCTGCGTTTAGCTGTCAGGGTCGCGTATGTGGAGGGCGATGCAGTGGTGTGGTGGGACAGCTCAAGTTCACGTATGGCAGATAGTAGTTGTTGTACAGTGTCCGCACGATTTCTCTTAAGAGCCGTAGCTCTACTAATGCAAATCCCTCTGATAACTGCCTTATGGGCTTCCCATATAGTAGACGTGGAAACTTCAGGGGTCTCATTTTCTGTGAAATACGCGACTATAGCGGCGTCTACTTCTGCCACGAAAGTAGGGTCGTTAAGTAAAGACGTATTCATGCGCCATTGACGTTCCGAGGGTCGGTATAGCGGAGAAGACAGGGCAGTTAGTAGAGGAGAATGGTCCGACCACGTTTGAGTCAGAATCATAGAGTCCTCTGTCAAGAGCACATCTTTTTGCTGGACAAACATGTAATCCAGTCGAGAATATGTGGCGTGGACCGTTGAGTAGTATGTATAATTCCGTTCTCCTGCATGGAAAGTCCTCCAGACATCTACCAGTTGTAAGCTATCCAATGAACGCTTCATATGTCGCAATATGGAAGCAGGGACAGAGGAACGGCCCATAAAGGAGTCTACTCTAGGGTCGAGGGCGACATTAAAATCGCCTGCCACTACTAGCGTGCCTGCCACAAAACCTTGAAGACGACGCAGTATGCCCGCCAGACAGCGATGTTGATTCACGTTTGGTAGATATATCGATGCGAGCGTGTATCGGGTGTCAGCAATTAAACACCTCACAAACAGGTAGCGACCCTCACAATCCGTGAGGACCTCTTCCAATGTCACAGGGATCTCTTTAGAAAATAATATCGCTACTCCTCTGCTCTTACCCTCATGAAAGTCACTAAAGGGTGGGGTAGGGTAGTCAGCATGAGTCAGTTGCGGTGCTGAACCCTGCTTGAAATGCGTCTCTTGTAGGAAAAGCACCGAAGCTCTAAGAGCTCGGGCCTCCCTAAAAAGTCGCCGGCGCTTCTCGGGGATGTTCAGCCCCTTAGTATTATATGTAAGAAATCGTAGAGACCACGCGAAAAGCCAGCAGGTGAGGCCATGTCCTGACAAGGTAGAAGAGCCCCTCCAGAAACAAACAGTACGGACTAGTAAACTCACAAACAGATAACAGAACAAGGACAGGTACAAAAATGAGAAACAAGGGGGAAAGGAGAAGAGAAAAACAGTATAAAGAAAAAGAGAGAAGATGAGAAATTATGAGGTATAAGACGCCTCAGGGGAAGGCCTAGATGGACCCAATAGAATTGGTGTCCGGTTAGCTCCCCTGGAGAAAGTCAGCGTCAAGTCCTCGAGGGCGAAGGAGTCTAGCTCCTACAGCTCACCAAACCAGAGAGTAAGGTATATGAAGAACTGCAAGTAACATGTAGTTTTAAATCGTTCAAAATAAAGTGAAAAGTAAATACAAAATAACAAGCTCAACAAGAGAGTCCCCTCTGACTCCTAAATATAGCTCATCAGTAACAGCATAGTCAAAAACATAACAAAACCCCTACCCCTCCTCCCCCCGCCTCTATAACATCCCTGAACTCCGCATCTGGGAGCGTAGTAACCCAAATCAGAACCTTTCCCTCTCCCCCCTCCCCCCCGGCCACCACAGCAACACATGTAAGAAGCAAAGATATGTAATCATATAACAAACAACATAAGAGAAACGCGAAATCCAGAGTGTAAGAGACATACAGGGTTATTCAAAGAGATTAGAAAAGTCACCGCACGTTCGGTGACTTTTCGTTCTCTTCAATTCGGTTCCTTTTGCCGATCCAATTTCGGTGACCCTGCGGTGTATTCAGCAAGCACCACAGGGTCCCTGAATTGCAGGGAAAAGCTGCCGCAAACCAGATGAAAACTCACCGCAAAACCCACCGAATGCACGCCGAAAACCCGCAAAAACATCTGGATTAACCTGCCGAAAACCAAGCCCCAGCAGAAGCCAAACACAGCCGAAGCAGCCGAGACCGCAGACGAGGGAGGTGAATAAATTAGCAAAATAGTTTGTGTGAATCTGTGAAAGTGAAATGCTGTTTGCAAAGAAACTACTGAGCGAAAATGTCTGAAATTTGCATATGAGGTCCAGGGAATGACAATAAAGAGGGCTGTTACAGAAAAAATAAGTAAACTTTAAAAAAAAAAAACCAATCTGACTTTTAAAAAAAAAAAAAAAAAAAAAATTCAGAAAAATGCTTAAAATATCCTAAAAAATCTATAAATAAAGAGACTCTTTACTGCAGAATTTTATAATGAACGGTTTATTAGATATTGAATTAAAACCGGAATATTTTTAACATTGAAGTCTATTGGATTCTCCTGAATAAACTTGCCGAATTAAATCACCGAATGGCAGGGCATTAGGGGAACCTTTCACTGCTGGTTTGTGTTCTCTGAATAGCCGAAGCATTGCTTCTCTATGGGGATTTCACTGCCCTCGAACAGGCACCGAACAGGCACCGTATGTGCAGGCAATTCGCCAGGATTTGGCGAATTGCCTGCTCTCTGGATAGCCGAATGGCCAGGAAAGGTAACCGAACGCTGATTTTCAGCGTTCGGTTACCTTTCTCAAGCAATTCGGATCTCTTTGGATAACCCTGATAATTTGCCCCACACAAAGGTGAGGAGAAAACATTACTATGGGGATCATCTTGATGTCAGGTATCATTTGTTGATATATGTCAGAAAACCCCTCCCCCCCAAGAGAAGACATTCCTTATTCCCCATTATCGTACAAACAATGCAGCAGACAATGTGAGAATAACAATTAAACTAAGGGACAAGATACCTAGGTTTCCCCGCGCAGGGCGGGGTGCAAAAATGAGTACAAGTACCATTGGCGACTAGGATCGCCTAGTAAGGGGGGACGGCAAAAAAGGGTGAACAAAAAGCTGCAGCTCGTGCACTTCTCCGGGCTCTTGATAGTGAGGCGCAGCGGCACAAAGCCAAAAGACCAATCTCCCCCGTCTATATTGCTAAGAAGCAAGCATACGAAATGGTAGAGCAAATCAAAATATGCGATACCTAAAGAGCCCCACTGATATGTGGGATGAAAAAATTTGTACAAGTACAAAATTGCTAGCAAGTATCTCTTGGTAAGGGCACAGATATCAGTCTGGCATCCCTGACAGAGGTCAATCAGTTCAATATCTTATTAAAGAACCAATCAGTATAATTAACGAAGAAAATATAACAATAAAAAATGGCCAAACTACGCATATTGCGCAACCTCATCAGCAGATACAGGTCTTTTGGCGAATGAGGTAGGATAGGCATGGCGGTTAGGTAAAAAACTTGTCAAACCGATATAAGCGAAATAAATCGAACAAGTGTTCCCCACAGGAGGCAGGTCATGCATCGCGAGGGACAAAATGAAAAACCCTCCAGGTCCCGCGGAAAAGTCGAGATACTAGACCAATTTTGCATAGTGAGGTGCTCGTCGTCACAGAATCAGGCGGATATTGTTAGTTCCTACAGTGCCTCATCCGAGCAATCAGGAGGAAGCTGCTAGTAGAGAGCTCGATCATGTACAGCTGTATCTATGTGGGCATCCTCAGGACAAGTCAAATTACTGCCGGGTGCTCAGGTGGCGTCGGGGCCCTGTCCCGTGAGTGTCGTCTTCGGTCACACGGTAGCCTTCTGCGGGCTGCAGGAGGTTCAGAAGGAGCACCTCCCCTAGTCTCTGACTCCCAGTCCTTGACGTGCAATACGGGAAGTTCCATCGCGGCCATGAATGCAGGAACATCCGAGGGATGTGATATAGTATGTCGCACTCCATCTTTCAGTGCTGTCAGGACGATTGGGAAACCCCATCTATAAGGGGTATCAGCTTGTCTGAGGGCCTGGGTAACAGGTTGTAGGCATCTCCGCACAGCGAGTGTAAAAGCAGCCAAGTCCTGGTAAAATTCAAGTCTGCTCTCTCGGAAGGCCCAAGTACGGGACGATCGCGCTTCAGCCATGATCGTCTCCTTGAGGGGATAATCCGGGAGGCAGCAGATAATATCTCGGGGCGGCGCAGTTGGCGGCGGCTTCGGGCGCAGTGCCCGTTGGACTCTATCCATAGGGATCAGTTCATTGGGAGAGCGGCCCAGTACTATGCAGAAGGCCTCACTCAAGGTTGCACGCAAATCCTCCGGTCCCTCCGTCTCCGCCATGCCACGGACGCATATATTATGCCGCCGGCCTCTGTTATCCAGATCATCGATGCGGCGCTGCAACTCACCGAAAGCCGCCGGCGGAGGTTGCTTGGGCGGGAGATTTGCTCGTTCCTCTAGGAGGCCCATGTGGGACGACAAGTCCACTACATCTGATCGGATTTCCCGAATTTCTCCGGCGAAGCCTTCACGGAGGTCAGCAACAAGATCCGCAAGATCAGCTTTTGTGGGGAGCGCCGATATCAGGTGTTCGAGACGGCATATGGCTTCCGTGGTATCCGGAGCTATGGGCCCATCCGCCATTTTGTCACACGGGGAAGAAGTGGTGTCGGCCGGTACGGGTAAGATGAAAGCATCCAGGGGGCCCAGAGCTCGAGTCGTTCGGCGTGCTGGTGTCTTAGGGGTGTTCTGCTTCGGTTTACCCCGAACCATGACCTGTGGTGTCGCTACAAAGCAGATTATCGTCAGAGGGGACTCAGGAGCTCAGCGTTTATGCGGCCATCTTAGTCTCAGGTCAGGACACGCCCCACATTCACCAAATTTTGACAATCGAGTCAAAATAAAATCGAGCCCTAAATAATATATAAATAAAAAAATTCAAATGTAATTATGAATTAATGAATATTAATCATTGTAGTAACTCAGTTGGGACTCACTCCTCCTTGGCTATCAAAAGGTTAATATTTTCCCACGATGCATGGCTAATGCTGAACTTTTCCCCTGCCTGTTGACAAGCACACATACTTCTCGACATGTTCGCACTGGTATACAATCCTCTGCATTAGGTACAGCTGTTTCCATGCACACTTTATGAGTCAATCCAACAATTAACACTTTTTTGGGTTATTTTCTTCCTGGTTTGTTAAAAAGTTTCCTGTGGTCCGGTATGTAGGTTACAAACAGTGATGCTCAAGTTCATCCGTGTCAGAGAAAGCACACAGCAAACAACCCGACCAGGTAAGCCAAGCAAGTCGCGGGAATGAATAAAAGACCATTAAGGAGCACTTGGCACAGAATGAGGGGGGGGGGTCAGCATTGAATTTTTTTGCCTATTTGTTTTTAGGGCACCAGAACCACAGTTGATACCAGCTACGTGCAGCCAGTAATTAATCTTTACAGTAACAGCTACCAGCAAAATTAACGAGTGCCCAATGATAGTTTGTTATTCTCCGGCTGCCCTCGCATTAACACTTCCCATACAAAGTATACAAAGCATTAACGTACAGTTGGGAGTCGCAACAGCCCAGCCGCAAGAGAGGTTTATGGCTTGACTGAAGTAGCCGGGAGCAGTTGGTGTTGACGAGTCGGGACGTTATACTTAATGGCTCACTCGTTAATGCTAAGGGCTAGGCTGGATTAGGACCCAGCCTTTCCCACCAGTAGACTGTAAATAGAAGACGGTGAAGACAGTGTCTTCGAGGAGGTGCGGCCCTTCTGCAGTGACGCAACACTGTGCTTCAGACATACAGTAGGGTTCTCTTGATGATCCACACGCCTCTTTTTAGGTGTTCCACCTACATAGCCTGGTAATTGAACAGGGAATGTAGGGTTCGTTTAGTATCAGAATCATTTGAATGCCAAATACATGATGTAGACTTACTAAATCGGTGAGTCAAGAACAGGAAACGGCTAACCAATAGGAAGTCCTCCTATAGGAGACAACTGTCAACATGTCTGTCTTCAAAGATTTTTGAAATCTCTGCATAAACCAAATGAGTTTACGATACGATATGACTCTGGTGGTGCCAATAGAGCCAACGTGTCAGTATTGAAATTGTGGACAGATAGTCCCAATACCAGACGTTTAATTTGTGAAGCCGTACGTTCTGGGGCACTATTCGCTAGTGAACGCTAACGTTAGCGTTCAGATGAGTAATTGTTAATGTAAGGATAAGTGACTTTAACGCATGACATTCCTGATGCTAAACCCGTGAAAAATCTGTTAGCGCATCAGTGATTGCGCGAGCTTACCGTACTTTGTGCACCCTATACTTAACATGGGGAGCACAATCAGTAATTAGCGTTTCGATAAGTAACCTATAACACAGTCGAGCGCTAATTACCGCAGCGATGCGCAAACCAAAAATTTAGCTACACCTAAAAGCTGGTGTTAACGGATTGCACGTTTGCAAAATCATATACCCACCTCCTCGAAATCCCCTCAACAGATTAGATACTCCCCTCTAACCACACAGCGAGACCGGTGGCCCGATCCACCACTTCTACCGGACGCAAGCGGAGAGAAACTGGGGACAAATAGTCTCCAGTCTCCCTCCGCGATCACTATGTGGCGCTGCACGATCTCGCAGCCCGGAAGAGCAACCCTATGGAGTCCTATGGACTCCAGGAGGTGATACTTGCGGCTGCATGGATGCGCTACAGAAAGTATCCCTGAGGGTAGTGCTTCGTGCCGGGGAAAGGTTACGTGGTAGCACCTACCCCGGAATCGAATGCTAAAATGGGGATGGTAATGTGTAACCTGCAGGCGCAGCTTTTCCTCAATAGAGTCCCCATTTTAGCATTAGCTAGGGAATAGGGCCCATTGTGTGTATGTAATATGTAGCTTCAAAGAGTCTATCAGTAGCAGGATACAGGGACAGGGAAAAGGACATGATACTTCATTATACAAATGCTTTGGGCGTAGTTAAAAAACAGAAAACCAGATTCTCACTGCGTTCACATTTCAGCCCGAAGCAACAAAATTACCGGGTATCAAAATTCGGCAGTGGCCAAGGGTCTTTTTCAATACGTGACATTTTTACCACTTCATTTTTTGATGCCGCTTCATCTTCAGCAATTTTTCGATAGGATATCAAAACTTGATATCAAAACTTAAAAAAAAAAAAATGCTTTCAGTGTGCGGGAAATGAGAAGGCGAGTTAATGCAGCATCACTGTGCTGCGTTAGAAGAAAAAATATATACTTTTATTTGATATTTTTACATAAACCTGGTCCTGTTTGGCATCATTGAAAGGCTTTTTTCTGGCCTTTTCAATGATACCTTACTTGTCCCTTTAGGCCGGCGTCAGACGAACGTAGTGATCACATCCGTGTCGCTGCGCAGTTCAACTTCCGTTGTAGCATAGAATCGTGATCAATAGAGACCCACACACGAAGTACGTGCGCACTGAACTGCGCACGCACAACGCACGTGGCAAACGACGCAAGTTAGGCAAGAACGGAAAACCGCTATGATGGACGCGCAGAGTGCGCCACGTCCGCGTAGCGGCCTGTGTGCGTGATGACGGGACGTCAGACGCAGCGCATTTGCGACGTCCATCACGTTGATGTACAGAAGTTTTTTTTGCTCTGGCTGACTGTACCTGTCATTTAATTTTGATTCCCATAATTCCCTTTTGTTCTACATCCGTAAAAAGAAAATGAACCGTGTGGTGTCTACAGTATCTTCCGTCAGTACGTCTGTCGTGCACGCAGGCAGAGTGCGCTCAGAATGCGTTCATCTGACATTAGCCTTAGTCTATAGGGTTCCAGAGATAAAGGGGTTTAAATGATTATAATTTGGGGTTTTTTACAGAGCAAGGTAAGGTAAAGGACGATAATAATCTTCAGTGACTGGTACTGAACATGAATGATGAATAGATTTACTTTTCTCTATGATATTTGTACATTTTTGTATATTCTTTTGAAGTATTGTTTACAGAAGGTGGGGGGGGTCTTTTTCTCTTCTTTTTTTTGTAATCACTTTTGTAATTATTGTCGAAAGTTTTTCAAAAGTCGTCAACATAAAATCATGGCAGCTTATTGCTTGATACCACCATCCGCCACGAAGAAACGATGGCTTGAAATAGCGCGGTCAAACTCACGGACCCCAGATGTGGAGGCATACAATTCCCAGAATTCTTCCAATGTAATAGATGGCCAGGGAACCATGGGAGTTGTAGTTCAGAAACATCTGTGTGGGCGGCACAGAGTTTGACAGCTCTGGTTTAAGAGCCCTATTACAATCTTCGCGCAAACATCAGCGAGTGTGCAAAAACGCATTAACGCAAGGGGCAAAACCTTTTGCGCAGAACGTTGTATTACAATGTCAGTGCAACAAACACGCGTATACGTCTACCGCGGGTGAACCTGCGCGAACGCTGCGCGAGCTTACTGTACTTTGCGCGTCCTATACTTAACATTGTGAGTGCAAATGCGTTTGTGCGCTGGTACGTGGATGGTATTACAATCTATGCACAGTTTGTAACACACAGCCTTTGCGCGCATAATTTTAGCAACTCCTAAAAGCTGGTGTTAATGGCAAATTCTATCAACCTGACGAAACCAAATACACCAGCCCAAAAAAAAACAATACAGCAAAGTATAGTTACACATTCTACACATACCCAAACCAATAAAATTGAGAAGTTGTGTGTGCATTTATTATTGCTGCAGCATATGTGCGCAGATTGACTTTGACAGGCGCAAAAACTTAACGTGAGACAATTGTGGTTCTTAATTCTGATTGGCTGAATAAAAACAGTCCGCACACTGATTTCTGCACGCAACGTTGCTGTGCGCGTGTTTTTGCGCGTCCGTTTTACGCCCATTATTTTTTGGCGGATGAAAACATGTGCGAGGATTGTAATACCAGCGATGTTTTACGCGCGTTAACATTTAACGCTTCGCACAAAAATTCACACGTTGCGTGTGCGTTTTCACGTGAAGAATGTAATAGGGCCCCAAGTAATCAGCATTTCCAGGAAAGCTACGCTCATTGTCCAGGCAGAGCAAATCCTGAGGTCAACATTAGGGTCGCCGGCTGCAGCCATTGCTACTACTCAATGCAAAACCCATCCAGCAACGAGAAAAACTAAAAATACTTAAAAATTACTTAAATTAAATTTATAAAATCAATAAAATACAAATCGACCATGACGGAAACTCCTACAGAGAATTGGAATGGAAAAAATATAGATTTTTGTTTTCGATGAAGGATGCATGTTCCCTTTAAAGCCCAGCCATGGCAGGACCTATTCTACCAGGTTATTTTTTATTTAGAACATTCCTATTTATTTTAAGCTGCAGCACGGTAAACACCCGCCCACCCCGCCGCACCATCGCGTTCCCTCCCACGCTCGGTTGCTGTGCTGATGAGCAGCTCCGGAGAACGCGCGCGGCAGGCGGGAGATGGAGATTGTTCTGTCACAGCTGAGGTGTCACGAGATGCCGAGACCTTTGCCAAGCACAAGTGTGTCCTGTCACGGCTAACAATGCCAACTGCAGCTCTGCTATTCTTCTGAAACAAGAGGTGAGGGTGGGGGCTCCTGCAGAAGCATGGGGAGGGGGGAGAGGGGTTACTAAATGCGCTCAAAATAAAGCCAGTCACTGCAAATCCATTAGGTTATTCAACGTGTGTAACAGAAACGTTATGCATATAGGCTGCGTTAAATGAAAAGCGTTACTGTATCATATCATTAGAATTAAAGGATTCCAGGTATTGTGGCGTCTCTGTGTGTTATTGTGTAACGCAGACATGTCCGTAGACCGGTCAGGCTCCTCCAGGCATACTCTTGGCACGTGGACCATCAGAAATCTTGGGGCTCTTTACTGATCCAATGGTTGGGGCTCCTGGTTGTTACCTTATGGAAGAGCTCTGCTGCAGACCATACAGAGAACCTCCTAAGTAGATATGTGCGTTTCGTTTCGTTCCGAATCGCAATTCGGACGAAATTATACCGATTCGTATTGCGGAAGCAATTCTGAAAAACGAATCGATTTAGTTCAAAAGGGAACGAAAACTAAACGGTATATATCAAATTGATTTGTTATACCGTTTCACTTTGCCCTTGGTGCGGAATCTGTTGTATTCAGCGCCACAGGCCATGGACAGCGACATACGGTGCCGTTCGGCAGCAGTGAAATTCCCCATAGACAAGTAATGGTTAATCTATTCAGAGAATGCCGAACCGCACCAAAATATCAGTGAAACACCCGGATTTTCAGTGGTTTTGTTCGACAGGTTTAAACAAGCGAATCTCATAGGTTTCAATATAAAAAAAAAAAAAAAATCCCCGTTTCATTAAATATTTATTCAACCGTTTATTCTTTTAATTTGCAGCAAAAAGCCAATTTATTTATTGATTTTTTAGAATTTGAATATTTTTGTAATTTTTTTGGTGAAATTTTTGGATTCCCAATTCGTTTAAAAAGACGAGACTTTTTTTCTTTACCGAAAGCAGCGTATTTTTTCTTCTTTTCTTCGGTCTGACTGCGTCTGGCGGGTGCTGTCCTTGGTGCTGAAACCTATTTCAGCACCATGGGCAGGGGTATTTTTTCCTCATGAGCTTGCGCTGCTGCTGTCCTGGGTGCTGAAACTTATTTCAGCACCAAGGACAGGGGGATTTTTTCCTCGTGAGCTTGCGCTGCTGCTGTCCTGGGTTTACCGTATCTTTTAACCCTCATTTTTGTAACCTTAATCTAACAGTAATTAATTCATCCGTTTCACCATTGCGAAATAACGAAGCGATACAAAATCCAAATGACTAATCTCCCAAAATAACTAATCGATCTGAAATACGAATCACGGTAACTTAACGAACGAACCGAATTAAAAAACTTAATGAATCGATCCGAAATTAAACAAATTTTTTCATTGTACACACGTCTATTACTAAGTGATGAGTCAGTGTGTCAGAATGCCCTCACATACAGCGGAAAAATTCTTGGTATACCCGTGGACCAGTCCTGGGTGGTCGTTACATCTTTGGCACTTAAACAAGCTGCACAGGGTTCAGCAAGGGCCAGGATTCACTGGAGCCACTGGGCTCCTGAACATATCAAACGCTGTCAACCCCCTGATGGTAGCTCTGCATGTAAGATTCGCCATCTAAAAACCACTCGATTTTGCAAGCATCGGTTATACAATCAAGAACTGCCTGTAACAAAGTGCATTTGAATGTTCACAAACCCGTACATTATGTGCAAGTGCCAGGATTTTCAAACATGCCGTTAACTGGTGGACTTGAGTCTAATAAGACATACAGCTTCTGCTTAAATCCCCATTAAATGATCTCCCTTCCCCAAGTCTGTCAAATCGCTGGCACAGCAAGCAGAGACAAACAAGAAGAGCTGGACAACGTTTTGTGGCTTCTCCTATCTGCAAACACACAAGGACGGCCGAAGCGTTGGACCCATATGGTGAGCATGACTGCCTTGCAAAACTAGATGCCCATAGATCAGTGCAATGGCGCTTTCTGGAGTTGGATCAGAGCGAAGTTGCGATCACTGACAAGTTCGCTTGGAAAGGTCATTTTAGTGTGTGGGGGGGTTTTGTTATTTTTTTAAGAAAGTGTGATTTGTATATCTTCTTTGCAACGTCACCATGAGCTACAAACTTATGGGACGTCAGCACGGTCCCAGTGCACGCCAGGCAACTTGTGCTGCTGGCCGTTCTGAACCTTGTATTTGCTCACTATACAGTTGTGTTCAAAATTATTCAACCCCCAATGCTGTAAAGGGTTTTAGGGAATTTAGTGTACATTTGTAATTGTATTCAGAATGAAATCCTACAAGGACTATTTAAAGAACCATATGCAACTAAAATGACATCAATTGGTTTTGTAATACAGTAGTAAATGTTTATTTTGTGAATTCTTCATTGACACAATTATTCAACCCCTTAAAGACTACCACTCTGAAGAACAGAGGTTCATTCAAGTGTTTTCAATCAGGTATTGAAAACACCTGTGGATGTCACGGAGCAGCAATAAAGCATAATAAGCACCAATTAGGCAGCTTTAAAATGACTATGATACTCAGCTCCTTCTAGACATTTACTGGTGTGGTTACAAACATGGTGAAGTCAAGAGAATGGTCCAGGAAGACAAGAGAAGAGGTGATTACTCTTCACAGGAAGGGCAATGGCTATAAGAAGATTTCAAAGATGTTAAACATACCAAGAGAGACCATAGGAAGCATCATTCGCAAATTCAAGGCAAAGGGCACTGTTGAAACGCTACCTGGTCGTGGCAGAAAGAAGATGCTGACTTTGACTGCTGTGTGCTACCTGAAGCGTAGAGTGGAGAAAAGTCCCCGTGTGACTGCTGAGGAACTGAGAAAAGATTTGTCAGATGTTGGAACTGAAGTTTCAGCTCAGACAATACGGCGCACACTGCGTAATGAAGGCCTCCATGCCAGAACTCCCTTGCTGTCTCCAAAGAATAAGAAGAGTCGACTGCAGTATGCCAAAAGTCATGTGGACAAACCACAGAAGTTTTGGGATAGTGTTCTGTGGACTGATGAAACGAAATTAGAACTGTTTGGGTCCATGGATCAACGCTATGTTTGGAGGAGGAAGAACATGGCCTATGAAGAAAAGAACACCTTGCCTACTGTGAAGCATGGCGGGGGGTCAATCATGCTTTGTGGCTGTTTTGCTTCTGCAGGTACAGGGAAGCTTCAGCGTGTGCAAGGTACCATGAATTCTCTTCAGTACCAGGAGATATTGGATGTCACAAACCTGAGGCTTGGGAGACGTTGGACCTTTTAACAGGACAATGATCCCAAGCATACCTCCAAGTCCACTAGAGCATGGTTGCAGATTAAAGGCTGGAATATTTTGGAGTGGCCATCGCAGTCACCTGACTTAAATCCGATTGAGAACCTCTGGTGGGACTTAAAGAAAGCAGTTGCAGTGCGCAAGCCTAAGAATGTGACTGAACTGGAGGCTTTTGCCCATGACGAATGGGCGAAGATACCCGTAGATCGCTGCAAGACACTTGTGTCAAGCTATGCTTCACGTTAAAAAGCTGTTCTAACTGTAAAAGGATGTTGTACTAAGTACTAAGATTGAATGTCACTTGGGGGTTGAATAAAACTGATAATGATATGAGCACAGAAAAGACATTTGTGGTTATTTCATTTTAAATGTTATGTTATATTTGTCTGACCTACACGTGCCTCTTTGATTTAATTGTAAGCAAGATGACTGAATGATCAAAATCAATGTCAAACTGGCCAAAACACTCAATTTCAGTGGGGGTTGAATAATTTTGAACACAACTGTAAGTGTACAGGGTAATCCAGGAATGGAACCCTTGCTCGAGGTGCCTAAAGGGGGTAACAGCCTCACCCTCTTAACAAGACCTGAAATGCTCGTTGGAGGTTGCTGTATCTCTTGTGCAGAGGGCTTCTTTGGCATTTCAGTTCTGGCTGCCCTTTCTGGGTGACGCAGTCTGGTTTGCATATGGTATAGCGTTCTCTGTGATGGCACCATCGAGCTAAAACCTTATGAAAACTGAGTGAGGACTCACCAGTAGAGCAGGTCACTAGTGCTGGTGCCCCCTTCTCAGTGCTCTCAAACGTATTTTTGCTTATTTTTTAAGAAACCTGCAATAAATATGAATTCTGAGCAGATGGTACTTTTTACTCGTTTTCTGCCTACAAATAGTTCACCTCACTTCTTCAGCGGCCTACAGCATACCTTGGAACAATTCCCTGAGTAGTGTGCGGTTGCCTAGTATGGGGAAGTGGATGAGGACTTAGTGGTATTCAGCTGAGCCTAGAATCTGCACTGCTGAGCTGGGGGTGGATAGAGATCAGCCGACAGAGAGATAGAGGAAGATAAAAGGCTGTGCTATGAAACACAAAGGCCCCCATTACATTCTTATCGCAAATTCGTCCGCGCAGCGCAAATTCTTTTCTGCGCAACGTTATCGCGTGAAAATTAACGGTGGTATTAGGATCCGAACACATTTTCACATCCGTCCGAAAATAACATTCGTAAAAACGACGAGCAAAACGAAGAGTAATACGCGTACAGTAACATAGCGCACGTAAATCAGTGCGGGACCGTTTTTTTCGCGGGATTCAGCCAATCAGAATTAAGAACCTTAATTGACATCAATTTACCTTAATTGACTCACTTAAGTTTTTGCGCCTGTCAAAGTAAATCTGAGTATATATGCTGCAGCGATAACAAAAACACGCACGAATTAACAATTTTATTGTTTGGGTATGTGTAGAATGTGTAACTATACTGTGCTGTATTTATTTTCTTCGTGCTGGTGTTTTTCGCTTCGGCCAGAACGTTCCGATTTGCCGTTACCACCAGCTTTTCAAAGACGTTAAAATTATGCGCGCAAACGTCGTTCGTAAAAAGATGCGCATCGATTGTAATACCATCCGCGTACCAGCACACGAACGCATTTGCACTCACAATGTTAAGTATAGGACGCGCACAGTTCATCACGCTCGCGCAGGTCCATCCGCGTTAAACGATAACGCGCATCGTTTCCGCGAACGTTGTAATACGCCATTCAGCGCAAAGGGTTTTGCCTCTCGCGCAAATGCGCATTTGCGCACGCAAAACCAACTACGCGAGGAATGGAATAGGGGCCAAAATATTTAGTTGCTTTGTGATCAACTAAAAAGGTAAAGTTGAAAATGTTTTCACGGATTTGTTTAACAGAACGATGCAGCTGGATGTGGACAGAATATCTGTTGGGTACGATTGAACACTACAAGAATATTCCTGTATGATTTAAGGGATTATTCACCAACCAATGTACTTTCATTGAAAGACTGGAGGTTTTATGTCAGCAAACTATGGCGGAGTCTGTACGGCAAAACTACATGAAGGCATTATCTAGAGCAGTGGTTCCCAAACCTGGTCCTCAAGTACACTGAGCAGCAAATCCCATAACCTGTGCTGTGCTTCAGATATCTGGGAAACCTGACCTGTTAGGGTGCCCTGAGGACCAGGGACAAAAAACACTGGACTAGAGAACCGTCACCATACTTTTCACCCTTCTTTCCACTGGAATTTTGATGACGTTGTCTACAGTAGTGTGACATCCTGCGCCCCCTCTGGCAGAGGTGGACTTTGCCAGTGAGAATCTGGACATTCCGTGCATCTGGCGCCACCTCTGGCTTCTTTGAAATCTGCATCAAGTCTGGACATTCAGTTTCTTTTTGGATTCATGCCATGGATACACACCTGGACTCCACAGTCAATTGAACTCATGTGCTTAAAAGCAGGCAGCACCCAAAGTAGGACGCTGCCTCATTTGTTCTGGAGCTCAGTTCTGTTAGTTTCTCTTTGTGATCCAAGCCTCCTAGAGATTCATGTTCTTAGCCTAGTCAAGTCTGTTCTGTTTTCCCTTTGAGTTCAAGCCTCATCCTGATCCTGCTTATGTTTTCTCAGTTCTTGTATTCTCTGTCAGGTATAGTCTTGTGTTTTCCCATGTCTAGTTCTGTTCATGATTAAAAAGTGTGTATACTAGTATACACTATACAGTGTGGGCGCTTATTAATTTAAGTTAATTAAAGTGCTATGTGAATAAATAATTAATTGCTGCCTAAGTATGGTAAAAAGCACATAAAAAACAACCAAAATACGTGCCAAGATTAAGACAAAAGGATAAACAAGACCATACGGCGCATAAAACAGTGAGCAGTTGGTTAAATGAACAACTGGTTAATAGAAGTAAAATGTGAAAGGTGTCCTTTAAGGTATAAAAAGTGTCCTTTAAAATGCAAGAAATGTCCTTTAAAATACCAAACAGATGAGGTAAAAGAGTACAAAAAAATCTTTTTTTTTTAAAAAAATATATTATTAAGTCAATTTGTGCAAAAAAAGTGCAATGGTTTAATACTCAAAGAGTGTTGTTGATTGAAGTCAAGTGCAACAATCTTCTCTGTGGTGTAGATATCAAATCTTCTCTTTAAAGGTGTCCCTCAGAGAAAATAAAAGGCAATAATAGTGCAGATGGTCATACTGGGATGAAGTAATTTAATAAAATGAATATATCACTCACATTTATTAGAGCCTAAGGGAAATCCAGGCTCAAGGAAAATAGCTTGCGGCCAAATATAGGGTGGCACGTCCCTCCTTTCATCTATGGTGGTTACTAGATAAAGCAGAGAAGATCGGGAGACGGCACTCCCATAGCGTAACTCTGTGCAATACAAGTGGAGGATTAAATTACAATTAGTCACACTCACCAGTTATAGAGCCTCTCAATTCCAGGCTCAAGGAGTATCGCCTTGGGTCCTCTTAAGGTGGGAGCCCAAACCTAGGTTGGCTGAGGGTAATGAGGAAAGCAATCCTTGAGTCCAGATGCGAGGGTAGTTGCTCCTGGGAGAGCACGGTGGGAAGGGTAGTTGCTCCTGGGAGAGCACTGTGGGTATTGGAGGGGTCTTGGAGCAGGGGAACACGATGGGTAGTTAGGGAAAACAGGTTTCTCTGGAGCTTGGTGTAGCAGGTCTTATTCCTGGGAATAAGTAACAACTATGAAGCTTCATAGTTGTTACTTATTCCCAGGAATAAGACCTGCTACACCAAGCTCCAGAGAAACCTGTTTTCCCTAACTACCCATCGTGTTCCCCTGCTCCAAGACCCCTCCAATACCCACAGTGCTCTCCCAGGAGCAACTACCCTTCCCACCGTGCTCTCCCAGGAGCAACTACCCTCGCATCTGGACTCAAGGATTGCTTTCCTCATTACCCTCAGCCAACCTAGGTTTGGGCTCCCACCTTAAGAGGACCCAAGGCGATACTCCTTGAGCCTGGAATTGAGAGGCTCTATAACTGGTGAGTGTGACTAATTGTAATTTAATCCTCCACTTGTATTGCACAGAGTTACGCTATGGGAGTGCCGTCTCCCGATCTTCTCTGCTTTATCTAGTAACCACCATAGATGAAAGGAGGGACGTGCCACCCTATATTTGGCCGCAAGCTATTTTCCTTGAGCCTGGATTTCCCTTAGGCTCTAATAAATGTGAGTGATATATTCATTTTATTAAATTACTTCATCCCAGTATGACCATCTGCACTATTATTGCCTTTATTTTTCTCTGAGGGACACCTTTAAAGAGAAGATTTGATATCTACACCACAGAGAAGATTGTTGCACTTGACTTCAATCAACAACACTCTTTGAGTATTAAACCATTGCACTTTTTTTGCACAAATTGACTTAATAATATATATTTTTTAAAAAAAGATTTTTTTGTACTCTTTTACCTCATCTGTTTGGTATTTTAAAGGACATTTCTTGCATTTTAAAGGACACTTTTTATACCTTAAAGGACACCTTTCACATTTTACTTCTATTAACCAGTTGTTCATTTAACCAACTGCTCACTGTTTTATGCGCCGTATGGTCTTGTTTATCCTAGTTCTGTTCATGTTTATCTAGTCTAGTATTCATTGTGTATTTAGTTCAGGTCTGCTTCTATGCTTTATGCTTTTGTTTTGCCTAAGTTCCCTGGTCTCATTTCATGTGTATTGTGTTCATGATATCTGCTGTCTGTTTATATTGGTTCCTCTTTTGTTACTTAGTCTTGTTGTAAATAAATTATTTTATTTACTCTTTAAATTCATCTCTGTTCACACCTAGTCACTGCTTCTATAGCTCATACCCACCTGCTCCATGTCTAGTCAGGTCCCCCCCAGTCGTTACAAGTAGGTCTCAATTAGGGTTACCACCACAGTAGTTTATCTTAGATTTCACCGTAATTCCCACTGGCATTCCAGTCGAAACTGAGTAAACTTGTTTCCTACTGCTGTTTTCACAGTGTTTAGTATAAGTCAGTGTTTCCCAAACCTGTCCTCGGAACCCTCAACCAGGCCAGATTTTGCAGATCACCTTTGGGAAATGCAGACCGAATCCTACAATCACGGAGCAACAAATTATATCACCTGTGATGCGCTTCAGATATCTGGGAAAAATGGCGTGTCAGCGGGTCCTGTGGACAGGCATGGGAAACACTGGTATAGAAGGTCCATGGGGAATCGGAAAGTACTTTCGCAGCAGTTGCAACACTGGTGAATTGAAAATGGCCAGCAGTTTATGCTTTTCATGTAAGAATAACTGTGGTACTGATGTTCACTGCTGCTTGTAGCAACTTTGCTAGCCCTTGTTAGGATATTTTTTCTGGACAGGCAATGTTCACCGTATTTCCAACAACAATGAGCATCAATACTTAATGAATTACCTCTTTAGGGTCATTTAAGGCATCCGAGTAAACAGCAAAGCTTTCAAATCCCTGGGATATACAGAGAATGAAACCTGGAAGCGTTCCGAGCATAAGGAAAACTCAATCATTTCACTTTAGAGCCGCTAATTACGCTCTCCAAACGGTGTTGCCGTTTGAGAGATCTGCGTGTCACATCCCGCGGATATCCTGTTTTCCGCCGAAACAAGCGACCTTTCTACCCAGAACACAGTGAAGGCAACTCAATGTACTTTAATGAAAGGGATAATTAAAGTCTGGCAGGGAAAGGACAAAATGTTACAAGACGCCAAACGCATTTCGTTAGCACCTACTAAGTAGCAATTCCAGCTAAATCGGCAAGCCATTAATTCACGTTGCTCTGTGCATACAGCGACAGGAAACTTCTTAATAAACCTGATAAATGCTGCCATTCACATGGTTCAATAGAACGATCGACGTATACAGTTCCTTCTGCTTCAATTGAGAAAGTAAAAATATATCTACACTGCCTGGACAGAAAAAAACTCCCCACTAAGATTTAACCAAGTCAATTGGTGTGAGCCTTCCATTGAATAATTACTGCAGTGATTACTATGTCTCAGCGTAAAATGAGATCATGTCCATTAAGATATCTCAATTAATATACCTCGATACAGAATGCACCTGAAAACATATAACATAGTGACTATATACAGAATGCGCCTGTAAACATGTAACATAGTGACTATATACAGAATGCGCCTGTATACATGTAACATAGTGACTATATACAAAACGCACCTGTAAACATGTAACATAGTGACTATATACAGAATGCGCCTGTATACATGTAACATAGTGACTATATACAGAATGCGCCTGTATACATGTAACATAGTGACTATATACAGAATGCACCTGTATACATGTAACATAGTGACTATATACAGAATGCACCTGTAAACATGTAACAGTGACTATATACAGAATGCGCCTGTATACATGTAACATAGTGACTATATACAGAATGCACCTGTAAACATGTAACAGTGACTATATACAGAATGCACCTGTAAACATGTAACATAGTGACTATACACAGAATGCACCTGTAAACATGTAACATAGTGACTATATACAGAATGCGCGAAAGAGGCAAAGCAATTTATAAGAGCTTCCAAAGCACACGCAGAAGAGAAAATAGCTCAGTCAGTAAAAAAGGGGGACAAAACATTTTTTAGATACATAAACGAGAAAAGAAAAGTAAAACAAGGATTAGTTAGATTAAAAACAAAGGAAGGAAGGTATGTAGAAGAGGATAAAAGTCTCGCTGACTGCCTCAATGAATATTTTTGTTCAGTCTTTGCAGAAGAAAAGGAAGGAAAGGGACCTCAGTTAGGAGGAAACACTAACGAGACAATTACATATCAGTTTACAGAGGAGGAGGTTCTACAGCAGCTGTCTAAAGTAAAGACAAATAAGTCAATGGGGCCTGATGGGATCCACCCTAAATTATTAAAAGAGCTCAGTGATGTAATAGCAAAACCGTTAACAGATTTATTTAACCAATCCTTGCTAACGGGAGTCGTCCCAGAAGACTGGAAATTAGCAAATGTTGTGCCCATTCACAAGAAGGGTAGTAGGGAGGAATCTGGGAACTATAGGCCAGTTAGTCTTACGTCAGTAGTGGGGAAATTAATGGAAACCATGTTAAAGGAAAGGATTGTTGAACATCTAAAAACACATAGATTACAGGATCAGAAACAACATGGGTTTACCTCAGGGAGATCATGCCAAACTAATCTTATTGATTTTTTTGATTGGGTAACAAAAATAATAGACACAGGTGGTGCAGTAGACATTGCTTATTTAGGCTAGGGTCAGACTGAGGCAGTGCGAACGCGCGTTCTGGCGCACTTAATCACGGCCGCACTAGCAGCAAATGACGGGCAATGACGGTCAATATACGAAGTACGGTCGCACAAAAGTCCGGCTGCGCAACGCAAGTGGAAAATGAACGCATTTTTTCGAGAACGTTAAACCACTAGTACTGACGTACAGAGTGCGCTGCGTCCGCTAGAGGCGTGTGTGCGTGATTAGGAGACGTCAGACGCTGCTAATGTCCGGCCAACATAACGTCCAGATGCAAGAAGTGTTTTATTGATGATCCGTACAAAATCACGAATGAAACTGCGCATCGTATGACCGCTATTGCGTATTCCGTGAAAAAATACGTCCATTCTTCGAACGCACATTTTCACGGACAACGTGAAAAATGCGTTAGTCTGACCCTAGCCTTAGATTTCAGTAAGGCTTTTGATACTGTTCCGCATAGAAGGCTTATCAATAAATTGCAATCTTTGAGCTTGGATTCCAATATTGTTGAATGGATTAGGCAGTGGCTGAGTGACAGGCAACAGAGGGTTGGGGTAAATGGAGTTTATTGGGCGCAAGGTCTTGTTACCAGTGGGGTACCTCAGGGGTCAGTACTTGGACCCATTCTATTTAATATTTTTATTAGTGATATTGCAGAAGGTATTAATGGAAAAGTATGTCTTTTTGCTGATGACACAAAGATTTGCAACAGGGTTGACGTTCCTGGAGGGATCAGCCAAATGACAAATGATTTAGGTAAACTAAAAAAATGGTCGGAGCTGCGGCAATTGAGTTTTAACGTGGATAAGTGCAAGATAATGCACCTGGGACGTAAAAACCCAAGGGCTGAATATAGAATATTTGATACAGTCCTAACCTCAACATCTGAGGAAAGGGATTTAGGGGTTATTATTGCAGAGGATCTAAAGGTAAGTAGTCAATGTAATAGAGCAGCAGGAAATGCTGGCAGAATGCTTGGTTGTGTAGGGAGAGGTGTTAGCAGTAGGAAAAGGGAAGTGCTCATGCCACTGTACAGAGCACTGGTGAGACCTCACTTGGAGTACTGTGTGCAGTACTGGAGACCGTATCTCCAGAAGGATATAGACATCTTAGAGAGAGTTCAGAGAAGGGCTACTAAAATGGTGTACGGCATGAAGGAGAAAAGTTACCAGGAAAGGCTTAATGATCTTAACATGTACAGCTTGGAAAAAAGACGAGACAGAGGAGATATGATAGAAACATTTAAATACGTAAAGGGAATCCACAAGGTAGAGGAAGGGAGTATATTTAAAAGGAAACAAAATAGCAAAACAAGAGGACATAGTCTTAGATTAGAGGGGCAAAGGTTTAAAAGTAACATCAGGAAGCATTATTTTACTGAGAGGGTGGTGGATACATGGAACAGCCTTCCAGTAGAAGTGGTAGAGGCCAAAACAGTAATTGAATTTAAGCAGGCATGGGATAGGCATAAGGCTATCCTAAACAAAAGATAAATCCAGGTAAAGTATCCATGTAATTGGGCAGACTAGATGGGCCGAAAGGTTCTTATCTGCCGACATTTTTCTATGTTTCTATGTTTCTGTAAACATGTAACATAATGACTATATACAGAATGCACCTGTAAACATGTAACACAGTGACTATATACAGAATGCACCTGTAAACATGTAACACAGTGACTATATTTATTTATATTTATTTTCTGAGTAAATGTATATTTGTATTATTTTTAATATCTTGCATTTTATTACTTTGTATTTCTGTAATGACCGTAACAATTCAATGTTCTTGAACCCAAGACATACTTAAAAACGAGAGAAATCTCAATGTATCCTTCCTGGTAAAATACTTTATAAATAAATGTGACTCCCTGAATATACTGAATAAGCAGGTTTTTCCATCAATGGGTTTTTTCTCTCCTGATGGCACAGTGGGCATATTTCAAGATGGCAATGCCAGGATTCATTGGGCTCACATTGTGCAAGAGTGGTTCAGGGAGCATGAGACATCATTTTCACACAAGGATTGGCCACCGCACAGTCCAGCCTTAACCCCATTGAGAAACTTTGGGATAATGTGCTGGAGAAGACTTTACGCAGCGCTGCGACTCTCCCATCATCAATACAAGATCTTGGCCACAAATTAATACCGCTCTGGACGCAAATAAATGCTGTGACATTGCACGAGCTTATTGAAACGAAGCCGCGGCGAATGCATGCCGCAATCACAGCAAAAGGTGCAAAAGCCAAATATTACAGTGTGAGACACTTTTGGCCACACACACACACTCCTCAAAGACTGAATATTTTTTGATTGCAAATGATTAATGGTTTAAAAGAAGAAGGAAAAAAATATATATATTTACTCCGGTAAGAGCAGCGGAGCTTAAACACAGATTTCTTAAAAGAAGGGAAAAAAGAATCCAAAACATGGAGCTCCTAGAATCAAACAGACACCAAAGCGGGGGAGAGGGATTCGGGTGGAAATTAAAGACTGTCCTGCCAAAATAGAGGCTTCTGGGAAGGATGGTTTCTTCTGAACTGAAAGGCCGGATAATGAGAAGAAGACACAAGAGCCGCGTTCAATACCTCAGCCGCTGCAAGTGCTAAGTTAGCAACTTGCCATTGAACGCCGTTCAACCGCTCAGCAGTGCTAACCTAGCACTTGCAGCGACCCGAGGAGATGCGGAGTGTGACGTTTTAAAGATGGCCGCCGCCATGAAGCAAGTAACAATGCTGTACAGCAAGATGCCCGCCGCCACGAAGCAAGTAATAATTCCGTACAGCAATGTTAATTTTGAGGTTTTTGTTCACCAAAGCACAAAATATTTATTTATTATTTCCCCCTGCACAGACATATATTACAGTTCAATTTATATATTGTTTCAGAAGTAAACATAACGTTTATTCATTAAAAACTATCATTTGTGGTGTGTGCGTACAAAACGGAATTGTGCTGACTGCTTTTATTTATCATATTTTGTCCGAGTGATCCGAAAAACAATCTGAATTTTTCATTAAGAAATCGTCGGCCATTTTGGATTCAAAATTCGCATCCAAAGGGTTCAACGACACTGCTGCAGCAAACTGAATTGCTGCACTGCAGCAATTCAGCAGCTGCTGAGGTATTGAACGGGCCTCAAGATGCAACCTGCTGCGCGTGACTCACGCCGAGCAGACAATTTGGAGGAGAGATCTGCTCAGCTGGAGATTAGCCGTTCTGGAATGATAAGGGTCAGCGTGACCAGAAAGCAGAATCGGAATTACAGTGCAGAACACTTCAAGTGAGGATCAAGTCTTTTAATCATTTCTGGAAAAAGAAGGAGTACTAGAAGCAGATCGGCCACATGCTCTTAATTCCAGTGGAAATATGTCAAGACGAATTGGTTTACGTTTGCAATAATTTCTTAAAATACATTTGTTCTCTGGATCATGGATTTCCAGGGTCTCTGTCCGCAACCTCTGTGCGCGGGTCAACCTCTTGGATGATAAAGTAGGTGTCATTCACTAGACACCGTTCTGTCAATGAAAGAATGGTGGTTTAACGTCAAGGGACTGAAGTGAATAAGTACGACAAACCTACATTGAATTCACGATTTAGGGAACGGTCACTGTAGGCCTCCAAACCTTTTAGGCCCGTGTCAGACGAACGCAGTGATCACATCGGTGTTGCCGCACAGTTTAATGTCCGTCGTACCATACAATCATGAGCAATAGAGACCCACACACTCAGTGCGTCTGTACCGAACTGCGCACGCACAACGCACGTGGCACACGAACGCAAGTTAGGCAAGAACGTAAAACCACGTCCACGTAGCATTCTGTGTGAGTGATGAGATGTCAGACGTAGCGCATTTGCGACGTCCACCACCTTGACGCACAAAATGCCTTTTCATATCCTTCTTAAATTGTTATCATTTTTCATATTATTTTTATTTCCCATAGTTCCCTTTTTTTTTCTACGTCCGTCAAGAAAAACGGATCGTGTAGTGTCTACAGTATCTTCCGTCAGAACGTCCGTCCGTTATGCACGCACGCAGAGTGCGCTCAGACTGCGTTCGTCTGACTCTAGCCTTAATGTTGTTGCCACCATAGTTGTCTATTGCAGTTGTTAGCTTAGTTACCTTAGGGGATTCCACTGGTGTTTCCACCATGGTTTTTGCCTATATTCTTCACCGGCGTTTCGGTTGAGTCTCTCCAGCCTTGTTTTTACAGATATCTCTAATGGAGTCATTTGGAGATCACCGCTTTAAAGTTGCAAAAGTATGTTCACGGGTGGTGGAAAAACAGTGAATGGAGAAGAGCCACGGTTTACTCATATTGATGGTATCGTTGTTCAATGCCATTTGCCATCTTTTGCTGCATCTTCGTCATTGATTGCTTCTCTGGGCAGCCGACATGCGCCATAGTTACATCAAAGACAAATTTTACCGTTGTATGTAACAGCAGTGAACAACTGCGCTTTGTGAATTGCTCTGTTGGTCTTTTAGGGCTGCAGGATCAGGCGTAGCATTGGATATTCGTACTAACAAGGAATCATAGCAGTTATAGGGCACATAGGCTAAATGCCCCCCTTCCACTTCACATCACTATTGTTAAAAGGGACACTCTACACATCCTGAGCACTTTACATTTATGATCCATCATTCTCTGCAGGTGCTACAGGATTTAGAAACATAGAAAATGTCGGCAGATAAGAACCTTTCGGCCCATCTAGTCTGCCCAATTACATGGATACTTTACCTGGATTTATCTTTTGTTTAGGATAGCCTTATGCCTATCCCATGCTTGCTTAAATTCAATCACTGTTTTGGCCTCTACCACTTCAACTGGAAGGCTGTTCCATGTATCCACCACCCTCTCAGTAAAATAATGCTTCCTGATGTTATTTTTAAACCTTTGCCCCTCTAATCTAAGACTATGTCCTCTTGTTTTGCTACTTTGTTTCCTTTTAAATATAGATTTATGGAAGCAAAGCTCGCAAGTCCCAATGTGGTGCGCAATTTGCACAGGAAATCCTCAGGGAGCAGAAAAGGGTCAAAAAGGTGAGTTTAAGTCACCGAAACTAAGAAAATTAAATAAAAAATAATTGGGCAGATGCTGTCAGTAGTCTCTGTATAATTATTCAGTAGAGTGTTCCTTTAAACATTTTGGGCCCTATCTTAACACTAGCGTGAGGCGCACAGCTATGTGAGCGTTAAGGCTAGGTTAAGTGGACCTAGAGCAGGCCACCCATATTACAATCCGAACGCTAACGGGTTAAAAAGCCCATCGGGGATTGCGCTTGCTTCTGCGAGCTTATTGTACTTTGCACTCCTTATGCTTAACATGGGGAGCGCAAAGAGTAATTAGCATTAGGATTACAAAGTCCCAACACTAATTACTGCACCACTGCGGATAACCACAGATAGAAGCTGGTGCTAACGGACACCACTTCTACAGAATCATTTAGCACCAGCTGAAATGCGAGATCCTGCAGGTCACATGACCCAGCACCACAAGCCTCATGGAGTACTATGGATTCCAGGAGGTGATTCTCGGGGTGGCGCATTAGCACTGCGTTAGTGGGCAGGCTGCTGAATCAGAGCCTGCCCCGTAATATGGTGCTAAAACGAGGACGCTAATTGGAAACCTGAAGGTGCACATTATCCTGTATGCAAAAGGGTTTGGGAGTGCACCCTAGTAAAACACAATAAAAAAACTTCATGGTGCAGTATAATAATTAGTCACACTTATTTAGGCCCCAGAGAATCTCACTCACAGAATAAGAAATGTAAACAGGCACATCATAAATAGTTCCTTTCGATCTGGTTCACCCCGCCGCCACAGGACAAGCCAAGAGATGTTCCTCCGGTTTAAGGATTTTATTGGTAGACATAAAAAACTCCAAATCAATTTGTCCTACAACAAAGTGGACTTCATCAGGGAGAGAGTATGCACATTATCCACCTTAGCGTCCCCATTTTAGCATTGTAATACTGCCCTTTATATTTTGTAAATGTTGACATGAATATATTGGCAATAAATGCTGAGCAGGGCCTACTGCTCATGGTGAAGCCTCAAACACAACCAGGACTTACAAATTATTATTATTGTCATCATTTATATAGCGCCAACAGTTTCCGCAGCGCTTTACAATAACCAAAGGGAACGAGATACATATAAACGGACATAAGATGGAAACAAGAGGTGTAGAGGGCCCTGCTCATAGGAGTTTACAATTTAGAGGGATTGGGGTTGAGGAAGACAAAGGGAATTTTACTGGACACCAGGATCATTAGTGCCAGTGGTTCGGGAATGGTGGGGTCATAGAAGTAGCTTTAACCATGTGTGAGTAGGTGAGCAGAGGGATGAGATGCATCAGTGATGTGGTGCGCTAATCTGAAGAGATGGGTTTTGAGGGATTTCTTGAAGGCCTGAAGGTCAGGGGAGAGTTTGATAGGGCGAGGCAAGTCATTCCACTGGACTGGTGCTGCCCTTGAGAAGTCTTGGAGGCGAGAGTTGGCCGTGCACGTGCAAATGGAACAAAGGCTCTGGCCTGCATTGGCAATGTACCCATACAAAAATAAACTATAAACAACAGAGGCGTGACGGGATTCAGGAATCATGTCACTGCTTTCCAATAAAACCGATCCTTTGCATGATCAGCTCTTTTGCGGAAATCGTGTCACGGTGTAAAGTGAAACTGAATAGAGGCGCGGCCGTGTAAGAATGCTGTATTCTGAGAAATAAGACACACGTTCATAAAAATAGGTAATAGGTAAGCAAATATGCGAAATAGAAAGTTGTGAGGTGAAAATACTGCAAACAATTTGACCCAGTGTGATCGAAGGGAGGAGAATGTTACACCTTGTCGTTTATCCACAACTAATGAATTCTGTTAAATGAATGGCCTTATTGCAATGTTTACCCCAAAAGAGTAGAGTCTGAAAGTCTTACCAGCTTCGGGTTATTGACCTAAATTTTATTGTTTCCAGTCATTGCACCACAGCTCACTGTTGGTGTGGTATCAACCCCCCCCCCCTTAATCAATATTCTTCTTCTCAGTGTTGGCGTGACCTAGTCAAATCGGATGGGGAGCTTGATGAAACATTCCTCTTCCTTTTAGTTGCTTTGAGTCCACCGCTCACAGGTTTCCAGCTTTCACAAAAACACTTTAGTCTATGACTGGTTTGTAGTGACTGGCTATTAGGGGATGCATCTGCTTTATTTTTTTTAACCCCCATACTATTACACAAAGACTGTGAGAAGACAACTACGTTGGAGCTCCTTGAAATGTGAGGTGGGCACCAAGACTAAGTCCTTCCTAACTCAAAGCAGCTATGTGGATATTATTGCTGTAGGAGTTACTTTGAATCGGGTTCCAGGTCTGGCCCATCAGGATTGTTGTTGCTTTGTAACATTACCTACCATGGCTATCACGCATAGATATGTGTTTTTCATGTCATTGTGGTTAGGCAACGTCATAATTGTCTACCTATGCTTAAGATCATTAAGCCTTTCCTGGCAACTTTTCTCCTTCAAGCCTACTAAAATGGTGTACGGCTTGAAGGAGAAAAGTTACCAGGAAAAGCTTAATGATCTTAACATGTACAGCTTGAAAAAAAGACGAGACAGAGGAGATATGATAGAAACATTTAAATACGTAAAGGGAATCCACAAGGTAGAGGAAGGGAGTATATTTAAAAGGAAACAAAGTAGCAAACAAGAGGACATAGTCTTAGATTAGAGGGGCAAAGGTTTAAAAGTAACATCAGGAAGCATTATTTTACTGAGAGGGTGGTGGATACATGGAACAGCCTTCCAGTAGAAGTGGTAGAGGCCAAAACAGTAATTGAATTTAAGCAGGCATGGGATAGGCATAAGGCTATCCTAAACAAAAGATAAATCCAGGTAAAGTATCCATGTAATTGGGCAGACTAGATGGGTCGAAAGGTTCTTATCTGCCGACATTTTTCTATGTTTCTATGCAGAAGGTCTCTATTTTATGGTTACGGTTATATAATGCATTTGGCCATTTCATTGTGTTCACTGTCTTATATTAATTTGCATGACTTCTCACTCCACCAACTCTTTTTATGATCAGAAAGATGTTTTCGACCATTCTAAGACATCAAGGGTTGAGGATTTCGGATTCCACAATGGATATATAAAATACATACACACCGGAGAAGTTTCTTTAATAAGCAAAATGGTCTCCACCAAACACACGTTTGGTTTTGAACTTCCTCAACAAGTACGACTGCTCGAGTTGAAATCTGGTGGCCATCCTCAGAGAGCCGTGAGAGGTCCATGACGACGTGACCCGAACATATACTTGCACCGCACAAACTTACATTGGAGGGAGTAAGATTTAGAACTTTTTTTTGTGGGGAGGATACCGGATACAAAATGTAATCGTCAAGGGTTTGGAAAAATTATAATCAAGAGTAGGATCCTGAAACAAAAACCTTTGAGCCGTCGACCCCTTTTCAGGATTCAGGTAAATTTTGTATGAAAACATTCTTAGAATAATCCACAAATATAGGTAAGAGTAAATGTTTAGGTGACCGAGGCTACCTGCCAACTGACTTTGTCAAGTCCTGGCTCAAGCATTGCCTCATTTTATCGATTCTCGTAAATGTAAAGGAAAAACAACCATCGGGGCATTTCATGGAATATTCCTTGGTTTGCCTTGATTGAGGTCTTCAATAGAACCATGCCAGTGGGCAAGATGTCAATGGGTTTTACTGTGTGAAGGAACCTGCTCGGCTTTATAATAATGAGGAGTGTTGATCTTTTACTACTGGTCATTGTAGAGTTGGCCATAGTGGGTCTCGGCATAAAGCGGGCGGCACCAGCCATAGCAGAGCAGCTGGACAGGTAAAGATTGGATCTCTGATTGCTTTGCCATCGCCATTACCAAGATGGCAGCTCCCTGTTGAAAAGAATAAGTATGTTTTATGGAGAGATCTTCTACTTTGTGAAAACCTAGACTTACTCGGAGCTGCTGCCAGTCACCGGCCAAGTGAATGACTTCACCACGTAAGGACCACTCATTCTGGAAGATGAGGTTATTATTTTGGATTTGCAGATGAATGGAATTATTGGCATGGGGAGGGTCATTGCAATAACAAACATTGAAGCTACAGGAACGCTGTGGATATATATGTAAAGATATAGGTTGTTTAGGCAAGTAAGAAGTAGGTTACTCATGAACCACGACTGTTATTCCCCACTTTTATGGGTTAACCATCTATGTAGTTGTTCTTGATCTCCTTTCTGGAGAGATGATAGGTCATCAGTGGTAGTATTGGATTTAGAGGGCGACGGATCTGTCGTGAAGACTTTAACATGGAAAAGTGGACAAAGGACGCATTTAGAGAGTTGAGAAGATCTGATGTCGTTGTGACGTCTATGCCCTATATTATATTATATGAAGGGGTAATATATAACAAACTGAATTTATTACCGTTATTTAAACCTTGATACAACTGAAACCAAAAATGAATAGATTATAGAGTGAACTATGACGGTAATTCCCCACTTTTATGAGCTTAGCCCTTTGTAAGAATTACAGAACTGATAAATATGGAGTGCCTCACACGGTTAAATTTTAACTTTTATTAGCGTTAGTAAAAAAGTCACTAGGTGCAACAGAAAGCAACTGGATCCACTGAACAGACAAGACATATGACAAAAGAAAAAGTCAAAACAGTTATTTTTACACAAAAATACAGAGAGACCAAAGTGTCCAAGCATCCGCCTGCACCCCGTGAGCTCAAGAGATGGAAAAACCAAATCTGTGGATGGCGCATGCATGCTATCCCAGCCGCAATATAACTGTAGGAGTAGAACATTTGTCATTTGTCACCAAGATTTCACAGTACAGTTAGAGCACCCCTGACTGGAAAGGCTCAAGACACGAGCATTTCAGAGTTCCCCAAACTGCAAAAATGCATCTTCCCCCAGCCTCCTCAGGATGCCGACAACCTCAAATATGGCGCTCGCACTTCTCACGGACTTGAGAAGTTAAACTGTGAAGAAGGCTAATGCACTGGCTATTCTGCAGGTAAGTAGATAGGAAAGGGTGTAATCCAGACGTGGACCCCTTGCTTGAGGTGCCAAGAGGGGTGTCATCTATAACCTCCTGCTGAGGCCTAACAAGGCCAAAACGATCGTCAGGGTAGCTGCATCTCTCGTGCAGGGATGACGTCCTTGGCAATCAGTACTGGCCGCACTTTCTGGGTAATTGCAGGCTGATTTGCATATGGAGCAGTTGTCCCTGTAATGGTACAATCAAGCTAAAGCCTTGTGAGACCTGAACGGGCCTCACCGTAGAGCAGGCCACTAGTGCCGTTGTTCGTTCTCCAGACCCTCACAAACCCCCATTTTTGCTCACCATAACAGGGTCCTTAAACTCCGAAGTGACCAGCTCAGTGTCACTAGGAGACCAGGCACTCCAATCCAATGTGGCTTTCTTGAAGGATCACCACTGCGGTTTACAGCAACAACGTTTCAGCTGTCTGTCAAGGCAAAGGGCTTGAAGTTAGTCTGAGGGTTTGAAGCCTATGCAGGCTGAAGGAGGTAGATGGCACAGGCAGGGAGAGAATGCCTCCGGAATCTGTGCACTGCCGACGTTGCGTCCTTATGAGGTCTCGGGGCTTCTGGTGCAGGGACAGCACCAATGTTAACAACATCAAAGAGCCGGGAGATCACTCCAAACATTTCCTTGTTTTTATTTTGGAATTTCGGTTAAGGGGTGCTCAGCATGTGGTCCTACAGGGTTAATACTCAGATAACCCTGAGAAATGCGAAAACAACATCCAGCTGTTGTCAAATAAGAACCATCTTCGGTATGTACAGAAACCGGCTGTGTTGCAACACGTAGATCATGACATTCCAATCACGCGGAGCCGTACATGCGTACTGTATATCTGTGTGCCTTCCATGTGCATGGACGCATTCCATTCAGAAACTGAAGCGTGAAAATCCTGGCAATATTAGAGATTCAAATGGAAAAAGCTAGGAAGGTGACGCAGAAAGAACAGGGTGGTTCAACAGTGGAGGAGGGTGGAGCGACATCATGGTTGTGGCTGAAGGCTGTCAACTACATCCTGTGTTCAGAAAGATAACACCCCCCCCCACGAGCATTTTATTATATCAGTAGTAGAGTTTACACAGGCACGAGAAGAAGAATAAAACCAAAAGAGGCTATTTTACCTGACTGCCAGTCTTCCTGAAGGCTATTTAATGTCCACCTAGGTGTGTTTAAACTTTTAGTTACACAGCAAGAGGAAAAAAAACATCTAAGAATGCGCGGGTAAATTTACTAAATATTTACAAGAGAGCGGCTATTATGGTTATCAGAATTTAAACACGGCTGGTGGGGTAGATTTTATACGATGTGTACAGATCTAGCTTCTCCCCCCCCCCCACACAGTATCTCCTGGCCTACCTTTGAGATGAGGGAGCCGCCATTTTTAAGTCTTCCTTGCTCCAAAACTCCACTTATCCAGGAGGACAATCTGCAATTCAAGCAGCTGAAATGCCCTTGGAGCACTCTTTGAAGGTAACCAGTCACTTTTCGGCGAATAAGCCTCATGGCCTCCGGGAGGATGAGTTTCCGACTAAATAGAAATTAAAGATGGAGGCGTCCGCGCCGCAAGAGTAATCCCGTTGATGGCCTAAGAAAGTGGGATTTATTGCGATGCACTAATAATACGCACATAAGGAATGATACATGCAATGAGCTACCAGAAAATTAAAGCAGGTGTCTGAACGTCTCACCTCCCCCAGTTGTATATTGCCTACAATTCCCAGAATTCTTTGAATGCAATAAATGGCCGGAGTATAATGGGAGGTGTAGCTCAGAAGCACAGGGGGGGGGGGGGGGAACGTTTGAGATCCCGGATTTAAGCAAGAACGCAGCGGAAAGCTTTAAAATTACACGTTCATGGTACACAACAAGAAGATGAGGGAAGAGGTCTGTACAAAAAAAAAACCATAAAACACCTAAAATAAGGCTGTGTGCAAATGCCAAATGTGACTACATCTTCTGAAATTATTTTGCATCATTGGACAAATATGTGCAATTTTTAGATACGCGTTTTAAGCCATATGTGGTAAAAAGCATTCCTTTAATATGACGGGTCGCTTTTTCTTATTATTTTTTTTAACTTTTATTACATCGCTGCGTTACTGTGAACATAGGCCCCAGACTGGGCCACGAAGAGGGGAAGGAAACGCTCGCTGAGTAAACTAATCATTCCATAACCGTGACGCCCATTATTTACATACAGCTATTAGCCCAAATTCTGCTGAAGGAGGATTGGAGGAAGCAGGACTTAAATCAGTCAAGTCAGGGGTATATCTGAGGGTACTAGGGACCCTCCTGTGTTAAATGGTTAAAAAAAAAAGGCGCAGAATCACGGACTCCTAAGCACACCCATCGCTGCTATACATTGTGCGGATAGAGAGGCTTCCCTTGGAGTGATGGACAGCCAGGAATAAGCAGGAGTATTTCTCATCATCACCTACTTTAATACGCTTTAAATCAAACCACCCAAACAGTGACACATTTCAGGGAATGTCATTTGAGGCAGGGCATGACGACGCTCTGAGACTTCACAACCTATAAAAAAAACGGTCCATTTGACTACGGGGGGGGGGGAGTACATTCATTGCACCTATTTATTATTATAATCTAGAGACTCATTGCTGGGAGTTTTTTTTCTTCTTCTGTGCAGCTCTGTTATGCACCAGAATACCCCTAAAAAGACGGTCTGGATATATAGAGGAGTCCCTAAAAAGACACCCGCACACCCTGAATATACGGAGTAGCCCCTAAAAAAGGCACCCGCACACCCTGAATATATGGAGGAGCCCCTAAAAAGGACACCCACACACCCGGAATATATGGAGGAGCCACTAAAAAGACACCCACACCCCCTGATTATATGGAGCCCCTAAAAAAGGCACCTGCACACCCTGAATATATGGAGGAGGCCATGCAAAGACACCCGCACACCCTGAGTATATGGAGGAGCCCATAAAAGACACCCACACACCCTGAATATATGGAGGAGGCCCTAAAAAGACACCCCAAATATATGGTGGAGCCCCTAAAAATTCACCCACACACCAAGAATATATGGATGAGCCCTAAAAAGACACCCGCACACCCTGAATATATGGAGGAGTCCCTAAAAAGACACCCACACACCCTGAATATATGGAGGAGGCCCTAAAAAGACACCCACACACCCTGAATATATGGAGGAGGCCCTGAAAAGTCAATCCCACACCAAGAAATGGAGGAGCCCCTAAAAAGGAGGGGAAGGTATGCTTAAATATCTATGAACCTTTAAAAATACACACACACACTACATGAAAGCAATTCTATCACTGTATCTTTAAGAGTTCTGAGGAACAAGCCATGGTGTCCACATCTATTAGAAGGGACAAATAACTTTATCGGCATATGGTATGCGTCGCGCAGAGACCAAACACAAACAATGACTCAGTGCTCGGCTTTCCCAGCTAAACAGATAGTGATGAAGGCTGCGAAGGGAGGGGAAAAATATGGTGCTAAAAAGTGAGCAAGCAGGAGAGGGGGACGCAAGAGCAGACACACACAATGCAGTAAGATTACGCGGACTCACAGACGGTAATTATAAAGACCATACCAATTCTTGTTCTAACATTTGCCTTAGGGCAAAGATCAGCAATCTCAGCCGTCCAGATGATTTGCAACTTTGTGTCCATAAGGCTCAGACACCCTCAAGATTGGCTGAGCATTGTGTGAGAAGTAGTTCTGAAACATCTAGACAGTCAAGGTTGCTGACACCTGCTTTAGGACACCCCGGAGTTACTATGAAGCACAGCATGTATGCCCCGTCTAGACTTGCATAAGAGATATCAGATCCCCTCTAAGGCCCCGAATATATTTATATAAAAAGTTATCAGATCCCCTCTAAGGCCCTGTATATATTTATACAAAGTTATCAGATCCCCTCTAAGGCCCCCGTATAGATTCATATAAAGTTATCAGATCCCCTCTAAGTCGCCGTTTCTCTAAACTAAACAGGCTTAAGCTGGTTAGCCTTTCCTCAGAACTTAAATCTTCCATTCACCGCATTAATTTAGTTGCCCGTCTCTGCACTTTATTCAATATCCTTTAAGACAGGTGCCCAATATCACATGGCATATTCAAGGTGCATCTTACCCTTAAATTATAAAAGAGGCAAAATTAGGTTTTCATACCGAGACTAAAATTCCCCTTTTAAAAAAATTAAATCTCCGTTTTTTTGTGCTGTCTTTAATGACTAAAAGAGAATTTTCTTTAAATTGACAAACCCAGAGATCTAGGTGACTCAAGCCTGCTGAGAAGCACCAAGAATATTGATCAGGATGAATGCAACACATTTATGGGACACATCGGGGCGAGTGTCAACCACCTGAGGGTCTATTCACAAGGTACCGAAATTGCACGCAATTTCAGGGCTTTGGATTTTCGCCGCACTTTGGCGACTCCAATTCGCAGAAAATACAGTGAATTCACTATTTAGCGAATGGTCACCATATTTTTCCCAAAATTGGAGTCGCCGAAGCAGTTATTCGCATCGACTAATTCCACCGAACTGCAAAAAAAACAAACAAAAGAAGACATGTAACTCTATTCTCCTAATTTAAACCAATAACAAATAAAAAAGGTGTCTAAATAATAAAAAAGTCCTTAAATTTTTTTTTTTAATAAAAAAAGGTCGGTTACAGAATAATTTTTTTTTTTAAAAACGGCATTTTATAATTTGGGAAACAAAATATTTGTAAAAAAAAAAAAAAGGTTTTGCAAAAAAATATAAATGGTCTTAAAAAAAAATATATATTTTTATTTTTCTCCAAGGTTATCCTTAAAATCAGGCTATTTCGCGAGAATGTGCAATTTAGCGTTCTGTGACTAGAAGACACGATAGTCTTCTATGGCACTGGTTCCCAACCCTGGTCCTCAGGTTCCACCAACAGGCCAGGTTTTAAGGATTACCTTGGAGAACAGGAGACTGAATCCTGCAATCACTGAGCAGCAAATCAAATCACCTTCACACAGCTTCACATATCCTGCAAACCTGGCCTGTTAGGGGTACTTGAGGACCACGGTTGGGAACCACTGTTTTAGGGGACAATTTCGGTGTTGGCGCATTGCACCATCAGGGTTATTCAAAGAGAATCGAAAAGTCACCGCAAGTTCAGTGACTTTTCGTTCTCTTCAATTCGGTGCAATTTGGTGATCCCATTTCGGCGACCCTGCGGTGTATTCAGCAAGCACCACAGGGACGTCGTAGTGCAGGGAAAAGCCGCCGCAAACTCAACACAAAACCCGGCGAACGCTCACCGAAACCTACAAAAACCATCTGGATTAATCCCGAACACGCCGGAGAAACCCGAGCAGCCGCCGATCACAGCGCAGAGCAGCCGCTGGAAAAAGCCGACGCCACAGACGAATGGAGTGAAGAAAAAAACAAAAAACGTACGCTTGAATGTTTGAAAAGTGAAACGCGGTTTGCAGAGAAGCTACAAAAGGAAAAGGTCTAAAATTTACATATTAGATCCAATGAATGATAATAAAAAAGGGCGATTACAGAAAAAACGATTAAATAAAAATTCACGAAACAAAATCCCGAAAAATGCCTAAAAGATCCTTAAAAAAATCTATATAAAAGAGACTTTTTACTGCAGAATAAAATAATCAACGGTTTATTAGATATTGGATTAAAACGGGAATATTTTTAACATTCAAGCCTATGGGATTCGCCTGAATAAGGCTGGACATCCACTGCATCCATAGTCGTGCGACCGATTTTGTAGTCAGACTAGGAGCGATATCGGTCGTGCGACTTGGTCTGATGAGGGTCGTCCATTGCATCAGACTAGCGATCAGCAACTATGGACAACTATGGACCCAAAAACTTGTTTATTCTTTTTTTTCTGAGACTATTGCATATTGCATTCTGCTTTTAGAGACACTGCAGTCCTTTGTGTGCAAAAATGGATATGGAGGAGCTAGATTATTATTTATAAAGCGCCAGCATGCTCCAGCATATTCCGTAGCTCTGTACAGTGGGCACAACATAGACAGGGTTACAGTACATTGAACAACATTTTACAAACCAGTAAAGGAGGAAACAAGGCCCTATTCCCGTGGGAATTTACAATCCAGAAGGGTTGGGGTGAAAACAGGAGAGGACTGCAAGGTGAAAGCGATGGACTAGTGGGAGTGATGGACTGGTTGCGTCAGTGAGTCGGGTGGTAGGCTTCCCTAAATAGGAATGTATTAAGGGAGCGTTTGAAGGAAGGGAAACTAGCAGAGTCTGATAGTATGAGGGAGAGCGTTCCAGAGGATGGGGCTGCGCGTGAAAAATCCTGGAGTCTATCATGGGTAGAGGTGATGCGGGAGAAGCTAGGGGCAGGTCTGGATGAGCTAGTTCGGTATGTGAATTTGAATCCCTTTGCGCAGCTGAAAAAGGACCTAACATTCATTCACCCGGTACCCTAATCAAACATGGCTAGTTCCACCCATCTCCCATACACAAAATATACATTTAAATATCTAAATTTTTTATATAATAGCGTTTTTTTAACTCCCCCCCCCCCCCCAATCAACTTCTCAGCATCCATGTCCTTTCCGGATTGTCTGGCTGTCTGTGTTGCACGTGCGAGATTTCAAAAAATTTTGGTCTGATCACTAGTCTGCAGCAGACTTCAAAAGTCGCAAGTCTGACGCAGTGGATGATGGTACATTCACAATAGTGTTGTTGGATTGGTCTGGCAACACGGAAGACTTTGTGCGATGTCGTCGCACGAATACGGATCCAGTGGGTGCCCAGCTTTAACAAGTCGAATGAAACCACTGAACAGCAGGGCAAGTCGGCAACTTTTCACTGCTGTTTCTTGTTCTCTGAATAGCCGAAGCAGTGCTTTTTCATGGGGATTTCACTGCCCTCAAACAGGCAACGAACAGGCACCGTATGTGCAGGCAATTTGCCAACATTTGGCGAACTGCCTGCTCTCTGAATAGCCAGGAAAGGTAAGCGTACGCTGAATTTCACTGTTCGGTTACCTTTCAGCCACAAGTCTGAGCTCTTTGAATAACCCTGCATATTTTCGTTGTCAATTCACCTGACAGCTTAATGAATAGATGAAGTGTACCATTCGGTGCAATTCAGGGATAATTCGGAGGTTCGTGAATAACCCCTCCAGCTTTACTAAAGGCAGCCTGACATGACGGTTTCTTCACAGATGTTATAACTACAATGAATTTCTACCAACAAAACAACAAAGGCCTTTATAAAACAGCTATGTGTTTTCTAGAGTTGCTTCACACACCTTTGGGTATTGTTGTGTGGGGGGGGGGGGGGACTTTGTGCACTGGACACTATGAAAAGTTAAGAGAATGCCAGCAAGTAGACACAAAGGGACTTTTTGACATTTTTATCCCAGACAAGTAGTTTGTTTTTATCTATTGCAGCAAATTTCTAAGCAGTCACATTACGTGACCAGACACAAAGCGAGCACTTACCTGGCAGATTTCCATCTCACAAATGCAAACGAGGGGTTAATTGACAGCAAACTGCAGTGCAATTCGTCGTCACCGAAATTGAAGCATAGAAGACTATCGTGTCTATTCACGGAACACCGAACTTGGTTGGGAAACACTGGCATAAGTGATTGTATACATGTTTCTCGAAAGCCAAAGGACGTCTGTGGCAACTATCTTATTGTGCAAAAAGAATCTGAGCCCTAAAAAGGAGCGTTAGGCGAGTCTAATGCCACGCAGTGATGGTCACGTCTCATTGCCATGTGATAAAGCTCATTACTACCATCACCAGGACATACTTAATTAGAAATCTCAATGTATCCTTCCTGGTAAAATACTCTATAAATATTAAAAAGGAATACTTGGTAACATTTCACTGCAACATGCGGGCCTCTATGTTGCAATAGCAGATGTGTATGTCAGATAACCGCTTCCTATGTGTTTTTTTTTTTTAAATCATCCTGTATTGTTTATTGCGTCCTTTGCTACATATTACTTTACGACCGGCTGCTTTGACATGTTATACATTTTGTACCTACAAACCATCTGTACTGTCAAATTTTTTGCTGCCTGAAAATAAGAAGGGGGGGGGGGCAGACAAAAAAAATAAAATAAACCACCACTATGGAATATTTTGAACAATAGAAAAGGCACAAACTGTATACAATGTATTGTAGCATTTCTTGGTCTCCATGGAAATTGGGTAATATCAGACAGTGCGGAGAAGCATTAGCTGGGTTAGGTCACAAGCAAAACATATCACGTGCAGGTAAGAAGATTGAAGGCATGGATAAAAGGAAGCTGGCTTTCCGATTTCCGGGTCATTGTGACATTTGCATGCTTGTAGGCCTGTCCTTTCAAAAGGCAAATAAAAAGGAAAGGAAGAAGAGGCAAGAATACCAAGAGCATGTGTAATCAGTGCACAAACTTTTAAAAAGGAATCCATATCCTAATGCAAAATATTGAGTGCGGCTTATTGAACGCCGCCAAGTGTTTTCATCTGACGTGTGATATGTTTGTATACAAATCGTTCGTAAAGATTCTACACACAAAACATGCACGTGTCCAGGATCTAAAGCAGGGCTGTCTAACTCCATCCCCTACCCAAGATGTTTCTGGACTACGATCCCCAGGATTCTCTGGCTATTTATTGCATTCAAAGAATTCTGGGTATTGTAGTCAATGTCAGGGGGGCGGGCAGAGTTTGACACCTCTGCTATGACCACAGCCTCTAAAGCAGGAGTCGGCAATCACGGTCATGGAATGACATCTCCCAAAAGGCTCAGCCAACCTAAAGAGTAACTGAGCATCATGGGAGATGAAGTTCCAAAACATCTTGGGGGGGCCCAAAGGTTGCTATCCCTGGCTATAAAGCATTATTTTGCTTCTGCATCTTCTTGCGTTTATGCAAGCATCACATGTTTTCTTTTTGCCAAAAAGAAAGAAACAGTAACAACCCATTTCCTCAGAAACCTTTACAGGGAGATAGGGTTTCCCTCAAAATGCCTATCATACACATTTGATACTATGCATCTGGTTATTCATGCACTATTTCCAAATTCTTATTTTAATAGAGCATGCAGGGACTCGCCGTGACAGTCACCAGGCGGTTAGAAGTATTAGGCAAGTGACACATTCTTTATCACATCCAGTCTGCCGATAAAAGGCTTTGTGTGTGCGCGTCTTTTATCATCAAGGTTTCTCGTGTACTTACATTTGCTCCTTCTATTATTCTTGTGGAGGATTGTGAATATTTTACGTTTTGATACCTCCACTGAGGCTAATACATAGGTATCTACCAGGGCTCTGCAATGCTGGACTACTCACAGCAGGCCCAGGCAGTCCTAAAAAAAAAATAAAAAACACAATTTTCCTCCTGAAAGTGTTAAGAACACATTACTTTCACATGTGAGCCAATATGACAAGTATCGGCCATTAGGATTACTTTGTGGCACACATGGCAGGAAAGCGGTTTCTTTACAGAAGGTAAAAAAGGACAAAACACTTTTTTTATTCTTTACCAATTTAAATGGATTTCGAAACGTTACTTTTTTTATTTAAGTGGTCGTGAAAGCTGTGCGTGTGTTCATGTGCAAAAACGACATACAGTGTGTAATAATGCAAACCATGCGTGGCATGAACAGATTCCACACGTCACCCGAGTGCCGGCACACTTAGAAATCCACACGGCAAATAAAAAGGAAAAAAACAAGCAACGCAAACTTTATTATTCCACAGCGTTACATCAGGTAATAACCAACAGGTCGTAAAAATGGCGCTGTTGAGTTTTTACTGCTGTTGAAATGTTCAAAACCATGTGTTTGTGCAACAAGATGTACATTGAAAACGTGTTTGTGGGGTTTTTTGTTTGCACGTGAAAGTGAAAAGCATTAGATTTTGTGTAATTTTATTTCTTAAACATATTAAGAAACCAGTAAGATTTAGAAACATCCTCATCACTGTCCCCAAAAAAGGGGCTGGGTACTGATCCGAAAGACTCGCAGTGATTAGTGGTGACACTGATCCGGCAGGAACAACTTATCTTTATATGCACAATACTGTAACGTGTTACATCATCAGTGCGTCCCAAGTCCTGAAGAAGGTGCTTTGGCAAAGTGTCACTGGTTTCTCAATACTCAGTCTAGCTCCAAGGCCGGGGTCAGCAACATTAGCCCTCCTGAAATTTTGAAACTACATCTCCCTTGATGCTCTGGTACGCATTAGTTGGGCTGAGCGTTATGGGAAATGTAGGTTCCATACATCTGGAGGGACTAGGTTGCGGACTCCTCTAAGGAATAAAAGAAATTTGAACTGTACATGAACAAGACTGTTAGCAGAAAACCACACACGAATGAATGAATGAATCTTGCTTGCAACAGCATGGTATAAAATGTGCTTAAGGAAGGGTTTTTGATTTTTGGACTGATGTGAGCACAGTATTCAATTCACTGCAGAGTAGGAAGGATTAAAGAACATGAGATAGATATATATCTATCTATCTCTAACACCCCCACCCGTGTGCCCGATAATGTCTTTATGTTTAATTCTATGATTTTGGTTAATGTAGCTTCCAGACCTGAAGAGAGGATCACTCTCGAAAGCTGGTCTTTTCAATGTAACGTTAGTCCAATACAGACTGCTATACTCGGGATATATCTATATCTCCATAGATCACTTATCTCCATCCTATGCACCTGTGTTGAAAGTAGTATATAACAAAACAAAACAAAAAAAAAAAAAAAAAAATCGTTGCATCTCATAACTGAAAAGCAAAAGGGGAGAGAGTCTTCACAGGAAAGCTTCTCCTTTTACCGTGATGAGAAGCGCCGTCAGCAAATACCGGCACTTAGTGGATAACTTCCTTATGCGGCTTTTTTTTTTTTTTTAAATACAGGAAGGGGGGGGGTTACACATTCACTAGAAACCTACTTTTACTTTACAAGACTCTAGTCTAAAGTATTATCAAATTTAAAAAAAGTTAAACACATTAAAAGGGACAATCTTTAAAAAGGAATAAGAAGTGTGGCAGCTGAAACCTCACAGTCACTTGGAGTCATGCCTTAATGACAGATATATATATATATCTCAGCAGAACTGCTGAGCCCACAGGGCCCATGTGCAGCAAGGAACTCTGGGAAGGACATGCAAATGTGAGTCTCCAATTTCTCACTTTTTTGCATCCAGGTTCTGTTTTATCACAGAACCCTCCTTGCCAGTGCAATGCCATTCTAGATTTAGCAATTGCACTTGTGTGACTTTATGCCTTGTAGTCTGTCAGTGTTTGCTTAGGAGTCCATTCACTTATAATCAAGCTGACGCAGAGTTGCACTCGATGGCGGATTGAAAACGCCGCCTAGTCTTGCTAGTGTGTATTAGGTTTTCACTTTAAGCAGATGTAAGAAGAGGAGTTTCCCCCCTTTCTTCGCACCAAACTGTAAGAGAACAAGTGCTCTCCTGCTGCATCTGTATTTAAAGGGACCCCAAAGCTGTCATTTTTCCAATCCTCAGATAACAGGCTAAAGATTGCAAGCAAGATTGCTCCATGTCTGTGCGGTCAGGATGGGGGGAGGTTAGCAGTGCAGGAGAAAAGGAATAAAAAAAAAAAAAAAAAAGGGGGGACCAGAGTCAGAAGAAAAGTAGTGCGTGTGATACCCCGAACCCCAACCCGGCTGTGTAAATTAAAAAAACGCAAGCTTCTGGAAGCCAGGCAATAATTACCCAAATTGCACACAGACACAAGAATGCTACGGCTGAGAGTAAGGAGGATGCACTACAAACATCAGCATTTATTCACATCCAACTTTTAGCAAATGACAACAAGAAAGAAAATATGTATCAAAAAAGGGGAAAAAAAATAAAATAAACACAAACTTTGTCCTTTATCCTCATTGGTGGAGTTTTTTTTTTTTTTTAAACAGCAGTCCAATTAGTATTTAACTACGTGCGCTTATCGACAACAGACTTAAATCTGAAATGCAGGTGGGTTGTTTTGTCGTTTTAGCGCCGTTTGTGGATTTAAAGCAGTATAAACAAGTTAACACTATCTTCACATATTCAACAATGAGGGGGGGGGGGGGCACAAAAAGTCATGCTGTCAGTGGACGACCAGGTCAACCACCATCAAAATCTCACAGTTCACCTCTGTTGAAACCCTTCGACCGTCAGAGAAACGCGTATCACACTGTGCTACGTCGAAGGTCTGCCAGTCACAAGGTCACTTTAAAAGTGCATACGGATAATTAAAGATATTAAGAGGAGACGAATGAAAACAAAGTCCTATGAACGTGGTCCCAAAACAGAACTGGGGATCTGACGTGTCATCAGAAACCCAGACAAGCTTCGTATTGTTTGTACGTCTTACGGTTCAGGCATACTCTGAACAGTTCCTTTTTTTTTTCTTTTTAAATCTTCAACAACAAAAAATGTCCCCGGTTTCCACAAATGGTGCTTGTTTTTTGTTTAGGTTAATATCTCTGAAACATGCGTGCGTTGAATTTACTTGTTATCCAAGCGTAGCATCTGCTCCTTACCATTTATTGTTAAGGACTTTAATTGGCCGTCTTCTTCGACTTCCACTCTTTCTTGTCCGTTCTCAACAATCCTGCAGGGCAGAGGAAATTAAAAATAAGCAGGCGAATAAAGCGCGGGGGGGGGGGGACGACGACAAAAATTTCAGGTTTGAGTGACACCACTAACGCACCTTTCCTCAGGTGATTCAGGTCAAATTGAACCATCAACGGGCACCTATCACCTCCTTAACGCTAGCCCTCACATGAATGAGCGCTAGCGATCAGGAGGTTATATATGCCATACACTAACAGGTTAAAAAAATCCATTAGGTTTTTTTTTTTGGAGAAAGTATTTTACCAGGAAGGATACATTGAGATTTCTCTCGTTTTCAAGTATGTCCTGGGTGGCGAGTATGTACCGTTAGGTGTCTTGCCCAAGGACACTTACTGGGGAGGTGCTCTGGCTGGGATTCAAACCTGTGTCTCCATGGGTATAGAGCAGTGATGTTACCTCTACTCTATCCAGGGCAAGTTTACTGTACGTTGCGCTCCCTATGCCCAACATGGGGAGCGCAAAGTGTAAGCAGAGAGTAATTAGCGTTAGGACTAAGGCTGAAACAACTAATCGATAATGGAAATAGTAGACAACTATTTCCATTATCGATTAATCCTCCTGTGTACAGCACACACCGTTTAGGCAAAGGTCAGACTAACGCAGTATTAACGTGCATTTAGCCGCACTAAGGCTAGGGTCAGACGAAAGCATTTTTCCCCGCGAACGTGAAAAAGTGCGTCCGAACGCATGGACGTATTTTTTCACGGAATGCGCAAAAACGGTCAGACGACGCGCATTTTCGGGCGTGATTTTGTACGGATCACCAATAAAAAACTCTTTTTGCGTCTGGACGTTATGTAGGCCGGACATTAGCAGTGTCTGACATCTCCTAATCACGCAAACACGCCGCTATGCCGCAGCTGCGCATTCAGTACGTCAGTACTAGCGGTTCAGCGTTCTCAGAAAAATGCGTTCAAATTCCACTTGCGTTGCACGGCCGGACTTTTGTGCGGCCGTACATCGTATATTGGCCGTCATCTGCTGCTAGTGCGGCCGTAATTATGTGCGCCAGAACGCACGTTAAAAGTGCGCTTGTCTGACCCCAGCCTAAATCACGGCCGCGCTAGCAGCAAATTACGTCCAATGACGGGCAGCGTACAAAGAACGGCCGCACAAAAGTGCGGCCGCGCAACGCAAGTGGCAAACGAACGCATTTTTTCGAGAACGTCAAACCGCTAGTACTGACATACAGAGTGCGTTGCGTCCGCTAGCGGCGTGTGTGTGTGATTAGGAGACGTCAGACGCTGCTAAGGTCCGGCCAACATAACGTCCAGACGCAAAAAGTGTTTTATTGATAACCGTACAAAATCACGGACGAAAATGCGCATCGTATGACCGCTATCGCGTATTCCGTGAAAAAATACATCCATTCGTTCAAACACACTTTTTCACGACAACACGAAAAATGCGTTAGTCTGACTCTAAGGCTAGGGTCAGACTGAGTTAAACGTAAATATCCTCAGCTTCGGAGCTGATTGGAGAAGACGTGCCGCTGCTTTACTAGGTAGGATTATTTCTAGGGTTAGGTCTAGAGATGCACCGATACCACTTTTTTAAGACCGAGTACGAGTACCGATACTTTAATGTCATGTGACGCTTTCCAATAAGAACAGACCATATAAAAATGCCTCCAGCTCACACATGGATTTGCCCCCCAGCTCACACATGGATTTGCCCCCCAGCTCACGGATCCCCCCCCCCACGTTCATACTTACCTTCCTAGGCGACGCCGGGAAAGTCTCTGCGCGCGCGTTGGAAGGCCCCCAGCCGCGACCACGTGGGACCATATGATCGCGGCTAGGGTCCTTCCAACGAGGGCACGCGGGGAAACTTTCCCAGCGTCGCCCAGGAAGGTAAGTATCGTCGCGGAGAGCAGCTGCAGAGCCTGTCTGAATGCTCTATCGGCATTCGGACAGGCCCTGCAGCTGCTCACTGTTTATACTTCCCTTCCTGGGCGACGCCGGGAAAGTTTCTGCGCGTGCGCTCGTTGGAAGGACCCCAGCCGCAATCACATGGTCCCACGTGGTCGCGGCTGGGGGCCTTCCGAGCGCGGAGACTTTCCCGGCGTCGCTAAAGGAAGGTAAGTATAAACACAGTGAGGAGAGCAGCTTCAGGGCCTGACCGAATGCCGATAGAGCATTCGGACATCCGCCCCAGCCCCTCTGATGCCGGCAAACTGGCTCAATGCCGGCTTCCGGTATGGGGAAAAATATCGGGGGGTACTGCACGAGTACCAAGTACTCCTGCAGTACCCGGTATCGGCCCCGATACCGATACTAGTATCGGTGCAACCCTAGTTAGGTCAGACACAACCAGTTTGTTTTTATTCCGTTTACAACAGTAGAACTATAACAAAAACAATAGGATTCTGCCATTGGGTGAAGGAGCTGTATGCCTGTGTTTTATCCTTACTTGAAGCTAGAGTCCTGTGCCACCACCCCACGCTCCCTTCCACATCCTCTTTGGTCAGGAACTGCCATGCCCTCCCTTAGGTCTGGTCTCTTTCCCCATACTCAGATCTGGTCTTTTGTCCATACCTACTCCCTCTCACACTCAGGTAAAAGTCACTTGAGCAAAAGTCACTCCCTTCCACCTCCAGTCCCTCCTCCCACTCCGTTTGTTCCCGAAATTATTTAAAAGGGACATTCTACGCACCCTGACCACTTTAGCTTATTTACCCCGATTTCATGCTGACATCATCATCAATGACCAAGTGCTTGTAGCCGCGTTCATTTGAGAAAGCAAACAAGGGCTTAAGCTGCGCCTGCAGCATCAACCCATCCCTCTCACCAAGCACTCACAGCATCAACCCATCCCACTCACCAAGCACTCGCATACCTTGTGTGAAAAGGAAGCATGATATGCAATTTGTGTATGTACGTACGAAAGTTACGTACACTACGCAAATCGCTTATGAAAAGGGGGGGAGCGGTTGTGGGGATTACATAAAATTCCTTTTAAGTAATTTTTTTTCTATTTGATGAATTGATTGGCCTCTAATCGATTAGTTGCAGCCCTAGTTAGGACTATGTGATATTAAGAGTTATAAAAGTTTGATATAAAAGATATAAAAAGTTCCATATCTCTCTTGATAAAAGCGATCTAAAAAGTTTGCTACAGCTTCGAGCTGGTGCGGAATCTATCAGCAGCAGCTGGACCCCCCCCCCAAAAAAACCCTGAATACTCGGCGGCCCGATCCGCCACTTCAGGCCACCGGGAGCAGAGTGAGACAGGGGGGGGGGGGGGACAACTCCCCAGTCTCCCTCAATGATCACTCCGCCAACCTGCAGGATCTCGTGAGAGGAGAGATCATGTCTGTCATGTGACCCGGCAGCAGAGATGGATGCTCAGGAAGGTGCGATAGCGCTGCCCCGAGCATCCTGGACCCTAGTGGTCGCTACGAGGTACTCTGACTCAGCGCCCGCCCAATAATCTAAAAAGATAAAACAGGGATGCTAAAGTGAGATTAGCGAACACTAATTTTACCCCTTGGCATTCCCGTTTTAGCTGTAGGAAGATGATCGGGCAGGTCATGTCAAAATATGGCTTTAATACATTTCAGAAAAGCTCGGCATACAAACACATGGTGATTGAAGAAAGGTTCCTTCAAAATATCAGTTAATATACATAATGATCATTGAGTATATTGTAATAACATGTCAAATATCACTTCCTGCCCTGCATTCATTTCATTGGTTTACAGGTTCGCTCACAGCACTTGGAAATATGGTGGAGCCTGATACTGCAAAAAATAAATAAAATCACCAAATCCGTAAAGTTATTAATACATGACGACCCACATACTGGATTTGCAGCACCCAGAGCCTTCATTCATTTTATTTGTATTGCACCAACATATTCCGCAATGCAGTACAGGGGGTTACAATAAAATCAGGGCAAGGCATACGAAGCAGAGCCCTCTCTAACTTGCGTCTGTCCAAATCGGTTTCTGTGAATACAAATACCTTTATACGGCTGCAACACTGTAACACACGGATACATTAAACTGACTACGCACCTTACATACAGGTTACTCATCCCGTGCAAGAGACCGTCTAAACCTGCCCAACACCATGGCCTGATGACTAGAGGAATTTAATTCCCTTCTGGGCGGCTTCGTGCAAAGTAAAGCGGAAGCCGTGCTGTTAAACAGCTTGCTCATTCAGTGAATGGCAAGGGCGAGTACCTCACCGACACAGTGCAGTGCCAAATGAAATCTAGGTTATAGGAAACCACTGTGTACAGAGGCACTTGTGTTTGTGTTAAACTTTTAAAACGTAGGGTTTGTTTATATTCAACTGGATTAGAAGCACCATTGCTCAGAGTATTGTTCAATATATCCAAACGTGCAGGAGGTACAGCAAGAGTGCGAAAGAACGTGTCTATGCTTAAAGTGACTGTGACGAGAGTCACGTTTTACTGGGGGGACCTGGACATAAGAGGGTTGGGAAATAAAAGAACATCAGATTCTGCAGAATCCACATCTCAGCAGTAATGCCAAGTCACCCTGAGCCTATAAGGGTTCATGAGGTCTGTGCGAGTACGGTTATTGTCTGTGTCAATAGCTTACTGTTATTTCTGAGGTCACTGCAGCCGTTACTAGCCCCCTGTAAAGAACAGGTTTTACTTCACACAGGTTTCAACTGTGAAAGGTTGGAATGGTCATGGTCAAACCCTTCTTCAGGAAAGATACAGGTTTGCTGCTCCAGTTATTGTTTGTATTATCTGTTACTAGGTTAATGTTTTAATCCCTCCCAGAGTTATCAGATACTGTAAAATCTGAGCCCCCTGTTTATCCCCTCAATCTGCTATTGTTCTATTATTCTCTGGGAATGTGAAGACCTTGTTCAGTGATTACACGGCACCCTATTCTTTTACGTCTGGAAAGTGGAATGAACTCTGCCTAGAGCAGTGGGTAACTTAAAGAGGGGAAAGCACCAGGGTGTCACCTTCCATTTCCCTCCTGGCACTGTATAGATTTGACCCCTGTGATTTACTAAAGGCCCGTCTGTTCTACCCCATGATCTTCGTGCCATTTCATTTCTGGGGAATACCATCACCGCTTTTCCAGTGTACCTGTCCTTAAGCTTCAGCTAAGGCTAGAGAAAGGCAGGAAAGATGGTTGGGAGAACAGGGGTGAGACAAGTGAGCGGCATTAACAGATGTGACCCAGTTGGGGTACTACGAGATCTGTTACAGTGGTATACAGTAATACTACAATTGCCCTCACTGTCTCTGGATCCCGACACGGTTTGCTTGCCACGTCGAGTACAATGATTTGTTAATGTTATGTTTGTACAGCACTGCAGAATATGTTGGCACTTTATGAATAATTGTAAATGGAGGAATGTGGCTAATGGTACAGCATGGCCTTTAAACCATGTGACAGCCCTAGTCCTGGTGACTAAATTGAAACTCTCAGTGGCACAAAGCATTGATGTACTTGGTGCAGAAGACCCTTCACAGTGGACCGCACTGTAGGGAAACTACAGTTGTGTTACAAGCCCTGGCAAGGAGTCTAGTTTCTCTTTGCGTTGGAAGAAGCACAACACCATATGGCTAAGCTTCACCCTGCTTACAGGATCCTTGTGGCAGAGCTTTCCTCGCAGCCATATGCCTCCATGTGTTCTTCGGCCGCAGACCAGATTAAAATTGCAGTGCCATCGGTCACTGCTAACTAAACATTAAGCCTTAAGAGATTACGCTCGTGCTTCGAGATTAATGTCACAGTACGGTTCTCAAAGCACGGCACAAATGGCAGATTTTCGCAGCAAGGTTTAGCACAGGCACTCGGAAAGCACGGCTGCTTGTGCATCGGACACGCAATTACCTCTTTGTAGTAATCCTCCTGCCATTGATCATTTTGGTTGAGGTCGATACAGATTTGAAGTTACCCATTCCTGATCCCCCGAACGAGGACGACGAAAACGAATTGAAGCCGCCATGTCCGATAGAACCAAATGAAGATGTGAAGCCTTTTAAAATAATAAAGCAAAGATATTAAAAATAAGTAAAAACCAGAACAGAAACCAACATGGGATGTTTTCTTGTATATGTGCGTGTGTGTCTATGTTTACACAAAAAAAACACACCAAGTTGCAATGCATAGCCTTCACCAATTCCTCCTCTTAACCAAAGGGAAGGGAATTCATAGTACGTTTGTCATTATGGTTGGGAGACACCTTGTCATGTTTGCTGTGGTCCACATCACATCTTCCCTTTTTCCCCAAAATAGCTTGTTATTAAATGAATCCACCCTTTTTAGATTGCTAGATAGAGGTCTGTCTTTGTGTTGGCAGGTGAGCTTACACTTAAAAGGCCATTTAAATAACCAAAAACTAATTTTTGTGACAGGTTTGTTCCTCTCTGAATTAGCAAGAATTACCACAATCAAAGCAGACGACACAGCAAGTCTACACAAGGTAAGGGGATGTGATTACTGCAGACTTGTGATGGGTCGCTGTGTAGAATTTGGCAGGCCAGTGGGCCTTCCTGTCCTATCATTACAAAGAGTAGCTCTCCAAACAGTCTGTTCTTGGTAGGTAAGCAGCGCCACTTTAAAAACGCTGCCGCAGCGACACTAAAAACGCTGCCGCAGTGGCCATTTATCAACATGAATACGTACAGGACGAGCTGGAATTAAATATTTTTGGAAAAAAATACAAAACAAGTTTACATTTGACTTTTCAAGCAAAAGCGAGCCAGGACAAAATATAGTCTATATTAAAGCCCATTAGGGTTACATGCATGCTCTACGCTAGGAACCTATGTCATGACTTAAGATTGTTTGGTTTTTTTAGGTCATAAAACATTTGCAGATGTTGACATTAATTGTAGAAACGAGTGCACAATATACATATTTATTCCCATAATACTCCATGGGGGGGGGGGGTTACAGTGAATGCAACCCTTATCTGCATGATCGTGTACATAGAAAATAAGCACAAACACAAGGAATTTGAAATAATTACACAGTATCTTTATACCTTGCGGAATTTATAAATCAAATTACTCCCCTCCCTTGGAAACTCACTCACTTATTTCATGAGCCTGAATACTCCAGGCTATTTTTTATTATGCAGGAGATCATTAGGGGTGATCTCTCCCCTCTTTACACATCATTGTCCACTCCAACCACACGTGAAAAAAAAAAAAAAAAAAAAAGCAGGCAACATAGCGACAGGCAAGGTGTTTATTTGGAACAAATTAAAACAGAAATGGGAGTTGGTCCCTCAAGGATCCTCCTACTCACGATTTCTGGAGCCTCTTGTGGCTCTCATCCAAATAAGATTTTTTTTTTCTATACAAGTTCTATAATATACTAGCCACTAATTGATGAAGCTCATATAATGCGTTTTAGTGTGCAAAAAGATTTTTTTTAAAAAGAAGGAAAATTCATAAAGTATTAAAACCTAAGTCATTTGGAATAAAAGTATTTGTTTTCCGCTTCATTTTTTTTTTGCAACAAGGTTCGCTATTAGCCCATTGTAAGATAGGTGCGCAGGGGGATTTGTTTTGAGTATATATGAATGGATCAAAATGTCAGATGTAACCCCTCCATTCTGGGGAAAGGATTTTTTTGTTATATATATATATAAAAAATTAGATCTGATATTTGAGGCTAGGTCCTTTTCTGGATAAATTGGCATCATGGTGCACAGAAATAAAAAAATGCTAATATTTTATCATCGAAACATCAATTGGTGTTTTTTCAAATGAATATAGGCAGATTTTTTTTGTTTGTTTATGAGGAGTACATGATCCTAAATGTGGAACCATAAAAATTTTCATAATTAATAATTACTCCTGAGCCGTTTTGGATACAAGCCGTAAAAATCATGATATATTTCCCATATATGAGCAATTGTTACATTTAAAGTCATTGCCTAACTGGGGAATGGTTTACTGTGGGGAGAGGGCAAGGTATAAAGGCTGAGGCACACTAAGCGCGAAGCGGCGCCGCACGCCGAGACGCGCTCAGGGTATCCTGATTTTTCCACATCCCTCGCTCAGGCTGCATCACGATGCGGCGCTGAGCAAAGGGAGTTGGAAAAATGCAACTTTCCCATAGGCGGAGCGGTGCGCTGAGAGGCAGGACCTGCAGCACACAGCGCTTGCGCCGTGTCCTGTAGATCCCACCCACCAGCGATGCTCAATCCGCACACTTCCTTCTGCCTTCGCCTCGGCCCAGAAGCACGAGGAGAGGAGAGCTGCCGCACACCAGAACCCAGGGCCAGGTGCTGCCGGCCCCCCCCCCGTCCAGTACATCAGTCCATAAATAAAGCGTGCAAAAAAAAATAATTCAAAAATATGTGGGCATTATCTGCTCTGAGGTCTATATCTGTGGGCATGATTTGGTCAGAGGTCTATATCTGTGGGCATGATTTGGGCTAAGGTCTCTGTAGATGTATCTTGAGTGGGCATGATCTGGTCTGTATATATGTATCTGGACATAATACTATTCATATTAAATTGGCAGTAATTTATATGTATTTTATTAATAGACGTAATGTGTCAGCACGGTTGGGCGGCTGATATAAGTGGAGTTTAGATCTTGCCTGTATGACATGCGCTTTGTAAATAAAGTTTTGGCATGTTGTATATTGTAATTTAAAAGTTGTTTTAAAATAAACTTGTTTTTTTCTATGCTTTGCTTCATTTGACAAGAAACATTTCTCTAGTTTGATCTGCAGAGTGTTGGATTCCTGTACAGTGTGGAGAGAAGCAAATGTGATGCAGTGTAGAGGGGCTGCGAGGCGGAGCGGAGTGAAGTCAAGCCTGCAAAATGTTTGCTTCGCTACGCTGTGCGTCGCTACATGCTCAGTGTGTCTCAGGCTTAACTTGTGAAGGCACCTCAGGAAAACTGCCTAGAGCTCTAATCACAAATTTCATCTATGGGCATGAAAGGGCTAAGTGCTGAAAGGGTTAAAAAATAAAATAATATAATACTAATATGTGGGTTGCAGACCCGTGATCAAGATCCAAGGATTTTATTTTTAGTTGCAATCACTGCATTGGATGCGCGCAGGACGGACTTATGGTTTTAAACTCATATCAGCTCCGTTCGTTCACCATGAGCGGTGGAAGGAGCGAGGGAAGAGGGATCTCACTCTGTCCTCGCAAGGACCGGTTGTTTTGAGGCTTCTAGTCGCCTTAATACGAAGGCAAGAAGAATTACAGAAAGGAAAAATATAAATAAAAAGGCTGTACATACTTGAATTATTCATTACTGCACCTGTGTCGAAAGGTGAGAAGCCCCCGCCAAAACTAGGGAAGCCACCGAAGGCAGAAAAAAAGGATCCTCCAGCGGGTCGGTTTCTGTTTCCTCTGTATTCTCTTCTGCCGAAAAAGTCATCATCTGGAAAAAGCGAGGAATTCGTGATGAATACAGATGATTCGCCGCTCCATTGATTCTATGAAGGCATAACTGTGCATTTATGCATCACGTAACCCTGGAATTGCTCAATCCATTACTCTGCTTTACACCAACTAAGCCAATATATAAACCACTTAAAATACCATTTTTGAACAGAAAAGTTGATTAGTCTGTACGAGCGTGCCAAATTCACACTCCAAAAGCCTTTTAACATACATGACATGAACGTACTTCTAGGAATCTTCATATGTGCAAAATGCGTTGGGACACTGTGGCTCTCTCCGCTGTAAGTTGCTTTGAATGATAAACTTTATTTGGCATCAGAACGGAGTCATGAACTCTAAGCGAGTTATTCAATTTTAAAAAAGCGCAATTATTGCATCTCTGAAAAATACCAGCATGTCACAAAGCACCAGGATGAGCACGAGAGTGAAGTCTCTCCAGTCACTCTATGGATTTGCTTAGTGAAAAAACACTTATTTTTGGTCCCAACAGGGAGCCGTCAATCTCTGTATCGACAGGAACAGAGCGAGCGCAAAGGAGACAAACACACACACTTTGACGAAGTCTCCATATTTTGTTGTGTAGTCAGCTTTTTATCCTTTCAGACGTATGCTTGTTGAGTACTCGTCCACTTTTCTACAGATGTAGATGGCATGAGCAGCACTTCTAGTGAAATTCAGTTTTTCCTCAGAATAAACCTTACCCGACACGACAACATATTTCGCACCAAGTCTAATGTCCTGTGTTTCCAAACTCTATGTGCCTTTTATTAAGGAGAAAGTACCTTACAATATATCCTTCTACCTCGAGCTTTCCCTGGTGTACAGGTACACGGCTTACACCCAGCAAGTCAAAGACAGTGGTTCATTTTACTATACAAATATACACACATCCAGAAAACCACACTATTCATTGATCAGCCGAAGCAAAGTTTTAGCTTTTTTTTCTTTTTCAATGCAATACTTATTTTTATAGACCTTATATTAGAAAGAGGCAACCACCTATCCATGCATTAAATTACTCTCGCTTACAATATGATTAACTCACATTGCATATAGAATATTTCCTAGCCCAAGTAGAAAAAAAATGAATAGGAGATATATATATATATATCTTTTTTTTTTTTTTTTTTTTTTTTTTTACACACTCATTTAAGTTATGGCGGGCAAAAAATGAGATTAAAAGCCTCCACACAGCAAATAATAAAGTTTATTATTGCAGAGGTCATTTATACATCCCAGAGCTCATGTGCTACACTCCCCATATGCAGCACAGAACTCTGGGTAAGATATGCAAATGACATCTGTATTTTCTCACACAGAAAAGTTCAATGCCATGCTTGATGGCTTTTATTAGCAGAACACACACACTTTAAAATTTGTATTTAAATAAAACATACCAAATAAGTCGAAAGAAAATGGATCTCTGCCTCCGAAAAATTCCCTGAAAACATCATCGGGGCTTCGAAATGTGAACCCAAAGTCATACGGGTTTCCAAAATGTGATCCACCTAGAAGAACACAATAAGAACGCATTAAGAATACAGAATATACAACATGAAGAAGAATAACATGGATTTTTATTTATTTATTATAGAAAGACCAAAAAAAAAGCCAGAAAATACTCAATTTTTTTTTTTAAAATAAAGCCAAAAATAGAAAGTCAAAAAGCCAGACGTTTTCCCAGTCACTTACCACCACCACCGCCTCCACCTGTTAGGCCCTCTTTGCCGTATCGGTCATAGATTTCCCGCTTTTTAGCTGCAGGGAGAAAGGAAAGTGAAATGAGCCCCCTATGTGCGTCCTCCTAATAATGTCCTACATCTCCAGGGTTTATGAAGCTGCTGGCAGGGGGGAGTCTGGATCTGGTGGAGCACATTCTGCAGGGATATTTTTGACCCTTGTTCCTCTACAGCAACGTACACACAACATACTGCGGATATAAATAGTCCAGACGCTGCTTTCCAAGAGAGGAAGGACAGGTCTGGGGTTACAGGCAAAGATAGAGCTTTCCTTATTGTTTTGAAGTGGAGATCAGAGCCCAGATTCTGCAACACCTTTTAACCAAAACGAAAACAAGACAAGAATGGGGAAAAACACGAATGTAATCAGACCAGGCTGGTAAACAGAATGGGAATAAGAATTAATCCTCCAGACACGGAGATAACTGAGCATTAAAGAAATCTCAATGCCATACACTGTATTTTACTACTGTCAGATTTTAGTCTTTGTGGCTCAATGTGCGTGGCTGCTGTATTGAAGAATGGATTGGATTTCCATTATCAAGAGCCCACCTGCCAAAAATTATATGTATGACACACACTAAGGATAGACAGATTATTGCATTCGCCTATTATCGGTGGCCGATATTCAGCAAATTACTGATTTCCGCAAATAAAAAGCCGATACTGACAATTGGACAAGCTGGCTCACTGCAGCCGAGACGCGCGAGGTCCGACAGAACAGTGCCGATCCTATGCCGATTTAGGGATTCTCCCACAGCAGGCTGACAACTCTTGCTGTAGACAAAACAATAAAATAAACTCCGGATACCACAACATTAATTCAAGTGGATTTATTCCAGAACCAAGTAACTCTTGCTGTAGGACGTCCCCTGCACTGACAGTATTGCATATAAGCGTGTTGACAAGAGAAATTGGGCTTCCCTCCCATCTGGCAGGGAATTCCTTATACAGGAGATGCAGGGGGTTTATTGGTTCCCTGTATTTCTGGTTCCCAGGGATCAGTAGCCTTGGTCCTCCAGATCTTTTGAGGAAACTACACTTCCCATGAGGCTCTAAGAACCCAATGAGTAGCTGATCGTAGCAGTTGTAATTCCAAAACATCTGGAGGACCACGGTTGCCGACCACACACACTAATGTGAGGCATCAGTTCAACGGCCAGACACGGCTAAACTGCTTGTAAAAATGAAAGCTTAATTTGGCTGAGTTATTGTTGATTGCCTTGGGTGGTCTAGTGCAGCCCTCAAATTTCACTGTCTAACTATGCTGACGTTTGTTACATAATAAAAACTTTAAATTAGTGTTGACGAGGCGTATTTGTGGTGGGTCACTATGGCTGTCTGCAGGGCGTACGCTACAGTTCTGCAAGTCCGAAAGGGAGAACAAAAGGAAATCCCAGACTGGCTCTGGAGATTCAGGGAGGCCAGATTTATGGAAGGTACAACAATGCACCCTTCAGCCAGGTATTTAGCCCCGGCACCATTTGATCTGGTGCGGGTCAAATGTGACAAGGCAGAAGAAAGCTAAAGAACATGCAATTGGCACAAGCATCCTAGACAGCCTAAACTTTAACATGACATCCCGAAAAAGCAAGACAAGCAAAGCAAACCTGAGAGAGAACAGACCAAAGGGTCAAAAGCCTTCTGTATTGTATTGGTCAGAGCAGGAAGATTAACATTCTTTTCTGATACATTTCTTAGGATTTATGCCTTCTGACAGAACTTATTTTGGATACACAATGGGCTCGATTACATTCTCCGTGCAAAAGCGCACGTGCAGCGCAATTTTTTTGTGTTAACGTAAATTAACGCTGGTATTACGATCCGAGCGCAGTTTGTCATCCAGCCGAAAATATCACGCGTAAATAATACGGGCGAAAACACGCACAAATTAACACTGCGCGCAGAAATCGGTGGGCACACTGTTTTTCACGCGATTCAGCCAATCAGAATTAAAGAACCACAATTGTCTCCCGTTCAGTTTTTGTGCCTGTCAATCTGAGTATATATGCTGCAGCAATACTAAAAACACGCACAACTTCTCCATTTTATTGTTTGGGTATGTGTAGAATGTGTAACTATACTTGGCTGTATTTTTTTTTGTGCTGGTGTATTTGGTTTCGGCCAGGACGTTGAGATTTGCAGTTACCACCAGCTTTTAGGCTGGGGTCAGACGAATGCATTTTTAACGTGCGTTTAGGCGCACTTAAATCACGGCCATAGTAGCAGCAAATGACGGGCAATGACAATGACGCAATGACGCTGCTCATGTCCGGCCAACATAACGTCCAGACACCTAAAGTTTCCTGGTTTGGTTCCGTTAAAAAAAAAAAAAACGCACGAAACTGCGCATCGTATGACCGTTTTCATGCATTCCGTGAAAAAAATATGTCAATGCATTCGGACACACTTTTTGACAGTCGCTGCGAATGCGTTCGTTTGACCCTAGCCTAAAAAGACGTTAAAATTATGCGCGCAAACGTCGTTCGTACAAATTTGCGCATCGATTGTAATACCATCCGCATACCAGCGCACAAACACATTTGCGCTCACAATGTTAAGTATGGGATGTGCGCATGAACTTTTGCTCACGCAGGGCAACGTGCGTTAGACATTAACGCGCATTTTATACGCGAACATCGTAATACGACGTTCAGTGCAAAGGGTTTTTCCCCTCGCGTTTGTGAGCGAGTAGTGTAATAGGGCCCAACATGTTTGCTATCCTGCCACAAAAAGGTAGCAAGTTAAGTGGAATCCCATAAAGCACCGAAAAGAATCAGACGCCCCTTACACTTACCATCAGACAGCACTTCATAGGCCTCAGCAACTTCTTTAAACTGCGTCTCGGCTTCGTCTTTATTATCTGGATTTTTATCCGGGTGCCACTTTAGAGCCAATTTGCGGTACCTGAGGGGAGGTGGAGATTAGATACAGCTAATTACAATGTGGATTACAGAAAACGGTTACCAAGATTGAGCCATGAATGGGAGGGGGAAAAAAAAGGTGTCAAGTGTATACCAGACTGACTGCAAACGTATTGAAAGAGCATGGGTAAACACAACTAAAAACACACAAGTAACTCAGGCACAAAAAAAAAAAAAAAATACACCGCGAAGAAGCTTTTCAAAGCATCCGTGCTGACCAGTCCAAATACCATAAAACTAATGTTCTTTCCACAGATCATTTATGGATTCATCATCCCCCTTTTCCATACTAGTCTGTCCTGTGGGCAGGGGCTTCTGGGATTTGCAGTTTAAGATAATCATTACACTGGGATGAACAATTACTGGACAGTTTTGCTCTGGGTAGAGCAATGCTGTCAAACTCCAGCCCCCTGGATACGGATTGCCAACGATTCCCAGTAGGGATGCACTGAAACAAGTATCTGTGCGATACATATCGGTATTTGCACAAGTACTTTGTACTCATGCAAATGCCCCTGATACCTGGAAGCCAGCGCTAGGCAGGCTTGTCAGGATCCGAGGGGCTGGGGCTGCTAGCAGAATGTATTAAGAGCATTCTGCTAACATTCTCCTCCTCTCAGCGTAGTCCAAGCACCTGCCGACCAGGTCACGTGGTCCTCCAAGCGGTCGCCGAGCAGTGACCTCGCTACAACTGCCAAATCCCAGGAAACAACCTTGGCTGGCCGGCTAAACCAGGTGAGTGCAGCTGACAGGTCTCCGGGTTATGTCACAAGCCCAATCGGTCTGATATATAGGTCTGACATTTAGCACAGGTCGCATGTAAAGCTTCAAACTTACGCTTTTTTTATGTCCTCTGGAGACGCGTTCTTGTGAACTCCCAAAACAGAGTAATAGTCCACCATGATTCCAGAAAACTCAAGTCAAAAAAGATGCGGTAGAGAGACCTGTCAAAAAGGGAGAAAAAGCAACAAAATCAAGCTGGGAAAGACAGAGATAAACTTCATAAAAACGTAGTGAAACATGCAGGAAAATCTTTAAAATGATAGCTTTTTCTTCAAGCGGATAAGGGATTCAGATTCCTGAATACATGCGTTATGGTCAATACTGGAACACACCCAAACATACCACCTATACTTCTTAATAAGGCATTACACATTCTTAAAAGATGGCCATAGTGATTGGGGGTGGGGGACAACTTTGTTTTATAAATAAAGACCACCATGTAAAACTTTGACCAGTCCACAGGCCAGGTAAAAGACGTCAGGTGTAAGATATACATGTGTTTGCGAGCTTTCAGACTACAGAATACACCCATTTTTACCAGCTCCTAAATGGATCAAGCCGGGCTAGTCCAGAAAAAACGCGACAGGAACAACTTACATATTACAACTCCCTAGATAAGCTCATCATCCACCATCCAAGGCAGGCGATTCAGAAACATTGTATGAAATATCCGACTAGGATTGGAGCCCAAGGTTGGCAGAGACTGAAAGGGAATGTAGTTCAAACACATATGAAGGGCCAAGGTTGGCAACTCCTGCAGTAGACCATATGCCTTCAGCCTAGGGTTGCCAGATCAGCCAGGTCTTCCTGGCCACACATCGTTTATTCAGTTGTATGGATGGTGCATGAGATGGTGTATGTATAACTCACATGCTGCAGGTGAGAAACCAAAAAGAAACATCCCAGGTGACCTGCCTGGATTAGGAAACTGACTTCCCTTCTAAAAGATATGGATTATACACTTTACAGGGCAGAACCTTCCCTGTGCATCCCTCTGCGTGGAATAGCAATGTATGTCCAGGAAAACATGGCCGATCTGGCAAACCTACATCAGCCCAACCTGTGCATCCATTGTCGTGCCGATCACAGGGCAGGTTAATGAGTGCATTTATAACCCTTTCATGCTGTATCGAAAGAGGACAACTACTTTCCCCGTGGTTATTTATCCCTAAAGAGCTAAAGGGGGGGGGGGGGAGACAATTTGTATTTGTGTTTTGACTGAGGATGTAAAAAGGGGGGGGGGGTCGGCATCTTTGGCCCTCCAGATGTTCTGGAAGGGCGGTTCACATAAGGCTGAGCATCATGGGTAGGACCAGGGTTGCTGATCCCAGATCTGAAGTGGCCTGGACCTCTGCGGAGTCCGGAATAAGCGGTGAAGGGGTTATACATTTAGCTGTAACATCACGGACATAAACCATAAGGAAAACAGATCCTATAAAATGCTTCCAGCCATTACAGGCCATGCAGAGGATCGGCAGAGAGCTGAAGGTCATGCAGTGAGAGCCACCGGCTGCCACACACCCACGTGTGCTATTTTGGTAGATCCCGGGACTATAGTTTGAGAGAGATCGAGAGGAGCGCGTTTAGACAAGAGATTTTGATTTGTGAGGAGTCACGGTACCGTGCTGATTTTAATGAAGACGTATGCATGCACTGCATGGAAACATCTGAAATCAGTCAAGAGCAATTAACACCAGAGAGCAGAGCAAGTCCTAGACATATGGAAAGGAGCCTGATGGTTTAGGTCTATTGCATGAGACGCAGCATATTATGACCAGTGCAGAAGGAAACAGGCTAGGACTCTTGTGGCTACTGCGCCAGGGACCAGAAACAAAACCCACAGAGTGTACTCCCTGTAGCACTGCAGTCTGGCAGAGATGCCCATCACCCTCCATGTAAAATCACTACAATGCCCTACACAAAGATCAGCAGCCTTGGCCCTGTAGAGGTTTTGGAACTACATTTCCCATGAGACAGAGTCCTGGGAGTTGTAGTTCTAGAACATCTGAAGGGCTAAGGTTCCTGACTCCTGCTCTACATGAAACAAATGGCTCAACCAAGCAAAGACAAGGCCTCTGTCAGCAGAGATCCGCAAATAAAAGAAGGAATTAATAACAGACAACGGGGTCACAGGGAGAATAAGCCGCTTGTAAAACCTAGGAGAGGGGGAGTAGCACAGGACAGGGAATGCGACAGAAAGCGTACATTCAAACCACGGTCAGTCCACCTCAGTGACAGTGACACCTCTTCATTCATACACCTTATAAGCACAATAAAGTTGGGGGAAATAAAAGACATACACACGTTTATGCCTGGCTGGTACCTTAAAGGTCTAGCCATGCCCCAAGGGCACAAAGAGGTTTGAGATGCTATTTTGAATTGGCATACAGAGGTTAACCTGCTGGGAGAGCGCGGCTGGGTCTCTGCCGTCTGCATTACTGTGGAAGAACAAAGTATCTGCTGCACTGTCACAGTAACGAAACCCAGGCGCCCGGGGAGGCAGGAGAGCGACTTCAGCCCGAAAGGGGAGACAGGAGAGGTCAAAATACACACCATACAGCTGACACTTTGCAGCAGACAGAGACACATCAATAAAAGCAGAGGCTACAGCTTGTATAAATGTAGAAATAGAATGAGCAGTGCATACGGTTACCACATAAGAGAGTGAAGACTGTATAAGGGTCTCCTGCATAGAAAAAAAAGGAGTGATCTATAGATATTTTTTTAGTTTACTATTGCAGAAGTCGTGCCACATTCCCCATATGCAGCAAGGAACTATGGGTAGGACATGCAAATTACATCGGTCTCACTTTTTTGCATCCTGGGTCTATTTCACACACACACACACACACACACTTTACCTTTTGGACCGTTCTGATCTCTACATTTTTCCAAGATTACATATATAACAAACCGATCCGACCCCAAATCCAAGAACCGCAAGGCAGGAAGACACCCAGAGCCTGTGCATTGACTCGTAGTTCCATCCCAGTCTGGTTGGGAGTCATTGGAGACACAGAGAGTCAATGCAGAGGCTCCGGGGTTTCCTTTCACCAAAGAGACTGAGCCGGCTGGGGGGGGGGGGGGTATGCCATATTAAGGCTTGAGTCAGACCAACGCAGTTTGAACGCACTCTGCGGGCGTGCACCACGGACGGACGTTCTGACAGAAGATACTGTAGATCAGGGGTGTCAAACTCAAATGTCATCGGGGCCGCATCAGCAGTTTGGTCACCCTCAAAGGGCCAGTTGTATCTGTAGGACTATGTGTCCACTCTTTATTATCATAAATTATTGTCACTGCATTCAATTATTACTGTTTTTTGCTCACACATGGATTTGCCCCCAGCTCACACATGGATTTGCCCCCAGCTCACACATGGATACTTGCCCCAGCTCCGGCAGGGGTTGAGGGGACCCAGATGCCGGGCAGGCGGGAGTGCCTGCCCGGTCCTGAACAGTCAGTCCTGTTAAAGGGGAGGCGGCTGCGTGCGCGCGCAGGTCACGCGGTCCGGCTAATCAGGTGGTACAGAGACTCAGTACCACCCGATTAGCCGGACCATGTGACCGGCTGCGCCTGCACACAGCTGCCTCCCCTTTAACAGGACGGACTGTTCAGGACCGGGCAGGCACTCCCGCCTGCCCGGCATCTGGGTCCCCTCAACCCCTGGGCCAGTTTAAGGCTGGCGGGCCACATGACAAGGTCTGGCGGGCCGGATTTGGCCCGCGGGCCTTGTCTTTGACACCCGTGCTGTAGATACTGTAGACACCACACAGTCTGTTTTTTTAGAAAAAGGAAAAAAAAAAAAAGGAAATATGGGAAACAAAATTAATATGAAAAGGATATGAAAAGGCTATGAAAAGGCATTTTGTGCATCAAGATGCTGGACGTCGCAAATGTGATGCGTCTGACATCTCACCACGCACACAGAACGCTACGTGGACGTGGCGCACTCTGCGCGTCCGTGTTAGCGGTTTTATGTTCTTGCCTAACTTGCGTCTGTTTGCCACGTGCGTGCGCAGTTCGGTGCACACGAACTTTGTGTGTGGGTCTCTATTGATCATGATTCTATGCTACAACGGACGTTAAACTGTGCGGCAACACGGGCGTGATCACTGCGTTCGTCTGACACGGGCCTAAATAGGGACTAGCAGCAGATCCAGAATAGCGCTATCGAGACCTATAGTACACACAATATAAACCACTTGTAACCAAACTCCTGGTCAGCAGTGACATGCCAGCGATAACAGAATAATAGAGTACGACGAATTAAACGTTTGTGTTTAAATTCCCCAATTTCTGTGTATAAGCGCATCCATAGCTTAATGCAATATAAAATGACACAGCATACTTAACGTCGCAAGTAAAAAAAAGGATCTGCTTCTGGAGATATTCCACATCTCCAAATACAGATTATATACGCATAAAAAGATAGGTACTTTACTGATCCTGCGATAAAGAAACAAGCAACAAGGGCGTAACTAAGTGGTTAAAAAGACAAATTTAATTAATCACTCAGAGATATGCCATTGTAGCATATTTCTTCCTCGCAGGATCAGTGACGCTCCTATCTTTTTATGCGTATATATAGTATAAGCTCATCCATGTAGGTCTGTCAAACATCACCCCCCCCCCCGATGCTTTTGGATTTACAACTCCATTGATTCTCTGGCCATCTATTGCATCAAAGAAATCTGGGAATATTAGGCATCAACATCTGGGGAGGGGAGCAGGAGTTTGGCAGCTCTACTTTACACCTCTTGCTTCTGTTCCTACTTTGTTTTAAATTTTGCCTCGTTCCCATTGGTTTATTGTAAAGCGCTAATGAGACTCCTATACTTTGTTCACCTAATGAGAAGGAAGGACTCACTGGAGAAGAACCTAATGCTGGGAAAGATTGAGGGCAAAAGAAGGGGACGACAGAAAAGGAGGTGGCTGGATGGAGTCACTGAAGCAGTAGGTGTGAGCTTAAATTGACTCCAGAAGATGGTAGAGGACAGGAAGGCTTGGAGGAACGTTTCCCATGGGGGTCGCGATGGATGGGACACGACTTCGCAACGAGACAGCTGGTGATATTTAAAAACACAGTTTGTCGTTATTTCCACTCGAAGGTAAGACTTTGCTAAAAGGTTATTGACTCCACATCCATAAAACACCCAGAGCATTTACTAGGCACATGAGGTGGAGCTTCCCGTTCCTTGGGATTTAAATAAAAAAGATACATTGTGTACAGAAGGAAAAGGGGAGATTCAATTTCACTAGGAGTCTCTAAAGTATGCTGCGCTCACTGTCATCATTACACTCCGCTACAGTGTAAAAAAGGTATCTGATCGCTCTGACACTAGCTGGGGATTTCCCGGTGATGACCCAGGAGAAGCCTGAAGCTGTGCCGAGCCCCTATACCTGTTTTTCATTATTTATGGTAACAGATACACAAGACAAAACAAGGCGTACAAACACAAGAAAGAAAGAGAAAAAAAAAGGTTTATACCTTTGAGACACGTAATAGGAACCCCCGAAAACAGAATAATCATTGGCCAATCTCCATAATACAATTAGAAGATTTTAGGAGGGGGGGGGGGGAGAGACGACAACAACACTCTGGCCCCAATGACCATTTATTGCAGGCGTCGGCAATTCTTTACCCTGCAGGTATTTTATAACTCTCTCCCATGATACTCACGCATCAGGCTGGAATATACGCATACATTTCCATGCCTCATAGGAAGTGTAGTTCCAAAACATTTAGAGGGAAGAGGTCGATGACCCCGTATTTATTACGGGATGATCGAATGAGGACCGCTCCTTCAATGGAGAGTTTTAACCATTTCACTAGGGAGGAGATTCCACCTGCAAACCCGCAGAAAAGCTGTCCATCAGCCTGCCTAGGTGTAGGACAGGTCTGTAAAGCTTTCTGCATTGCTGTCTAGCCAACGGCACCCAATATGCTCCTATTGAGAGGCACGAGACTGGCTGCAGTCAAGAAAGCACCCCCACTCACTGCCAGATTCGACAGCTTCAAAAGGAAGCTCCGCTTCGTCAATTCAGACCATTACATTGGATGGTCATGATACCCAGAGTGTCCCTTCAAACCAGGGGTCAGCAATCGAACCAAATATTTTGCAACTGCAACTTCCATGTGGCTCTGCCAATCTTGTCAATGGCGGAGCATCATGGGAGATCTGGAGGGTCAAGATTGCTGAACCCGCCGCTTTAAACTATGCTCTCAAAAAGTGCAGAAGCTTAATGGGGCCTGACAAATCACACCTAGGGATGAAAATATAGAAAAAAAGCCAACGTTTTCTATGTAAATTCGTGTTGGTCATCGTTGTTGACCATGTGCAAATTAATATATTTTCTATACAGCAATAAATCTATTTTAAAATACCTCTGCCACAAAAAAACTGCTATGGACAAGCTAATTTCAGTGAAAGAAATGGGGGGGGGGGGATTAATAAAAAAATAATTTGCCCTTTAAGTAGATGGTTATACTTGCTGAGCACCGCTACGCTCGTACCCTATTGGCACGCAAGTGCAGGCTAGCCGCCACTTAACGCCACACTAGCAAATTAATAAGTAACAGCGGTTGTGGTTCATTATCAATAATTGCGTCGCAATTCTGACCAACTGGCATAAAAACTAATCAATGTACCGAAGATCAGCAGCTCATATTGCCCCTCAGTTTTGCCAATGCTGTCACAGATGGGCGCGGGGGCCCTGAAGGAGAGCTTTAAATGTATCATGAAAGCACTGTCTTGTCAAACCCAGGGAATGTGAAGGCACAGGAAATTTCCATTTTGCTCCTGAACGTTCATAAATCTTTAGAGATTTTTTTTTTCTTTTTTCGTTTTATTAGGCTCCCAAGAAGGTGTGGACGGCAGAAAGATCTTACTGGCTCCTTCTAGAACAAGCCGTTATAAAGCCCCGCTTTATGGAAGCCTAATAATCAGTGAACAGAAAGTGCCTTGTGATACATTTATACTTTGGTTTGTATCTCTAGAGGGAGAGAAACCTCTGGTTTATTTATCAATTTGTTTAATTTCTCTTTGTTTTGTTTTTTTCTGTTGTGCTTTTTGGTTGTTTTTTTCCCTGAGTGGCTGGTGGCTTGTTAATTGGGGGCGTGTAGCCTGTCATGTGATTTCACTTGTATGGCTACATAAACTCAGTGGCAGCTCACTGAGCTTCCTCACAAGGGCTTGTTAGTGGTCTACTCCTAAGTGGGCTATTTTCAAGTGGAGTTTAAAAACAGGAGTTCAGGTATCAATTGTGATATATATTCTCTTGTTGTGGGTATGAGTGTTAGCAAGCTTGAAGGTTTGACCCAGTGCACATCCTGCTGCATGTATGCATGTCTGGAGGAATCCTTCCAGGGTCCATATCTCTGTAGCAAGTGTGAACGTGTAGCTCTTCTGGAAGCTCATATTGGAGATCTGGAAGGGCAAATCGTAACGCTGAGGCAGATTGACAATCTTGAAAGGAGCCTGCTTCTCACGGAGCAAAGTATAGTTGAGGAATCTAGGGGTGTGGGAGGAGTGGAGTTAACCGGGGAACAGGTTGGTAGCTGGGTGTCAGTGACACGTGGTAGCAGGGGGGGGGAGGGAAGAGGAAAAGGTTGGCTAGTCCTGATCTTGCGCACACCAACAGATTTGCCCCTTTGAGCGAAGATGTTGGGTGCATCAGCTCAGGTGTAGCAGTACTGGAGGAGGCTGCTCCCTCTAGCAGCAGGGGGATCAGCCCACCAAGTAAGGGAGGGATAAAGAGGGCAGTAAGCCTAGACAGGTTGTGGTGGTAGGGGACTCTATTATTAAGAGAGTAGACAGGGTAATCTGTCGCGCTGATCGCCTTAACCGGACAGTTTGCTGTCTGCCGGGTGCCCGTGTTAGGCATGTGGTTGACAGAGTTGATAGATTATTGGGAGTGGCTGGAGATGACCCAGCTGTCATGGTCCATATTGGTACCAATGACAAGGTAAGAGGAAGATGGAAGGACCTGAAGAATGATTTCAGGGAATTAGGAAGTAAACTGAAGAAGAGGTCAAGGTAGTATTTTCTGAGATCCTACCTGTGCCACGTGCTACAGTGGAAAGGCAGCGGGAGATCAGGGAGGTCAATGCGTGGCTTAAAGCTTGGTGCAGGAAGGAGGGCTTTGGGTTTTTAGAGCACTGGGCTCATTTTGCACTGGGGTACAATCTGTATAGTCGTGATAGATTGCACCTGAATGGAAGAGGGTCTGCTGTGCTAGGGGAGAGGATGGTTAAAAGGTTGGAGGAGACTTTAAACTAGTGGAAGGGTGGGAGGGATACAGTATCTTACAAAATGGAGACAGAGCAGATAGCGCAAGGGTTTCAGCTCAGACTAAGGGGGTGGAGCCGGGGGATGGGTAATGTCAGAACAGTGGAGGCATGTAATGTAAAGTCACATTCAGCATGTGTGGTAGAGACAACATTAAATGTATGCTTGCTAATGCAAGAAGCCTTAATAACAAGATGGGGGAACTAGAGGTAATAGCACACACTAAGCAATACGACATTATAGGAATAACAGAAACGTGGTGGGACGAAACGCATGACTGGGCTGTAAACTTAAACGGTTATACATTGTTTAGAAGGGATAGGAAACATAAGAAAGGGGGTGGAGTGTGTTTATATGTAAATCAGGATTTAAAGCCTAATATTACACAACTGGAAAGCGATGAGGGAAATGTGGAATCCTTATGGGTAAATATTTCGTTGGGGAATAAACAGGGAAGTCAACTATTGGTTGGCATATGCTATAAACCACCTAATATAGATAATGATTGAGGAAGAACAACTGTTAGAGCAAATTAGGAGGGCTGCAGATCATGGTAGCACTTTAATTATTGGAGATTTTAATTGCCCGGACATTAATTGGGATAGTGGGACTAGTAATTCAGCAAAGGGAATCCGGTTTCTGATCATTTTAAATGATACCTTCATGTCACAACTGGTAGAAACACCAACTAGAGAGGATAACTGTCTGGACCTGGTTATAACAAATAATGTGGATCTTTTCTCAAATATTAATGTAAAGGAACAGTTGGGAAACAGTGACCATAATATGGTGACTTTTGAAATAAACTAAAAAAAAAACACATTCATAAGGGGCATGCTAAAACATAATTTTAAAAAGGCTAACTTTATTAAAATAAAGGAAGCTCTCAATGTCATTGACTGGCAGAAACTCTTTCACGGGAAAAACACTGAGGATAAGTGGAATATCTTTAAACCAACACTAGAAAAGTACACGTCACAATATATTCCACTGGTTAATAAATATAAAAGAAACAGACTGAAACCAATGTGGCTTAGTAGGAAGGTAACGAAGGAAATGAAAAATAAAAAGAAGGCATTTAAAGCTTTTAAAGCTGATAAATCTGAGGCATCCTATAAAGCATATAGGGCAGCCAATAAAGCATGTAAAAATGCGATTAGATGGGCTAAACTAGAAAATGAAAAAGAAATAGCCAAAGAGAGCAAGACCAACCCTAAAAGATTATTTAGGTACATCAATTCTAAAAAACCCAAGAGTGAAAATGTAGGTTCACTAAAATCTCAGTCAGGGTTATTGTTAACTGAAGATCAGGATAAGGCAGAAATTTTAAATGATTATTTTTCTTCAGTATTTATCAAAGAGAAACCTATAACAGGAGACATGCAATTCATTAATAAAAACTTACCAATACAAAGTGACTGGTTGACTCAGGACAAGGTTTTGCAGAAATTAAACAATGTGAATAAAGCCCCAGGGCCAGATGGAATTCACCCGCGAGTACTGAGGGAGCTATGTGTTGAAATATGTAAACCTCTGTTCTTAATCTTTCAAGATTCTTTTCTTTCAGGAATAGTACCAGAGGATTGGAGAAAAGCTGACGTGGTCCCTATATTTAAGAAAGGTTTAAAATTTGTGCCTGGGAATTATAGACCTGTGAGCTTAACATCTGTGGCTGGGAAAGTATTTGAGGGGTTACTAAGGGATAATATTCAGGAATTTATTGGGAGGTATAATGTTATTGGCAAAAATCAGCATGGTTTCATGAAACACAGATCATGTCAGACTAACCCAATTACGTTCTATGAGGAAGTAAGTAGAAGTATAGATCAGGGGGTCGCAGTGGATGTGATTTACTTAGATTTTGCCAAAGCTTTCGACACAGTTTCACACAAAAGGTTACTATTTAAATTAAGAAAAATTGGTCTAGATGAAAATACTTGTTCTTGGATAGAAAACTGGCTAAAAGATAGGGTACAGAGAGTGGTCATAAATGGTACATTTTCAAGATGGACACCAGTGGTAAGCGGTGTCCCTCAGGGGTCTGTTATAGCAGTGGTCCCCAACCCTGGTCCTCAGGGCCCACTAACAGGCCAGGTTTGCCAGATATCTGAAGCACAGCACAGGTGTTATGATTTGCTGCTCAGTGATTGCAGGATTCAGTCTGCTTTTCCCCATGGTGATCTGCAAAATCTGGCCTGTTAGTGGGCCCTGAGGACCAGGGTTGGGGACCACTGCGTTATAGGACCAATTCTATTCAATTTATTTATAAAATGACCTTGAGATAGGCATTGAAAGTCATGTATCAGTGTTTGCAGATGACACAAAACTAGGAAAAGTAATACAATGTGAGCAGGATGTTACTTCGCTGCAGAGGGATTTAGATAAATTGGGGGACTGGGCACTTAAATGGCAGATGAATTATAAACTAGATAAATGCAAAGTTATGCACTTTGGAGTGAAGAACACACAAGTAATTTATACCCTAAATGGTACGGAGTTAGGGAAATCCAAGCAGGAGAAGGATTTGGGAATAATCATAGACTTCAAACTAAGTAACAATGTGCAATGTCAAACAGCAGACGCCAAGGCCAGCAAAGTATTGGCATGCATTAAAAGGGGGAGTTCACTCACGGGATGAAAACATAATTTTGCCTCTGTATAAATCAATGGTCAGGCCGCACCTTGAATATGCCGTGCAATTTTGGGCACCGGTCTTAAAAAAAGATTATAGCGCTAGAAAAAGTGCAGAGACGGGCAACTAAATTAATAAGGGGAATGGAAGGGTTAAGTTATGAGGCAAGACTAACAAGCTTAAACCTGTTTAGTTTAGAGAAACGGCGCCTTAGAGGGGATCTGATAACCTTATATAAAATATATACGGGGCCATTATCAACCATTGTCTGATAACCTATTCATTAACAGGACTATACATAGGACAAGGGGTCATCCATTTAGACTGGAAGAAAGAAAATTTAGCTTAAAGCATAGGAAGGGTTATTTTACAGTGAGAACAATAAAGCTGTGGAATTCTCTGCCTGTTGAGGTGGTTGGGTCAGAGTCTGTACAGTCTTTTTTAAAACGACTGGATGACTTCCTGCAGACACAGAATATTAAGGGTTATAATATTTAATATGTGGGTAAAAGCTTCTTGATCCAAGGAGAAATCTGACTGCCATTCTGGGGTCAAGAAGGAATTTTTTCCCAGTATGTTGCATATTGGCAAGCATTTCAGACTGGGTTTTTTGCCTTCTTTTGGATCAACAACAGTAGGTTATGTGGGAGAGGCTGAACCCGATGGACGCATGTCTTTTTTCAGCCTATATAACTATGTAACTTTCAGGGCGCAGTAACGCAAGTGTCACAAGGGAAACATCACAGGACGTGTGGAACAAGCACGCCTCCCTGGAATAGATGTTCTACACAGATAAATACACAAGAAGACATCGAGCTACACCTGTGCGGCTCTAATAACACCCTCTCAATCTCTCCAGCACCAATATCACCCCTCAGTGAGGTGCAGGCAGCCACAGGAAGGAAGAACACTCAGAAGGGTCTGGCAGAGTGTCATTCGAGCACTGCCCCTTACACACCGGCGGCAAGCCAGCCCAGCGCTGGCTTCCGGTATCGGTTTAGGCATCGGGGGCATCTGTACAAGTACCAAGTATCATCCAAGCCTTTACGGTTATTTATTCTATGAGGGTACGCTTGTTAAAATTAGAAATGGGAACCCGTTACTTTGTTTTTCTGAGAAATTACGTGATTTTAGCAAAAACCGAAAAAAGAATCGTTAGTGCAGCATCATAGGTTAAATGGGAGTGTGTAGCTTTCGCGTTAACAATGTGTGTTCTTGAACCCAGGACATACTTGAAAACGAGAGAAATCTCAAAATGTATCCTTCCTGGTAAAATCCTTTATAAATAAATGAATTGTTCACATTCTAATTGAGAGGTGAACTGCATTAATAAAAAAAATATTTTTTTATGATCTGACCTCTGCCACAATCGGGAGACCCCCACTATTTCCACTTGGCAGCTAGGGGGTTAACTGCCCAGCTGACGTCCTCACACATATGGAGACAACGACACCAGAGGCTTAGCTGACATCCAAGATGTCAGCCTCCTCTAGGAGAGGACCGCGATCCAGCACTTAAGGGGTTAAAGACAGGCATTACTGGAAAGGGCAGACTATATGAATGCCTTTTTCTCTACCCCCGCCCCCCCCCCTCAATCCCAGCCAATCAGGAGGCAGAGGGATCCAAAGGATTTCCCCCTCGCTTTCAGGCTCTCTTCCAGCAGTCCCGAGGCAGCGTCTGAAAATGACACCATCACGCGCGTCACAATGACGTCAGAGCATCGGGAGGGTGTTAATTTTTTTTTATAAAAGGGGGGGTCTGGTGTCCAGGAACTCAGACCGCTGCAGGACCCTGGAGAGAGGCAAGTATAGGGAGGGATACCCCCGTTAGCGGTTGATGTGTGGGGAATGTCCTCTGCATATAGCGGGGAATCCCCAGGACGTTGCCCACACGTCGTCTGCATCCAAGGGGTTAAAAAGGTCTCAGAAGGTAATGCATTAGGATTGTATGGTTCTTTTTAGAAATGTGCATCACATGTATGTCTGTGTTGATGTCCTCAATGCATTGCCTCTGCGCGGCATGAACAATAGCAAGAATGTCTGAATGTCTGCACCTTCTATGTAAGGTTTAGTTTAGTGCAGCGTTGCAGTTACTTTTGGCTCCAGGGTTTCTTTCCTGACCCCTCCATTAGATATAAAAGGTGACAAAAGGCTATACAGATTAGGTTAAATGCGAGTGTGTAGCTTTCACGTTAACAATGTGACAGTCATGTCATGCCACAACAATCTGATCCAAGAAACACCTGCCAATCTCCTGAGAGTCCCACAACACCATCCCAAGAGCAGAAAGCAGGGCAAAACAAATATACTGGCGGAGGGGGAGTCCCATGGGTCAACTACGTCAGCTATTCCCAGCCTGGAATGCCCCTTTTAGCAAGTTATTCGGTCCTTCGTTTCAATTCTACCTCTATACCGTGTGAACAATAGCAAGCAGATTCTTGGTAAAAATCACTAGACCTGTTTTGTGCAGTCAAATACAAACAATACCGACACCTTTTTGGCGTTAACGTCATCCAAGTGTACACAACGTCTCAACTCACTGGATGAGCACTTTCATGTGTATATTACACACATTGTGTCAAATTGCATGGTGAGACAACTGTATCAATTGCAAGCGTAAACTGAGAGCTTTGTCAGACTACTTTCACAGGTGCTTTTGTGTGTTGCGGTCATAACACGTATCCTGCATGTGACAAAACAGGGATCTCAAACTCTGCGCTCCCCCGGTGTTTATGAACTACACTTCCCACGATTCTCTGGCCATTTATTGCAGTCGAAGAATTCTGGGAACTGTAGCCAATAAACATCTGGGGAGCCAGAGTTGAAGAGCTTAAACTCACGAGTCATTAGGACCACCACCACCATTAGGACCACCACCCTCTGATTGGCCTTTTTTATGGCTCCTTTCCGTCTGTTGCCCCTCATCCTGATAATCCACTAACAAGCACATTAGAAATTCGGGATGCAGATCTTTTTTTTTTTTTTGACCGATACGGAGTACTGATACGACATGGCCATGTAGTTCACAAAAATATTTATTACATTGCATTAGGTACTTTTCATTTATTCAATGTCTAAACTTGTATTAAATGCCTTTAGTTAATGACATAATGTCTAATTTGTGTTTGTTTCCCAGCTTTAAAAAGGGCCCCTACCACCAAAATTTTTTAAATGTTCTTAATGTGTTTTATATTATGCTGCTGATCTCTCATGTGTTTTGTTTTTCTCTTGTAGGTTTAGGCCGGCGGCACACGAGCGTTAACAGAGAGAGGAAGGAACGTCCGTGAAAGTGGGCGTTCCTTCCACTCTCTGCGCTCAGCGTACAAAGCGCGATCCTCCTATGGAGACTCGCGCTTTGTATCCTGTCAGCGTCCGTTTAGCTTTTTGACGGGGAGGGCTTTTTCACGTCCGATGGATGGCTTTCCCCGTCAAAAACGCACGGACGCATGGAATTGCCGGCGCACATGAGCCGTAAATACGCTCGTGTGCCAGGGGCCTTAGTAGGGATGCACGGACACCAATTCTTTAAGACCAAGTACCGATACTTTTAAAGTCAAGTGACCGCTTTCCAATTAATAATTTAGGATTTTTCTGAAAGCGTATGACCAGCCACCCCATTTACCCACTGCACAGGCCTGCACACACCAGACCTCACCTCTGATATGTATACCCACAGACCTCAGACACTGGGGCAGAATTCTGCCAGCATTTCCCTCTGACTGGCCACATTTCACTGAGCGGCTTGCAGCTTGTGACGCGCACTCGCGACCCCCACGATCATGGCTGGAGCCCGGTGGCTGCTCAGTGGAACGCTCCAAATGCTGTGTATCTGCACCGATACTCGTATTGAAAACGGTACATACCTATTAGAACTATACCGGTAACACCTAGAACAGGTATGTCAGACTCTAATCACTCCAGTACCTTTATGGAGGTTATGGCCACTAAAGGATTGCCTCGTTTTCCTAAAGCAGGGGTGGGCAAATACAGCCCTCCAGAGGTTTTGAAACTACATTTCCCGTGATGCTCGGCTGCTCATTAGGTTTGTAGAGCCCCAAGGGAAATGTAGTTTCAAAACATCTGGAGGGCTACAATTGCCCACCCCTGTCCTAAAGCAATCAACCATTTGATAGCTTTTCAGCTCCCAAACGATCATACCCACCAGGCCCAGATACCAAATGATCGCTGCATCACGAACACAATGATTTAGGCTGGGGTCAGACGTATGCAGTGTTAACGTCCGTGTAGCCGATAATCATGACCAATGAAGGCCCACACACGAAGTACGTCCGCATGGAAGTGTGGACGCACTACGGACGCGGCAAACGGACGCAGGTTAGCAAGAACGTCGAACCGCTAGGACAGACGTGCGGAGTGCGCCACGTCCGCATAGCTTTGTATGTGAGTGATGGAACATGGTCAGACGAACTGCATTTATACGTCCAGTATTTTTGACAGACAAAATGTTTTTTCATTTTAAAATTTATTTTCCCTGCTACATTAGTCAAAAAAATTTCAAAAAATACATCAGTGAGAAAACAACGGATTGTGTGGCCACTACCTTGTTGTCAGTCAGAAAGTACGTCCGTTGCGCACGGACGCACAAAATGCGTTAGTCTGACCCTAGCCTTAACACAAAATTAAATCACACTGCATCACACAGCAACCCTACGGACCATGCACAAAAGCGTCATTCGCGGCAAACATATTTTTCCAACACAACGTAAGAAAAGGCAAATATGCTGAATGACACCAACTATGATCCCAAAAGGATTCATCTTGAGCAAACACATAAATATAATATAATATAATATAATAATATAATATAATATTATAATATAATAATATAATAATATAATATAAAATATAATATATAATATAATATAAATATATATATACACACGATGCCTTCTCCATCTCCACTTCAAGAACCACAACTCGTCAGAGCCAAACTCCAGACACCAACAGTTGCGGCAACAACCTGGAACAGGAGCACCCAGTGGCTGCGGGAACGCATCACTGCCAAGCAACCGGACCTTCAGGATGGGTGAGTATGCGGCGCGCCGGAGGGGGAACGCTGGCCACGTGCTTTTCATGCACGCGGCCAGCTTCCCCAGCCCCGCCCGCAGATACCAGCAAGCCGGCCCAGCACCGGCTTCCGGTATCGGCGGGATGTATTGTGCAAACGGCAATATCGGCCCCGATACCAGTATCGGTGCATCCCTACTTATAATGTAATTTGAGGGTGTGTTTGGGGGCGGAGTTAAGGGGTTAGGTGAGGCAACTGGTGACGAGTAACTCTTAAAGCCTGGCTAGTAGCTCGGGACATGAAATTTTGAGACATACATACCTCAACAACACAGAAAAATAAATTAGCTGGACAAAAAAAAATTATCACGGAAAGATGCCAAATTTAAAAAATAAAAGACTTTTTTGCTGGAAATTAAAAGAATATACTAATAAAAACAGTGAATATTTTAGAACATTGAAACCTATGGGATTCGCCTGATTAAACCTGCTGAATGAAACCACCAAACAGGGCATTTCACGGACTAGATTAACCATTGCTTCTCGATGGGGATTTCACCACCGTTGAACAGCACTGTATTTTGCTGGCAATTCGCCAATATTCGGTAAACTGTCCTTGGGCAAGACACCCAACGGTACAAACTCGCCACCCAGGACATACTTAAAAACGAGAGAAATCTCAATGTATCCTTCCTGGTAAAATACTTTGTCCAAAAAAAAATAAAAAAAATTAAAAAAGCCTGCTTTTTGAATAGCCGACTGACCACGAAATTGTACAGTACGGAGAAATTCAATATTTGGTGCAATTTTGGAGCCAATTCGGCTTTCTTTGAATAACTCCTTTTGTTTCACTATACAGTAATCCCCGGTCATTCGCAGTTCCGCGTCCGCGGACTCAGTGGTTCACGGATTTTTCCGCTTACCACGTGGTAGTAGCATCCCAGTGTGTCATCTATGGTTCCTTATCGAATACTGTTCCAAGGAGCCCTGGGCAAAGAAGGGAACTCCACCTCCCCAGGCTCCAACACATCAGCGCCTCCCAAACACACGCCTTTGTGCAGCCCCCTGATGTGTTAGAGCCTGGGGAGGTGGAGTTCCGTTCTTTGCCGAGGGCTCCTTGGAACAGTATTCGATAAGGAACCATATATGACCCAACACCCCAGCAGAGAAGCTGCTCCTGTGCGTCTCCGGGCGCACGATCGTGGCCAGGGCATTCCCTTCTCTCGGCATCGTTACAAGAGAGGAGATGCCGAGGCTCCTGGATCCCCAGACCACACTTGCGGGGGTGCACAGTAGTCTCAGCATCTCCTCTCTCTGAACGATGCTGAGAGAGGACAATGCCCTGGATGCGATCTTGAGTCTGGAGATGTACAGGAGCAGCCATTCTGCCAGGAGGACGGCAGCTCCTGGGTTCTAACGCCGCAAGGCTGTGTTTTTTTTAGCACAGCCACAAAATTGTTGTTGGAACGTAAGTAACCCCCGCGAATTTCGGGGGATTACTGTACCACACTGGTCCAATTACACCAGATAAAAGAGCATAACCAGTAACTTGTGCTGGCAGAGAAGCGGTCAAGACATAACACACCATCACCAATGGTGGCAATTGTTGTGACAAAACACCAGCTATCCATCCATTCACGTGTGGAGGGAGGGTGTACAATGGGTTAACAGCTCCAAGCCTCTGGGGACTAACTCTCTCTGGGCCCCAAGTTATGCCAACCTAACCCCATCCCCCTCAAAACCATACACACCCTCCAAAACACGCACTGCCACCATGAAAGTAATAGTGAACTTTTGAAACCCACCCCAACACAGGCGCCTCTCCATATATACAAACTAAAATATCCCAAATGGGAAACTCTACGGCAGCATTTCCCAAACCTGTCCTTGGGACCCACATACAGGCCAGATTTTTCAAATCACCTTGGGGAAATTCAGACTGAATCCTGCAATCACTGAGCAGCAAATTATATCAGCTGTGCTTCAGAATCAGATATCCTGCAAACCTGGCGTGTCAGTGGGTCCTGAGGACAGGTTTTGGGAAACACTGCTCTACGGTAACGTGGAAACCCAAGCTATACAGGAGTAACGGGAATCATCTAGAGCCGAAGACAGAACTACGTTACAAACGTTTTTAATGGCAAATCGGAAAATGAACACTTTACACACTGCCAGGATCACATAAAACAAGACATCAAGAAGAAGAAAAAAAAAAAAAAAAAAAAGTTCCTAAAATAAAATGAGATTTAACCCTTTCACTGCTGAGGCGTATGGGGAACGTCCTCATTGACTAAGGAAAGAGAACCTCATTGACTAAGGAAAGAGAATCCTTTGAACCTCGATATCTCCCGACTGTTGGCAGCTAGGAGGGTCATGTTTGGTATCATTAGAAAGGCCAGAGCATGGCTTTATCAATGATTCCAAACATGACCATGTTTAAAGTAAAGAAAAAGAATAAAAAGAATAACGTGTTTTTTAAAGACGTAAAATGGCTCAGCAGTGAAGGGGTTAAACAAAACACAGAAGCCTAACTTGCATAAAGAGCACTAGTAAGTTTTCTATGGGTACTTCAGGTTTAAGTCTGCAGCCTGTTCTTCATAGATCTTTCTCCAACAAAAGTCTTGTGGAAGTGCCAAGTGATACACTCCTATCTTGTACAGGGATGAGATTCCCGGGATCAAGTTGCCATCCATCCATGAAATTATAAATATTTAGGATCCCTTATCTGATAAAGTCATAAATACCATACCAGCAGGGCAAGATCAAAGCATCTGTCCTCCCCTAGTTGGATATAAATATTTTCTAAACCTGCCAGTTAACTGAGTAACTGGGACAGTAAAGGCTTTTATTATTCATCAGGACAAACTGGGTCATGGGTCACTGGGTCAAATTCCTAGGCCGTTATTTATTTGTAAAGTATTTTCCCAGGAAGGATACATTGAGATTCCTCGTTTTCAGTATGTCCTGGATTCAACAACATTGTATTTCTGTAACAATTCAAAGTAATAAATGCAAGATATTAAAAAACAAAAACACAAATATACAGATTAACACAGAAAATAAATATGTAGGAAATAGTCATTATGTTACATGTTTACAGGTGCATTCTGTATTGAGGAATGTTAATAGAGATCTCTTAAGTGACTTTAGACTGGGGGAAGATTTGATGGTGTCTGGGAGGTTATTCCATAATTGTGGTGCTTTGTAGGAAAGTGAGGCTCGAGCCACTGTCTTTTGTATTTTTTCTTTTTTAGAATTTTCCTTTGGCCTTTCCCCAGATACTCAGGGGGGTTGAGGGTTAACGTCTTTAGAAAGGTCTCAGAATAAAAATTTAAAAAAAAAAAAAAAAAAAAACGACAAATTCTGCATTTAACCCTGACACTAGGGATGCACTGATGCCGATACTAGTATCGGTGCCGATACTGCCGTTTGCACGAGTACTTGGTACTCGTGCAAATGACCCGATACCGGAAGCCAGCGCTGGGCCGGCTTGCCGGTATCCGCAGGGCTGGGGAAGCTGGCCGCGTGCATGAAAAGCACTCGGCCAGCATTCCTTTCCGGCGGGCCGCAATACTAACCTAGCGGAGGGTCCGGTCGCAGGGCTGTGACGCAGCCACCAGGCAGTGGAGGCTGTGACGCGGCCTCCAGCTGAGATCTTGAGGGAGCTTCCCGCGAGATCTCGGCTGGAGGCAGAGTCAAGGCCTCCACAGCCACGTTACAGCCCTGCGAACGGCATCCGTGAGGCAGACGTTCCCGCCCAGCGGTCTTCCTCCTTCAGTGTCAGCCAGCAAAGCTGGGCTGCAACCCGTTGCCGGCGGACACTGAAGGGGGAGGAGCGCTCGAGGATAGATCAATAGATAAGTCTCTCGGGGGGGGGGAATATATACATGTGAGCTGGGGCATTTTTATAGGAGGACTGTTCTTATTGAAAAACGGTCACATGACAAATTAAAAGTATCGGTGAGTACTTTTAAAAAAGTATCGGTACTCGTGTCTTAAAAAAGTGGTATCGGTGCATCCCTGACAGTGCAAAAACCAGGCCTGTTCACGCCAATCCTACCAGCATCAAATCACCAACGCCTATGAACCCATTGACCCTCCTGCTGTGTCGCTCAGTAGATGGACCTAAGAGAACAAACTCCTAACCAAAGTGACACCCCCACCTGTCACTGGAACCAAGTAGATCTGCCCACTCAACAAGAACGTCATCACATCCTGATGGAAGTGAGAGACATAGAACAACTCACGATCAACTTCCCGATGTATCCTTAACTACCCAAAAACCTAGCATTTTCCAAAAGCCCTTTTTATTACATGTTCTCATCTCCCTTCCCCTGGTAAAGTTACAGTTAAAAGTATTTATAAAGCGCCAACAAGTTCCGTAGTGTTGCACAATGGGAGAGACAGAACAACAAATATACATACACATTAGACACACAGAACAGTAGAAGAGAGGACCCTGCTCGAGAGCTTACAAATCGCAACCTTGGCCCTCCAAATGTTCAGGAACTACATCTCGAAAAAATAGGTGAGGATAAGAAGCTAAAACATAACGTTTATATAGGCTGGGCTCAGACGAAAGCAGTGCGAACACATGTGCAGCCGCACTTTATCACGGCCGTAGTAGCAGCAAATCACGTCCAATGACAGCCAATATACGAAGTACGGCCACGCAATGCAAGGGGGAAACAAACGCATTTTTTCAATAACGTAGAACCGCTAGTACGGACGTACAGAGTGCGCTGCGTCCGCATAGCGGCGTGTGTGTGATTAGGAGACGTCAAGTCACTGCTCATGTCCGTCCAACATAACGTCCAGACACCCAAAGTTTCCTGGTTTGGATCCGTAAAAAAAAAATCACGGCCGAAAGTGCACATCGTATGATCGCTATCGCGTATTCCGTGAAAAAATGCGTTTGGACACATCAACGCACTTTTTGACGGTAGACGTGAACAATGCATTTGACCCTAGCCTAAATGCTTAAAATAAAAAAAAAAAATCAACAGACAAAGACACATCACAGGGTCTCACATAACCTCCAAATGGAATAATTAGGATCTCAACAAAAAGGAGCAAACCAAGCAGTACAGGTATGCATGACACAGATACTCGATGAACAGGATAGATCTATTTCTTAGGAGTATTGCTTGTAGAGGCTAATTTTGATTCTAATAAGCCATTAGGAACCAGGGCCAACTCAATAGTATATTAGCCCAATAAGAAACAACAAGGAATCAACATGAAAAAGCCAAGAGATCCTTAGAGTGGTCTCGTACAGCAAAAAGGTGAAGTCAAATAGATAAAAAGAAGCAGAAAAACATCACATTAAAATGCTCGACGCGTTTCGCCGCTAGGGCGTCCCAGGAGCAAGAAATAGATGCTTCTAGAAACAGGTCTTCTATAGTAGAGCGTGATTGTTAATCGGGATCTGGGGTTATAGATACTGAGTACCACCTCTTGAGGGAGTGTTCAGATACAGCTTCTAAATAGAAGTAAGGGCGTGATCATTATAAAATGAGGCAGAGGATCTTCGCTCATTTGTTTTCTATGTTGTCCATAAGAGCACACAATTAGAGGGAAGGGGAGGGAAACAACTGCGGGATAAACGTCAAAGTCTGCAGCACAGATGATGAGGATTAGAGTCTGAGATCTGTCGAGAGCCCTGGTCCCAATAGGTTGAGAGTGTCCACGCGACCACTATGTTGTTAGGTAACCATAGGAACCCTAGCTCATATTCTGTCGTCTATTGGGGTCAATTTGCATATTGTGTTTGTGGGAGACCAGAAGTGTATCCCAAGAGACCACTAAAGGGGCCGATAGACCCAGATACCTGCAGTCTCAAGCCCCACACGAGGCCAACAGCTAGGTGTCATGCGAGGAAGCATAATGTCAGCCGATAGATTAACAGTGGCTATAAGAGCGGTGTATGAGTATGACTTAGTTAGAATAACTTGCAAATGAAAAAGGGGACAGGGAACAAGAAAAGAAAACTAACCATGCCTCTATCCTAAATGGCTTCCACGTTTGTTAGTAAATGATCGCTCACTGAAATCTACTGGGAGTCCTATGTCTGTATCGCCGCAGACTTAATCGCATTCACGTGATCACGCCAAATCAGGTGACCATAGTAACCCCAGTTCGTATTCCGTGGTTCAATAGAGAGGAGTCAAAAATCATATTAAGGATAGACACTGAAGGAGGGGGAGCGGGGGATTTTTTAAGCATTTAATAAACATTATGGTTTTAGCTGCTTATCCTCACCTATTATTTCGTATTCAACTAGGGTTACCCCCATTATCTTTTGAGGTATAATCCATCTGTCCAAACCTTTCGGATAGTGTGTCTGTTAAAAAGGCAACTGTGTGTAGGTAAGTTTAGGAACTACATCTCCCATTAAGCTCTGCTACTTATTAGGCAGTGTAGAGCCTCGTGGGTAATGTAGTACCAAACCAAGTGGAGGGTTATGGCTGTTGTCTCCTGCCCTATATCCTTACTGGACATTATTTAAGGTTAGCAGGTTGTCCATTTGCATTTCCCACAAGATCTTGTGCACTGCCATAAATAATACCGCTTGATTGGCGTCACTGAACATGTACCTTCTGCACAGAAATATTTGTTCCTATTTTTTATTTTATTATCTTTATCACTGACCTCTTTGATTGTAAGCTCTTGAACAGGGTCCTCTCTCCTACTGTTATGTGTGTCTAACACGTATATGTTATTCTGTCTCACCCATTGTACAGCGCTACGGAACTTGTTAGAGCTTTATAAATACTTGTAACATATTGACAGACAATCTCTGGAGCCATTTTTACTTAAATGATATCTTATTGCAACTTTTTGAATTATATCTTTTTTTAGGCTGACCGAACCTTGGGAAAACACAGTCCCAGAACAAGGTTAGCTGTGACGGTCCAGCAGGTAGAACGTTAAAACCAGTGTTTACATTTCTTCCATAGTGAAGCAAGAAGGCATCTAGTCTATCGAATTAAACAGATGAAGGCAGAGCGCGGTTTACCCACAATAGGTTAGAAAATAAAGAGGATACGTGGGTTCAGTCGCCAAGGCAACACCAGGGGGTAGAAATAACTGCACCACGATGGCCAAACAAATGCCACCCAAGAAACAAGCAGCGGTACGGGGGGGGGGGGGGTCAGGAACGCGATGCTCGCTCGGCTCTCTGCCATTGTGTGCCAAGCTGCATTCAGGCAGCTGTGCGAGAAAGCAGAATGCGTCCCATCCTGACCGAGGAAAATCACTGATCCCGTCACGCAATCCATTCGAAATACAAAAGCAGCCCAGGGGCTGGATGGGGGCAGCTGGAGATTTCAGGCTCTCCCTCAAATAACAGCAACATGAAACCAGAGGCCCGTTCAATACCTCAGCAGCTGCTGAATTGCTGCAGCGCAGCAATTCAGTTTGCTGCAGCAGGGTCATTGAACGCTTTGGATGCGAATTTTGAATCCAAAATGGCTGACGATTTCGTAATGAAAAATTCAGATTGTTTTTCGGATCACTCGGACAAAATATGATAAATAAAAGTCAGCACAATTCCGTTTTGTACGCACACACCACAAATGATAGTTTTTAATGAATAAACGTTATGTTTACTTCTGAAACAATATATAAATTGAACTGTAATATATGTCTATGTGCAGGAGGGAAATAATAAAATATTTTGTGCTTTGGTGAACAAAAACCTCAAAATTAACATTGCTGTACGAAATTATTACTTGCTTCGTGGCGGCGGCCATCTTGCTGTACGGCATTGTTACTTGCTTCATGGCGGTGGCCATCTTTAATACGTCACACTCAGCAACACGAAGCATCTCCTCGGGTCGCTGCAAGTGCTAGGTTAGCACTGCTGAGTGCTGAGCGGTTGAACTGCGTTCAATGTCAAGTTGCTAACTTAGCACTTGCAGCGGCTGAGGTATTGAACGCGGCTCAGGAGGTAGAGACCGGAAAGGGAAACAGAACACACAACACAACAACAGCAACCACTTTCATCAAATCCCTGTGAAATAGGAGCAAAAACCCTGATATTACTTACCTTAAGCCGTCCTTTTAGGGGCTCCTACAAATAATTGGGGTTATGCAGGTGTCATTTTAGGGGCTCCTCCATAAATGGGGTGTATGGGTGTCTTTTTAGGGGCTCCTCCATATATCCAGTGTGCAGGGCAATAACAGTGCTTCATAGTAATACTATTCATAACAATAGGTCTATAAACTATACGTTAGAAATCACTCCCTGGAAAGAAGATCCTTTGCGCTTTATGCCTTTATTGTGATGAAAATGCCAGTATTGCTTTTATATTAACACAATCTAGGGAAGGGCTGTCAAACTTACAGTCCCCCCCCCCCAGATGTTGCTACCTAAAATTCCCATAATTAGGGACGGACAAATACCATGAAAATGCCCCTGTTACCTCTACCGATATCCTGAAGCCAGTGCTGTGCTGGCTTACTGGTATCAGAGGGCCTGGGGCTGCTGGCAGAATGCATTAACAGCATTCCACCAGCATTTCCCTCTGGCTTGCCGCGTTCCAATGAGCGGCTGCCGGGCATGAAGGCTCTAACGCCGCCTAAAGCCGCAATTTCTTGTGACCTCTGCAAGATCTCGCGAGAATCTGTCACAGCCTTCACAAGCCGGTGGCAGCTTGGGAGAAAGGTCTGTGGCTATACATATGTATCTAGGACTGCAACCAACGATTAGTTGGTCGATCAATCAATTCATCGGATAAGAGAGAGAAAAATAAAATAAAAATGAATTGCATATATTTCGCAGACAAGGTACAAGAGCACCTGGCCAGAGTGATGGATTGATGCTGTGTATAAGCCCATGTCTGCTTTCTCCCCAAACGAACGCTGCTTCAAGAGCTCAGATAGACATGATGAGGTCAGCAGGAAATCCGATTTTTTTTGGGAGAAAGGATTTTACCAGGAAGGATACATTGAGATTGCTCTCGTTTTCAAGTATGTCCTGGGTGGCGATTATGTACCATTAGGTGATGATGATGGATTATTATTATTCTTTATTTATAAAGCGCCAGCATATTCCGCAGCGCTGTACAATAGGCACAGTATAGACAGGGTTACAATACATGGAACAACATTTGACAAACAGTACAGGAGGAGATGAGGGCCCTATTCCCGTAGGAACTCACAATCTTGCCCAAGGACACTAACTGGAGAGGTGCTCTTGCTGGGATCGAACCCATGTTCGATTGAGAATGGTGGGGCACTCCACACCGCCTGACCACTTTAGCTTATTAGACTGTCTCTTTACAATAATTTCATAAACAAACTGAGCGGGAGGAGGGTCTGGGAGGTGGTAGAGGGTTTGGGCAAGGGACATGACCCGAGAGAGAGGTGAGAGGGAGTGGGCTTGGTCAAGAGAGAAGACCTGAGTGTGGGAGGAAGGTTGTGGGAAGGGACCGGGCCAAAAGGAGAGAATGGCAGCTCCAGACCAAAGAGGAGGTGACAGGCAGGTTGGGGTCATGACACAGGACAAAGCATAATCTGAGGTTATAACATTTTACTCAGTCTGACTCTGAACAGTGTGTGCTGTACACAAATCGATTACGAGAGTAGTTGTCAATTATTCTCATTATCGATTGTTTCAGATATATTTTGGTGTCTGTGTGGGGTCAGGGTATGCGCAATGGGTAAATGGAGTGCCTGGCCATACAATTCAATACTAACAAATTGGACATGCTTTCAGCAAAATCCTAAATTATTTATTGGAAAGCGTCACATGACATTAAATAAAAAGTATCGGTACTCAATCTCAAAAAAAAAAAAAAAAAAAAAGTACTGATGCATCCCTACCTAGAATTCTTTGAATGCAATAGTCAGGGAATTATGGGCGCTGTAGTTCAGAAATATCTTGGAGGCCGGAATTTGACAGCCCTGCTCTAGGGGATATGGAGAAAGTACAATTTACAGGCTGGAGTTGAGCACAATTATACCTTCGTCCGAACACCATACTACTTAAGGGTAACCTTAGCTAGGTGTAAATACACCTATACAAAAGAAAAAACCAGAAGAGAAAGAAACGCTTGCAGGATCCAAAGCAATAAGGAAACGACTGTCAAATGAAACCCGATCTGCAGATTCGCCAAAACATTTACCAGCAATAAATAGATCCAGTGTCATGCTCTATAATTAGTGGCTTTTGGATCCAACGAGTGACAAATGACAGTTTACACACCTATGTAAAACGCTTGCTGGAAGAGAACCAACCACGGGAAAATTAAAAGTCTAAACTCCTGGCAAACAGCGCTCACTGCACAGTTATCAGGTCACGCGTCTGGGAAAACATGATAAAGCTCACTGACACCCATGGGTTAAAGGTCGATTCGATTAAAAATATATATATCTCTCGATGTAACATGATTCAAAACAAAAGCAAAACAGAAAACACGTTGTTTCCAATCCCACAACTGTGCTCGCAGTAATCTGGCTATACATAACTCAGCGCCGCCAATCACCAAGCTGCGTCAAGCAGCCGCTGACAAGCTCAACTCGCGGAGATGTACCTGACAGTGTCAACTATGCCAGGCAACAAAATGAAATGGCCAATAAGCTCAATTTAGCCAACATTATATATTGGAATAACAAAAACAACAATATTAAAACTCAAATGCTATGAGCCTGGTTGCACTTGTCGGCTCCTGCTCTGGTGAATGGCATTCTCTGCGTCTTAAATAGAGCATTTGTTGACTAAGCTACCCATGACACTCAGGCACTTCTGAAAACCTGAGGAGCAGTGCTGGATGAGAGGTGATTTGTTGCACAGGATGCCCCAGCCTCCCTGGCCAGCCCCCTACCCATGGCGCCCCTGCCCGGCCCCCTACCCGTGGCGCCCCTGCCTCCCCTGGCCGGCCCCCTACCCCTGCCTCTCCTGGCCAGCACCCTACCCGTGGCCGGCCGGCCCCCTACCATGGTGCCCCTGCCCCGCCCCCTACCGTGGTGCCCCTGCCCCGCCCCCTACCGTGGCGCCCCTGCCCCGCCCCCTACCCGTGGCACCCCTGCCCCACCCCCTACCCGTGGCACCCCCTGGCCGGCCCCCTACCTGTGGCACCCCTCCTCCCTACCCGTGGCGCCCCTCCTGGCCAGCACCCTACCCGTGGCGCCCCTGCCCCTCCTGGCCATCACCCTACCCGTGGCGCCCCTGCCCCTCCTGGCCATCACCCTACCCGTGGCGCCCCTGCCCCTCCTGGCCATCACCCTACCCGTGGCGCCCCTGCCCCTCCTGGCCAGCACCCTACCCGTGGCGCCCCTGCCCCTCCTGGCCAGCACCCTACCCGTGGCGCCCCTGCCCCTCCTGGCCAGCACCCTACCCGTGGCGCCCCTGCCCCTCCTGGCCAGCACCCTACCCGTGGCGCCCCTGCCCCTCCTGGCCAGCACCCTACCCGTGGCGCCCCTGCCCCTCCTGGCCAGCACCCTACCCGTGGCGCCCCTGCCCCTCCTGGCCAGCACCCTACCCGTGGCGCCCCTGCCCCTCCTGGCCAGCACCCTACCCGTGGCGCCCCTGCCCCTCCTGGCCAGCACCCTACCCGTGGCGCCCCTGCCCCTCCTGACCAGCACCCTACCCGTGGCGCCCCTGCCCCTCCTGGCCTGCACCCTACCCGTGGCGCCCCTGCCCCTCCTGGCCTGCACCCTACCCGTGGCGCCCCTGCCCCTCCTGGCCAGCACCCTACCCGTGGCGCCCCTGCCCCTCCTGGCCTGCCACCCTACCCGTGGCGCCCCTGCCCCTCCTGGCCAGCACCCTACCCGTGGCGCCCCTGCCCCTCCTGGACAGCACCCTACCCGTGGCGCCCCTGCCCCTCCTGGACAGCACCCTACCCGTAGCGCCCCTGCCCCTCCTGGACAGCACCCTACCCGTAGCGCCCCTGCCTCTCCTGGCCAGCACCCTACCCATGGCGCCCCTGCCTCTCCTGGCCAGCACCCTACCCGTGGTGCCTCTGCCTCCCCATGGTGCCGCAGCTTCTCCTGGCCAGCCCACCCATGGCGCCGCAGCTTCTCCTGGCCAGCACCCTACCCATGGTGCCGCAACTTCTCCAGGCTTGACAAACACTCTAATCAAAACTTTGCCACGGTGCACTATTGTGGAGAAAAATCACTTCATTCAACCACTACTTTACTAGTTTGTCTGTGGGGCTTGAGAGCCCCCCCCCCCCAATCTGGATACACAGCCAGATATTCTCCAAATTGCCACCCATTGACCAGTGACACCCCAGCTTCCACCAAACAACATGCTGACCGGCAGTGCCCTAGTTTTCTTCTGAACATCAGGACGGCCTGTACTGTCCCCATCTTCTCCCGACCGGCCTGCTAGCTTGTGGTGCTCCATCTGCAGCCAGAAAGCCCAATAACTCAATGCACCCCAGCTTCTCACGATGAACCGCTGACCCATGGTGCCTCAGCTTCTCCCGAAAAGCCTGCTAAACAGCCAAAGCATCGTGGGAAGCAGCCAGGAGCAAGCCCAAGATTGCCCATAGAGGCCTCCATGCATTACTCAGGCCCAGTAAAGGGGGGGGGATCTAAAACCCTGCCCCATCCCTGGAGATTACTGAACTGCAATTCCCATGATGGTCATTTTAGTCACAGATTTCTGGGAATCGGCAGCGATCAATAAGTGGTGAGGGGGGGGGGGTGATTGAGGGGGTGCAAAGTTTGAGATCCCCGATCTACAGTTTAGACTTCAAACTCTGCCCCCTCCCGTGTTTCTGAACTACAACTCCCATGATCCAATAGAAAAATAATCCAGTGAATTGAAGGCCATAAACATCTGGGGGGGGGGGTGAGAGTTTAACAGCCCCGCTATCATAAAAACCAGAGGCGGTAAAACAGCAGCAGCTGCAGGTCTGGCAGAGGATTCTGGGAGATTCTCCTCACAAAGGCCGTGATAATGCGGCGGCTTGCCTCCATTACTGATCCGCTCTCTAGCCGTATCATATACACACAGGAAAGGGCCCGGCAGCCATAAAAACACCTCAATGTCTGTCTATCCGGCTAGCAGCGCCTCCAGGCGGGCCCCGGACCGTGTGATAATCCGGGGAGGACCTCACACGGTGAGGCAGACACTCAGCCGGAGCCCCCACTGCAGACAGACCTCCACTTGTCCCTCGCGGCCTCCGTACACGCAGTGTCGCATTATATGGGGCGGTGTGCGGGCAGAGGCCGTCGGAGCATGTAAAGGCGCTCACCTGTCGTGGCTTCCCCCTGCAAAGCGCTTCTCCCCCGCCGCGCTGATCTCTCCAGTGTCCGCGGCTTTCCCCCCTCAGATAACGCAACGCAGCGAGCGGAAGCAACCAGCCGTCTGGCGTGACGTCACTTCCGCCCCAGCCTGTTGCCCCGGGTAACAAGCAGCGGCGTGAAGGTTCTGGAATGAGCTAACGGCGCCGCGGACGCGGCTCGTGGATCCCCGGACGAGGGCGCGGAACTTGCGCGTCACACCTGGTGCCGCGGTACCTGCATGTTCCACAGCGCAGCACAAAGGGCCGCCGTATCAACATGCAGCCAGGGTGTCTGGAGGGGCATGGCTCCTCCATATATTCAGGGTGTGTGGGTGTCTTTTTAGGGGCTCCTCCATATATTCAGGGTGTGCGGGTGTCTTTTTAGGGGCTCCTCCATATATTCAGGGTGTGCGGGTGTCTTTTTAGGGGCTCCTCCATATATTCAGGGTGTGCGGGTGTCTTTTTAGGGGCTCCTCCATATATTCAGGGTGTGCGGGTGTCTTTTTAGGGGCTCCTCCATATATTCAGGGTGTGCGGGTGTCTTTTTAGGGGCTCCTCCATATATTCAGGGTGTGCGGGTGTCTTTTTAGGGGCCCCTCCATATATTCAGGGTGTGCGGGTGTCTTTTTAGGGGCTCCTCCATATATTCAGGGTGTGTGGGTGTCTTTTTAGGGGCTCCTCCATATATTCAGGGTGTGTGGGTGTCTTTTTAGGGGATCCTCCATATATTCAGGGTGTGCGGGTGTCTTTTTAGGGCCTCCTCCATATAATTCAGGGGTGCGGGTGTCTTTTTAGGGGCTCCTCCATATATTCAGGGTGTGCGGGTGTCTTTTTGGGGCTCCTCCATATATTCAGGGTCTGTGGGTGTCTTTTATGGGGCTCCTCCATATATTCAGGGTCTGTGGGTGTCTTTTATGGGGCTCCTCCATATATTCAGGTGTGCGGGTGTCTTTTAGGGGCTTCCTCCATATATTCAGGGTGTGCGGGTGTCTTTTTTAGGGGCTCCTCCATATAATCAGGGGGTGCGGGTGTCTTTTTAGGGGCTCCTCCATATATTCAGGGTGTGCGGGTGTCTTTTATGGGGCTCCTCCATATATTCAGGGTCTGTGGGTGTCTTTTATGGGGCTCCTCCATATATTCAGGGTCTGTGGGTGTCTTTTATGGGGCTCCTCCATATATTCAGGGTCTGTGGGTGTCTTTTATGGGGCTCCTCCATATATTCAGGGTCTGTGGGTGTCTTTTATGGGGCTCCTCCATATATTCAGGGTGTGCGGGTGTCTTTTTAGGGGCTCCTCCATATATTCAGGGTGTGTGGGTGTCTTTTTAGGGGCTCCTCCATATATTCAGGTGTGCGGGTGTCTTTTTTAGGGGCTCCTCTATATATTCAGGGTGTGTGGGTGTCTTTTTTAGGGGCTCCTCCATATATTCAGGGTGTGCGGGTGTCTTTTTAGGGCCTCCTCCATATAATCAGGGGGTGCGGGTGTCTTTTTAGGGGCTCCTCCATATAGTCAGGGTGTGCGGGTGTTTCAGGGCCTCCTCCATATAATCAGGGGGTGCGGGTGTCTTTTTAGGGGATCCTCCATATATTCAGGGTGTGCGGGTGTCTTTTTAGGGCCTCCTCCATATAATCAGGGGGTGTGGGTGTCTTTTTAGGGGCTCCTCCATATATTCAGGGTGTGCGGGTGTCTTCAGGGCCTCCTCCATATAATCAGGGGGTGCGGGTGTCTTTTATGGGGCTCCTCCATATATTCAGGTGTGTGGGTGTCTTTTATGGGCTCCTCCATATATTCAGGTGTGTGGGTGTCTTTTATGGGGCTCCTCCTTATATTCAGGGTGTGTGGGTGTCTTTTTAGGGGCTCCTCCATATATTCAGGGTGTGCGGTGTCTTTTAGGGTCTCCTCCATATATTCAGGGTGTGGCGGGTGTCTTTTTAGGGGCTCCTCCATATATTCAGGGTGTGTGGGTGTCTTTTTAGGGGCTCCTCCATATATTCAGGGTGTGCGGGTGTCTTTTTAGGGGCTCCTCCATATATTCAGGGTGTGTGGGTGTCTTTTAGGGGCTCCTTCATATATTCAGGGTGTGTGGGTGTCTTTTTAGGGCTCCTCCATATATTCAGGGTGTTGTGGGTGTCTTTTTAGGGGCTCCTCCATATATTCAGGGTGTGTTGGGTGTCTTTTTAGGGGCTCCTCTATATAGTCAGGGTGTGTGGGTGTCTTTTTAGGGGTTCCTCCATATATTCAGGGTGTGCAGGTGTCTTTTTAGGGGATCCTCCATATATTCAGGGTGTGCGGGTGTCTTTTATGGGGCTCCTCATATATATTCAGGGTGTGTGTGTGTCTTTTATGGGGCTCCTCTATATATTCAGGGTGTGGGTGTCTTTTATGGGGCTCCTCCATATATTCAGGGTGTGTGGGTGTCTTTTATGGGGCTCCTCCATATATTCAGGGTGTGTGGGTGTCTTTTATGGGGCTCCTCCATATATTCAGGGTGTGTGGGTGTCTTTTATGGGGCTCCTCCATATATTCAGGGTGTGTGGGTGTCTTTTATGGGGCTCCTCCAATATTCAGGGTGTGTGGGTGTCTTTTATGGGGCTCCTCCTTATATTCAGGGTGTGTGGGTGTCTTTTGGGGATCCTCCATTATATCAGGTTGTGCGGGTGTCTTTTTAGGGGTTCCTCAATATATTCAGGGTGTACGGATGTCTTTTTAGGGGCTCCTCCATATATTCAGGGTGTGTGGGTGTCTTTTTAGGGGCTCCTCCATATATTCAGGGTGTGCGGGTGTCTTTTTAGGGGCTCCTCCATATATTCAGGGTGTGTGGGTGTCTTTTTAGGGGCTCCTCCATATATTCAGGGTGTGTGGGTGTCTTTTTAGGGCTCCTCTATATAGTCAGGGTGTGTGGGTGTCTTTTAGGGGTTCCTCCATATATTCAGGGTGTGCGGGTGTCTTTTTAGGGGATCCTCCATATATTCAGGGTGTGCGGGTGTCTTTTATGGGGCTCCTCCATATATTCAGGGTGTGGGGTGTCTTTTATGGGGCTCCTCTATATATCAGGGTGTGTGGGTGTCTTTTATGGGGCTCCTCCATATATTCAGGGTGTGTGGGTGTCTTATGGGGCTCCTCCATATATTCAGGGTGTGTGGGTGTCTTTTATGGCTCCTCCATATATTCAGGTGTGTGGGTGTCTTTTTAGGGGCTCCTCCATATATTCAGGGTGTGTTGGGTGTTCTTTTATGGGGCTTCCTCCATATATTCAGGGTGTGTGGGTGTCTTTTATGGGGCTCCTCCTTATATTCAGGGTGTGTGGGTGTCTTTTTAGGGGATCCTCCATATATTCAGGTTGTGCGGGTGTCTTTTTAGGGGTTCCTCAATATATTCAGGGTGTACGGATGTCTTTTTAGGGGCTCCTCCATATATTCAGGGCGTGCGGGTGTCTTTGTAGGGGTTCCTCAATATATTCAGGGTGTACAGATGTCTTTTTAGGGGCTCCTCCATATATTCAGGGCGTGCGGGTGGCCTTTTAGGGGTTCCTCCATATATTCAGGGCGTGCGGGTGTCCTTTTAGGGGTTCCTCCATATATTCAGGATGTGCAGGTGTCCTTTTAGCAGATCCTCCATGGTGTGTGGATGGATAATAGAGCTGCAGAGCAATAAAACTCTCAACAATGAATCTCTATAATAAATGTTGTTATAAATGCCTTTGTGTAAATCAGATCTTTTTCTATTACTCATATATATAAAGTATTCACTCACATGCATCCACCAGGGCTTTCAGAGAAATGAGTGGCTCAGTAAAACTCGCTTCTTGGCCTGTTAGGTAGGGCCCACCATCTTTAGCTTTGCTCGATTTATTTATTATTTTTAGAAGGTATTTTACCAGGAAGGATACATTGAGATTTCTCTCGTTTTCAAGTATGTCCTGGGTGGCGAGTATGTACCATTAGGGGTCTTGCCCAAAGACACTAACTGGAGAGGTGCTCTTGACGGGATCGAACCTGTGTCTTCACAGTCTCTCTCACGGTTATAGAGCAGTGATGTTACTGCTACTCCACCCAGCCGGTAGCTTGATTATCTTGATGTGTCTTAGTGAAGATAACACATAAAAAGCCCCTGGTGTAGAGCGACCAGATTGTGCATATTTAATGGACGGAGAGGTTTAGACTCACATGTATAGAGTCTACTGTGTCTCTGCTGGAGGCAGTGCATTATTGAAGAACTCGAGGGGATGGTCTGGAAAGTGTCCTGTATAGTTGCACCTGTATAGTTGCAATGGTTTATTGAAGATAAATGTTTGACAATGTTGTCATAAACATATAAGGGGTTATTCACCAGCCTATGAATTGGTCCCAAATGGTGAATTTCACTGTTCGGGCCAATTCATCTATTCACAAAGCTGTGACTTCGTCAAATACAGGCAAATTGATAGCAAAATATGATGAAGTTCACCGCAATTCAGCTGCACCAAAATTGTCCCATAGAAGACTATTGTGTCTATTCACAGAATAGAAACATAGAAAAATGTCGGCAGATAAGAACCTTTCGGCCCATCTAGTCTGCCCAATTACATGGATACTTTACCTGGATTTATCTTTTGTTTAGGATAGCCTTATGCCTATCCCATGCCTGCTTAAATTCAATCACTGTTTTGGCCTCTACCACTTCAACTGGAAGACTGTTCCATGTATCCACCACCCTCTCAGTAAAATAATGCTTTCTGATGTTACTTTTAAACCTTTGCCCCTCTAATCTAAGACTATGTCCTCTTGTTTTGCTATTTTGTTTCCTTTTAAATATACTCCCTTCCTCTACCTTGTGGATTCCCTTTACGTATTTAAATGTTTCTATCATATCTCCTCTGTCTCGTCTTTTTTCCAAGCTGTACATGTTAAGATCATTAAGCCTAATGCCGAATTGCACCAAATGTCCAGCGAAATTACCTGATTTTCGGTGTTTCAGTTCAACAGGTTTAACCAGGCGAATCTTCTAGGTTTCAATTAGGGATGCACCGATACCACTTTTTTAAGACCGAGTACGAGTACCGATACTTTTGTTCAAGTACTCACCGATACCAATTACCGATACTTTTATTTTATGCCATGTGACGCTTTCCAATAAGAACAGACCTCCTATAAAGCCCCCAGGTCTCATAGATATGCCCCCTGCTCATGGATAATTGCCCCCCCAGCTCATGGATAATTGCCCCCCCAGCTCATGGATATGCCCCCCAGCTCATGGATATGCCCCCCAGCTCATGGATATGCCCCCCAGCTCATGGATATGCCCCATTGCTCATGGATATGCCCCCTTGCTCATGGATATTGCCCCCTTGCTCATGGATATGCCCCCTTGCTCATGGATATGCCCCATAGCTCATGGATATGCCCCATTGCTCATGGATATGCCCCATTGCTCATGGATATGCCCCATTGCTCATGGATATGCCCCCTTGCTCATGGATATTGCCCCTTGCTCATGGATATTGCCCCCTTGCTCATGGATATTGCCCCCTTGCTCATGGATATTGCCCCCTTGCTCATGGATATGCCCCCCTGCTCATGGATATGCCCCCCTGCTCATGGATATGCCCCCCTGCTCATGGATATGCCCCCTTGCTCATGGATATGCCCCCTTGCTCATGGATATTGCCCCTTGCTCATGGATATTGCCCCCTTGCTCATGGATATGCCCCATTGCTCATGGATATGCCCCATTGCTCATGGATATGCCCCCTTGCTCATGGATATTGCCCCCTTGCTCATGGATATTGCCCCCTTGCTCATGGATTTGCCCCCTTGCTCATGGATATGCCCCATTGCTCATGGATATTGCCCCTTGCTCATGGATATTGCCCCTTGCTCATGGATATGCCCCATTGCTCATGGATATTGCCCCCTTGCTCATGGATATTGCCCCCTTGCTCATGGATATTGCCCCCTTGCTCATGGATATTGCCCCATTGCTCATGGATATGCCCCCTTGCTCATGGATATTGCCCCTTGCTCATGGATATTGCCCCCTTGCTCATGGATATTGCCCCCTTGCTCATGGATATTGCCCCCCTGCTCATGGATATGCCCCCTGCTCATGGATATGCCCCCCTGCTCATGGATATGCCCCCTGCTCATGGATATGCCCCCTTGCTCATGGATATGCCCCCTTGCTCATGGATATTGCCCCTTGCTCATGGATATTGCCCCCTTGCTCATGGATATGCCCCATTGCTCATGGATATGCCCCATTTCTCATGGATATGCCCCCTTGCTCATGGATATTGCCCCCTTGCTCATGGATATTGCCCCCTTGCTCATGGATTTGCCCCCTTGCTCATGGATATGCCCCCTTGCTCATGGATATGCCCCCCAGCTCATGGATATGCCCCATTGCTCATGGATATTGCCCCCTTGCTCATGGATATTGCCCCCTTGCTCATGGATATGCCCCATTGCTCATGGATATTGCCCCCTTGCTCATGGATATTGCCCCTTGCTCATGGATATTGCCCCCTTGCTCATGGATAATTGCCCCCTTGCTCATGGATAATTGCCCCCTTGCTCATGGATATTGCCCCCTTGCTCATGGATATTGCCCCCCTGCTCATGGATATTGCCCCCTTGCTCATGGATAATTGCCCCCTTGCTCATGGATATTGCCCCCTTGCTCATGGATATTGCCCCCTTGCTCATGGATATTGCCCCCTTGCTCATGGATATTGCCCCTTGCTCATGGATATTGCCCCATTGCTCATGGATATTGCCCCCTTGCTCATGGATATGCCCCCTTGCTCATGGATATGCCCCCCTGCTCATGGATATGCCCCCCCCTCCGCTCCGCTCATACTTACCTTCCTTCAGCGACGCCGGGAAAGTCTTCGCGCGCGCGCGCGCGCTGGTTGGAAGGACCCCAGCCGCGACCACGTGGGACCATGTGATCACGGCTGGGGTCCTTCCAACCAGCGCCCGCGCGGAAACTTTCCCGGCGTCGCTGAAGGAAGGTAAGTATGAGCGGAGAGCAGCTGCAGGGCCTGTCCGAATGCTCTATCTGCATTCGGACAGGCCCTGCAGCTGCTCTCCTCACTTTGTTTAATACTTACCTTCCTTCAGCGACGCCGGGAAAGTTTCCGCGCGGGCGCTGGTTGGAAGGACCCCAGCCGCGATCACATGGTCCCACGTGGTCGCGGCTGGGGTCCTTCCAACCAGCGCGCGCGTGCGAAGACATTCTCGGCGGCGCTGAAGGAAGGAAGGTAAGTATCGCAGAGCTCCAGGGGCGGCTGTCCGAATGCCGATAGAGCATTCAGACAGCCGCCGCAGCCCCTCGGATACCGGAAGCCGGCTCAATGCCGGCTTCCGGTATCGGAAAAAAATATCGGGGGTACTGCACGAGTACCAAGTACTCCTGCAGTACCCGGTATCGGCACCGATATCGATACTAGTATCGGTATCGGTGCAACCCTAGTTTCAATGTAAAAAAGTAATATTAAAAAAAATTTTAAACACCGTTTATTCTTATTATCTTTTGCAAAAACACTTTATTTATCTTTAAATACTTTTTTGTGGGTTTTTTTTTTTTCCTTTTTAGAAGACTTTTTTTTCTTTTTTTTTTTAAAAGACTTCTTTTAATTTTGTAGCCGACTTTATTATTTTTTAAAGGACTTTTTTATTATTTAAACAGTCTTTTTTTCAGTTCGGTGGAATTCGCAATTCGGCAAGACAATTTTGATGCTGGCGAATTGCATCGTATTTCGCTTTAAATTCGCCTGTATTTGGTGAATTGACAGTTTAGTGAATAGACGAATGGACACAAAATTGAACCTATGGTGAGATCCTCTGTTCGGGGCTAATACGGAGGTTAGTGAAAAAACATTTTTTTCTGGCTCATTTTGTGACTTGTGTAGATGTTGTGTCGCCATCTAATGGTAGAATGGTGTACTTACAGGGTGCTGCTCAGTTTCACTGTAACTGTCGTACCTTACAATGACAGACGTTACATAAATGTATCGGGACGCCTGTCTTTACATACAGGAGCAAACTAAGAATGAGCATTTATTTTACACCCAAAATAATACAGCCTCTGGAATCCAGAGGAGTCAGTCAGTAACCACTCCAGACTCACACCCCGTCCCATAACTCTTATTAATTATAGAATTTAGCTAAGTATGACGATAAGTTAGAATTTTAATAATATACTCTGAGGCGAGTATTGCTTCTCTTTCTTGCTTTATTAAACATAGCAGCAAGTGGCAACTAGCAAGAACTTGTAAATATGAAGCATTTATATTGAAATAAAAGAGAAAAACATATAATAACAGTAATAACAGGTATAAGTGGTATCTTCCGACACCCCTTCACTCTTGGATCTGTCCTCCTTCCTGTCAGAGCCCATCAAACCCGGTGAACATCCCTCCTACTTCCTCTTTCTTTGCTGTACGAGGTGATCAGTGTAGGCGTGTAGGGAACCCAAAGGGCAATCCACCGGAAACCGGGAAATCCTTTATGAGGCTGAGGAAAAAGAAGACGTGAGAGTGGAAGATATTGGATCTGCAGACCCAGCAATATAGTAAACCACAAACAGCGGTGGGAGTGGTGGGCAATACTCGCCTCAGAGTCTTATTATTAAAATTCTAACTTATCGTCATACTTAGCTAAATTCTATAATTTTAATACATCGACTCTGAGGCTCCTATTGCTTGTTCAAAGCTGACCCACAACTGCGGATGACCAATGAACAACAGGCTTAAAATAAAAGGATCGGAAAGTGGACTCTCTGGACCAGTCAGCTGATCGTAATAGGTCCTCCAACCGACAACCTGCCGACACCGCGGAAGACGCCACAGCACTGCGAATGGAATGAGCTCCAAACGTAGAGGTATCAACACCTGTTAAACCCAACAGCCAGCGCAGCCAGCGTGCAAGCGTAGTAGTACCTACCGGGGCGAAAGGGGATTTAAAGGAAATGAATAGAGGAGAAACCCCTGGACCCCGGAGCGAAGCTGTACGGGACTCATATCCCTGGAGACACAAGACCGGACATAACGCTGGACGTGAAGGGAACGCCGGATAAAACGCAGACGAAATGGCCGTCTTGGTACGGCGGGAGATGTCAAAGCGCACCCCCTCCGGTACGAAGGAACGCGCATTGAAATCCAACGCCCTGACAGCCACCCGTTTGCAAGATATCAAGCATAAAAGGGCTACCAATTTAGCAGAAAGCTGACGCAAGGTCAGAGCCTGGTTCGAGGGCCATTGTTCCAGAAAGTTCAGTAACAGGGTCACATCCCAAGTTGCCGTATACCGTGGCAACGGGGGACGGTCCGCCCTGATACCCTTAAGTAGACGACAGACCAACGGGTGTTTGCCTAAAGGTGTCCCATGAAAACCCACGTGATAGGCTGAGAGAGCAGATCTATAAACATTAAGTGTACGATAAGCCTTACCTTGATCAAATATTTCCGTAAGGAAATCCAACACGAAGCTCAAAGGGGCCTGGAAGGGATCCTGATCCCTTGACAGACACCAATGATGCCAGGTGAGCCAAGCTGATTTATAACAGGATCTAGTACCTGGGGCCCATGCATGGCGCAGGAGCGCCGTAGTCCGTTCCGAAATTTCTCTGGCTCCCCCGGGCGTCCCGATACCAGCGAGGCCAACAACAGACTGTGGCCCGTGGATAGTAGCGGGTGAGGGTGCCCGGATGAGTCTACCAGGAGATCCGGGAGAGACGGGAGAGAGCGTGGAATATCCACTAGGAGTTCCAACAGAATCGGGAACCAATGTTGGTTCTGCCACAACGGGGTGATCAACACCACCTGGGTCTGTTGGGTCCGGACCTGCCGCAGTGTGCGAGCAATCAATTGAAATGGCGGGAAGGCGTACTGGCGAGCCCCGGACCAATCCTGTAGGAAAGCGTCCGTTGCTTCGGCCAGTGGGTCTGGCCGCCAACTGTAGAATAGCGGGAGATGTGCGTTGAGACGGCCGGCAAATAAGTCCGCGCGGAACGGCCCCCAGAGGGCCGCCACGTCGGAAAACACTGACGACCGCAGCCGCCAATCCCCGGAGTCTTCCGTGTGTCTCGAGTTCCAATCTGCGAATTGATTCGAGATACCCGGAATAAACTGCGCCTGGACCACGATCCCTGTCTGAAAACACCACTCCCAGAGGCGTGAAGCCATTGTTGTCAGAAGTAGGGAGCGTGGACCGCCCAGCGAGTTGATGTATCGTACCGCCGGGAAGTTGTCCATCCGAAGGAGGACTGAGCGATGTGTGTGATCCTTGAGAAAACTCTGGAGTGCAAAGAGTCCTGCCAGGAGTTCCAATCCGTTCATGTGTAGTTGACGTTCTTGAACGGACCAGCGTCCTCCTGTGGAGGAACCTGCGCAATAAGCACCCCAACCTGACCCACAAGCGTCGGAGTCGATAGTAATCGTCGGGGCGATACCAGGATGGCCCTGCCGTTGCAGGATTGGAGGTGATCGGTCCACCAGTCCAGATCTAGCCTGGCCGCTTCTGAGAGGCAGATCCGAGCAGTGTAGGGGAGACCCTTCCTGAGAAAAAGGGCCTTCAGGCGTTGGAGGCCCGATAGTGTAGGGGGGCTGGTGTCACCGCCAGCCTTGTCGCTGCCAAAAGGCCAATCACGTGAGCCAGATCCCTTAGTGATGGAGCCTGGGCCCCCAGAAGGGATCGGACTTCGCGTAAAATCGATCGACATTTGGGCAGGGGAACGCTGAGAGACATCAGGGTACTGTCCACTCCGAATCCCAGAAATTCCAGGGTTTGAGATGGAGAAAGAATCGATTTCTCCTGGTTCACAAGGAATCCTAGAGACTGGAAGAGGTCGACCGTCCATTGTACCTGGAGACGTAGCAGACTCTCCGATGAGGCCATTAGCAATACATCGTCCAGGTATATGATGAGGCGGACACCTTTGGTGCGTAGCCATGCTACGACCGTTTTCAGTACCTTGGTAAAGCACCAAGGGGCGGAAGACAGGCCGAAAGGCAGGCAGCGAAATCTCCAGAGGTCTGGACCCCAGCGGAATTGGAGGAAATCCCTCGATTCCTTGGCAATGGGGATGGTCAGATATGCGTCTTTGAGATCCACCTTTGCCAACCAATCGTGGTGTCTCAAGAGGTCCTTGAGCATGTGCATGCCCTCCATCTGGAAGTGTCGGTAGACCACCGCCACATTCAACTCTCTGAGGTTGATGACTGGACGGACGCCTCCGTCTTTCTTGGGGACCAAGAACAAGTTGCTCAGAAAACCTGAGGTCTCCTGTGGGACTCGCTCTATGGCTCTCTTTTGATACAGTTCTGAGATCTCCCGCTCCACCAACGTCCGTCCCTCCTCCGAAAAGGGGAGGGTGAGGCAACGTTGTCTGGAGCGGGGGAGAAGAGAACTCCAGAACAAACCCTTGTACAGTATTGAGGACCCAAGGGTCCGATGTAATGCGACACCATGCGGTGTGAAAATATTTTAAACGACCCCCCACCTTGGTAGTGGACGGGTGTATGAGGTGTGAATTTACCTGCATGTCTGAAGGACGAGGAAGAATGACCCCCTCTGGCACCCCGGAATCCTCTGCCACGCCACGGCCGTGAGCGGTAGGGAAGAACGGTGAAGGTGCAGGAGCAGCGGTCGTGGAGGGGTTGCCTCCCGTGGGACCAGAATAAATGGGTTTTGCACGGCCGGTGGCTCGGCCCCGATATCCACCGGCCCGTGGGAAAACCCCAGAAAAAACCTTTTTTAGGGAATTGGAGACACGTTCCATCGTATTGAATGCCCCTGAATATTCATTCATGTCTTTCAGGAAGCCCTTTCCAAATAATGCTCCGTTAGCCGTAGCACCTAACTCATGGTCGGCTATGCCAGCCAGTTGGCGATCCATTTTGAGGAGAATACTTTTACGTCGTTCGGCGGCAAGAGCCGCATTAGCATTCCCCAAGAAACTGAGCGATCTCTGGACCCAATTGGTGACCTGAACGGGGTCCATGAGGTCACCAGATAATTTTGCCTGTTCCGCTGTATCCAGCAGTTTAACTAAAGGACCCATGGTGTCCAGCAATTTGTCTTGGCACACTCTGAATGCGTGGTCTATGCCTTTGTTAGGGACCCATCCCTTAGGAGTGACGAAGTCCACAAAGGCTTTATCCACGTCAGGTGTCAGGCAAGTTTTCCCACTCGTGGTAGGACGAGGGGATTCCGCTTTCATGCGGTTCCGAGTCGCCTTATCTAAGGCTTTGCGCGTGTGCGCGTCCACCCATAATTCTACATGGGGTAGCGGGGACCATTCGGCCGACCGTGGGTGGGCAAGGTCTTCCGGACAGAACAGTGGTTTACCCAATGGATCATAAATAATGCCCGGTCGGGCTTTTGAATCTACATCTACCGGGGTTTCGGTAAAATCCTCATCTGAGGCATACACTTCTAAGTCATCGCTGTTAGTATCCTCCTCCGAATCCAGGGTTGTGTCCTGAAGCGGAGCAGGGACAACAGCGGTGTCAGGGTTGGAAACCTGTATAAGTTTAGGTTTTTTGGTGTGTGCTGACACCGGGGGTGCAGGAGCCCGTTTACGGGTTGCAGGGGAAGGGTGCACGTGCCCTGGCATTTTTGCGGGGATGCCAACCCCTCCAGTCAAGTGTCGTGCCTGTTTCACTGACTGTTTCCCCTTGGTGGTGGCCAGGGGGGTCTCGGGGGGCCTCACCGCGGTGAGTATAATGCCCGTATCAACAGCCGCCAGTGGCGGGGGTACATCATCATGGCGATTCTCCACCAACATTTCTTTAAGTGAGCGGGTGAAATCCGCGGACATGACCGATACAGCCTTAAAAACTGCAGCATCAATAGATGCTTGCATATATGGGTCAAGGGTAGCAGTCTGAGAAGGAGCCATCTGAGCTTGAATCAGAACGGGTACATTATTAGAATTTTGCTGCAGCTCAGCCTGACTGTCTTCAGACGAGTGCTCAGAGTCCTCGCTGGGGAGGTTGGGCGCTGCGGGGTCTTGCCTCGTGGCATGGCGCTAGTGAGACGGACTCAGGCGCTGGGAAACCCCCTTGTGTGCGGGCTGAGCCGAGGTCCCGCCCACCCGATCAGCGAGCGCGTGCAGCCGCTCGTGAATCCAGGCAGAGGGGAGGACGCTGCGGCCAGAAAACACTCAATGAAGTGAAAATAAAAATCGAACGAACGCGGACCCGCGGTTAAAGCCGGGTGTCCGCAAAATAAATAATTAATTCAAGCTAATATATATATATATAGCCCCAATAAGTAAATAAGTAACTATGGGGTAAAAATGCAGAGGAAAGTTCTTGACTACTTATCTAGTCGCCGAGCAGCATAGAAAGAGGAAGTAGGAGGGATGTTCACCGGGTTTGATGGGCTCTGACAGGAAGGAGGACAGATCCAAGAGTGAAGGGGTGTCGGAAGATACCACTTATACCTGTTATTACTGTTATTATATGTTTTTCTCTTTTATTTCAATATAAATGCTTCATATTTACAAGTTCTTGCTAGTTGCCACTTGCTGCTATGTTTAATAAAGCAAGAAAGAGAAGCAATAGGAGCCTCAGAGTCGATGTATTAAAATTCAGATTAGGTTAAAATACTTCTCTTTTTCTGATATAAGTGCATTGAGAGGCACTACCCAATCAGCTCTGCACGGATCGCAACCCAGAAGGCTGTCCCAGTGAGCGGTGATTGTCATCTGGGTAGAGGTATTTATTCTGCTTTAGAAGGCTGCCAAAAGAGGAGGGGGTGGACATCTAGCATACCATGACCAATTAGTTAGTTAATGCAGTCATGGCCCTTTATCCTATAGTTTGGACAATTTTTTTATAGACGTTTTTAACCCTCATACATTGACCTAAATTAAAAGAATAATTATTTTGAAGACAGGCTCAGAGTTCCATACTTTCTATGTGTATCACCATAATACACAATATCTCCGTTTCATTCGTATGGTCTTTGGGTTTTCATTGGCTCGCCGTGCGTGGTTACATATGAACAGTCAGTGTGCTACGTAAAGAGTCTTTACTCACAGAAGAGGTTATTAAGGTGTTTATTCTATTCGCCTCAGAATTACAAGTCGTCATCTGGCCGTGTACAGACTGATGGTCAGTTGTAACTAGGGTTATACCGATACTAGTATCGGTGCCGATACCGGGTACTGCAGGAGTACTTGGTATTTCCCCCGGTACCGGAAGCCGGCATTGAGCCGGCTTGCCGGCATCTGAGGGGCTGGGCCGGCTGTCCGAATGCTCTATCGGCAGTCGGACAGGCCCTGCAGCTGCTCTCTGCGTTCTTTCATACTTACCTTTCTAAGCGACGGCGGGAAAGTCTGAGCGCACGCGTGGAAACTTTCCGAGCGTCGCTTAGGAAGGTAAGTATGATCGCGGAGAGCTCCAGGTGCCTGTCCGAGCATTCGGACAGGGACCTGGAGCTCTCCGCGATCATACTTGCCTTCCTTAGCGACGCCGGGAAAGTTTCCGCGCGTGCGCTCGTTGGAAGGCCCCCAGCTGCGATCACGTGGTCCCACGTGAGCACGGCTGGGGGCCTTCCAACGAGCGCACGCGCAAAGACTTTCCTGGCTTTCCCCACGAGCTGGGGCAAATCCATGAGCTGGGAGACATATCCACGAGCTGGGGGGCATATCCACGAGCTGGGGCAAATCCACGAGCTGGGGGGCATATCCACGAGCTGGGGGGCAAATCCACCAGCTGGGGAGGCAAATCCACAAGCTGGGGGGGCATAATCCATGAGCTGGGGGGGCATAATCCATGAGCTGGGGCATATCCATGAGCTGGGGCATAATCCATGAGAGCTAGGGCATAATCCATGAAAGCAGAGGGGCATATCCATGAGCTGGGGGGCATATCTATGAGAGCTGGGGGTATATACATGTGAGCTGGGGGCATTTTTATATGAGGTCTGTTCTTATTGGAAAGCGTTCACATGACATAAAATAAAAGTATCGGTACTCGATATCGGGAGTACTTGAAAAAAGTATCGGTACTCGTACTCGGTTTTAAAAAAGTGGTATCGGTGCATCCCTAGTTGTAACAATGAATCTTAAATGCAGCAAAAATGAACATGACAGGCTCAGCTTCTGTGGATGTTGCAATGTGTGATGAATGTGAAAGTGCATGGGGAAGATTGTGTGTGTAGGTGTAAATGCGTGTGAGTTCCAGGCTAAGGCTAGGGTCAGACGAGCGGTAGGAAGAGTAGAAGGAACATCTGTGAGAGTGGAAGTTCCTTCCACTCGATGCCTGTCTGGCAGCCTCACTGAGCCCAGTTAGGTGTACGTTTAATAAACTGAAAGAGTGTGATAAGAAGTGAGAAGGCTTTACTCACCATAGGCTAGGGTCAGACGAACGCATTTTTCACGTCGTCCGTGAAAAAGTGCGTTTGAACGAATGGATGTATTTTTTCACGGAATACGCGATAGCGGTCATACGATGTGCATTTTCGTCCGTGATTTTGTACGGATCATCAATAAAACCCTTTTTGCGTCTGGACGTTATGTTGGCCGGACATTAGCAGCGTCTGACGTCTCCTAATCACGCACACATGCCGCTAGCGGACGCAGCGTAATCTGTACGTCAGTAGTAGCGGTATCATGTTCTCGAAAAAATGCGTTTGTTTGCCGCTTGCCTTGCGCAGCCGCACTTTCGTGCGGCCGTACTTCGTATATTGCCCGTCATTTGCTGCTACTACGGCCGTGATAAAGTGCGGCTGCACGCGCGTTCGCACTGCGTTCGTCTGACCCCAGCCTTAGCAAAGTGAAAAGTCCATAAAATGGTGTGTAATAACCTGTGATAAGTCAGGTAGGAACTGAAATATCTAACCACTTCTCATCCTGGTGATAAGTACACAGAGAGTAATGGGAATGTATCTGTTTAATAAACTGTGTAAAGTAGAGACCAGCTTTATCACTGGATACGTATTGTGCAAAGTACCCTTTATTTATCACCCTGTCAGACCTGGTGATAAAGGCCTCTATCTCGTGAAGCACTGAGCAAAGATTCAGGAACTTGTCATGAAGCTACTTCCTTTACAGACAGACCAGGAAAAAGCACAACTCCTTCACAATGTTTGCTGACCGAAGATGTGGATTTGGCAGCAGCAATTGTGGCATGCACAGCTGCTGCAGTGCATGTAACCCAGGAAGGGATTGGGAATGTTCGGTTCAGGAAACCACGTACAGGACCCGCACAGTCCTGGATGAACTGTCAGATCACGATGTGGAGGACATGTTTAGATTGAACCGTCAGGGGATCATGGAGCTTTGCAACCTTATTGCTGAGGATCTCGAGCCCATGGCAATGAGAGGACATACCATCTCAGGCATGGTGAAACAGCTGTCAGTTTTAAATTACTTGGGAACTGGTAATTTTCAGCCCTCTAGTACATCCTTGGAATTAGCCGCCCTAGCCTGTGTCGTTTCCTGAAACCAGTGTTACGGGCCATCATGAGGCAAATGGACCGCTACATCCGTTTTCCCAAAACACCAGCAGAGTGGCAAGAGGTTAAGGTGAGTTTTTACCGACTTGGAGGGATGCCCAATTGCTTAGGTGCCATCGACTGCACTCATATCAACTTGATCCCACCACATGAACGTGAGGTGCAGTTTCGCAACCAAAAATCCACACACTCTTTAAATGTGCAGGTGGTCGTTGACTCCTCTCAACAGATTAGGAGTATACATTGCTTGGCTCCATCAGATTGCCCCTTTAGATTGTTGAACCCCATCACTGGCTGGCATTGCAGCCGGCTCACTGTTGTGGCAGGAGGGGGCGTTCCGGGTCATTGAAGTCAATGGCACCGTAGCCACACTCTCCGTCCGGACATAATTATTCAGACATCGGTTGGGTAAAAAGTAAGGATTTTGTGATGTCCCCGGGGGGCATTTTGACGTCCCTCCCCATCAAAAACGTAAAAAATGATTCGCAGATGCATATGTCACATCAAATAAAATACCATTTGTAATCCATAAAAAAAACATGTGAATTTGTGTGGGTGTGCGGAAGGAGAAAGATGGGAATTATGTGGAACAATGACAAGGCACAAAGGGCCAAATTGCGACACACACCAAAGGGAATATGAGAAGGAGGCGAGTATGAGGTGAAGGTGGTGTTTGATCACATTTGGCGAATATCTAGATGGGTACATGCTTTAATTACATTTGGATTTGATTTCATTCGTAAATGGAGTGTGGAGCACCTTTTCGGTGTGTTTGGTAGTTCGATTCATGATTTTGTACTGGTACATGCTGAACAAACTAGAACATGTATATCCTGCTTTTGAGCATTTTTCATTATGTTAACAGAGAAATGACTGTTGCACTTTGCTAGAGAGGTACTTTATAATATTGTTAAGGGGGGGTTTGGCAGAGTAAACTACGATCCTGTCAGGAGGATTGTAGATTATCACAAAGGATGTCATTGCGCAGCTCAGAATACATTCCCCGCATTACTTTATCCACTGATCACTGTGGTAACCTATCACTGCCTTTCACAGCTGTTTCGTGAGATAAGTTTTCTTTGCGCAGGTTATTAACCTCCCTGGCGGACTAATTTTTGGGGAAAAATGCATCTAAAAGCGGTCTATTTTTTTCTGCTCCCTCCCCCCCCCCCAGCGGTATTCCCGAGTGTGGCTCGGGGTTAAATTCCTATGTGGGAAGCGGTAACCCCGAGCAACTCTCGGGATGCCGCTGGATATATCACCTCTCCCTGTGCTCCCTCGATGTCCCCAGCTGCCTCCTCCGGCGACCGCGACCTTATACTTCCTGGTTCCCTCCTTGCGAGAAGGAATCCAGGAAGTAAAACGCTGCGATCGCCGGAGGAGACTGCAGAGATCATCGAGGGAGCGCACAGAGAGGTGATGTATACAGCCCGAGTGTGTCTCGGGGTTACCGCTCTGAGCGGTGAAATTTAACCCCCGAGACACACTCGGGAACACCGTCAGGGAGGTTTAAACAGCCTCTGTGCAGCTGAGTAAAACAAAGAGATCTGCTGAGTAAAGTTAACTCGTGATAAAGCTAGTTTTAGCACGGTTTATTAAACGTACACCTTAGTGCGCTTAGCGCTGCAAGGCTCGATCCTATGGAGGATCGCGCTTTGCAGCTCTGTCAACGCGTGTCCTAGCGCTTCAACGTGGAGGCTTGCTGCACGGACGCTGTTGCGAGTGCAATTCGTGTGCGTGCAATAGCGTGTGGCTGGCCCCGTCGCAGCATCACAATGCTGCGACAGACGCCGGAAGGCACGTCAGTATGGGCGCACGATGAGCGCTCGTCTGACCCCAGCCTAAAAGGTGAACCTGGCGGTATTGCTTTGAACCTGTTGGGACAAAGATGGAGGCCCATGAAGAGGTAACATCACACTGATAATATAAGGCTGATTGTTCTTCCAGTGAGTGCAACGTGAAGGGGGCCTTATTATGCTTATCAAACAGTATTGTGCTATGTGTTATCTTTGTATCGTTACAGGCACACTCCTATAATATTTGTAGTCATTTATTGCTATTACTGACGCTTGCAGGAGGTGTCGTCTTCTGGGTGCGCTTAAAGATACGTATATTGAATTGTAATTTACCACCGTGGTGATACACAGTGTTTGTATAACAAATACAAAAAAGGTCTTTTAATAAAAAATAAAAAGAATAAACTGTCTTTACAAAAAAAAAATTAAAAGAGAAATTTGATTTATTACATTGAATCCTATTGGCTTCGCCTGTTTCAACCTGTCGGATTGATACACCGAAAAGCAGGTCATTTTGATGGAATTTCGGTGCAATTCGGCGTTCTATGAATAGACTATATGATAGTCTTCTATGGGACAATTTCTGTGGTGCCGAATTGCAGCGAATTGAACCACATTTTGCTGTCAATTCGCGTGTATTTGGTGAATTGACAGCTTAGTGAATAGACAAATTCACCGAATGGTGAAATTCACCGTTCGGTGCAATTCGGGGCCAATTTGGAGGATAGTGAATAACCCCTATAAGTATAAAGTAACAAGCATCAAAAGAAGGAGCACAATCTGCGTAAAAATGGAGCAGAATGGTAGTGTTAAAACTAACCCTAAATATATCCCTAACCCAAAACAATCTCAAACAGTAGCATAAACCTAGCCCTTATTTCTAATCCTAACCCTAACATCTAACCCTGTATTGTGTATTAAAGGGAGGTGCATATCTAGAAAAAATTTAATGCACAGGTAATCTAGTTACAGCTTCTGTTAGTGGAGTGTTAACGGCTCACTCGTCAGTGCTCTTGATTCAAGTGCCTGACTTCTAATCCTAACTATGGAAAACCATGCTCCATTTCAGCCTGGAGTGTCCAATTCGGCCGCGGCAGAAGTTGTCGTGTCAAAATTCGGTAGTGGCCAATTTGGAGCGACACCGATAACTCCTTGCCACTGGGGGCTCCCGCGTAGCACGCCCGCTGGCTCTGAGGCTGGCCTTCGGACCACCTACATTGCACGCGCACCAATCGCGTCATTGGCTGCCACTGGACGGCTGTCACGAATATCAACGATACCTGCACGCAGACAATCTACCTACACTGACGGTCTTTAGAAAGCCAGATTTCTAGACACAGAACAGACAGACAAAACAAAGGAAATCAGTAAACCAGAACGAGTAGTCAATGGAGCGAAGGTTAATGCCAGAATGGGTAGTCAGACAGAGCCAGAGTCATACACAGGAGAACTTGGCAGCAGGATATCAAGGAACGCACTGAGGAGGTTAAACCACAATAGGCAATGGGTACCATTCACTTGTTTGTTTTTGAATCCGGCGGGCGCCGCGTCACCGACCCGCGGCCATGATCGCATGCAATATCACGCAGTGGCTGGCCAGCAAGCAGCGAGGACTTGGCTGCCGGCCGTCGGGCACCCAGGGGAGCGGAGGACAGCAGTGGTAAGGTCACGGGGCATGCAATGCGTATGCGGTAGCATTCCACACCCTGCAGCGTGAAAAAGTTAAAACCGCAAATTTTTTACTGTGTAATGTTTTGACGAGGCATTTTTTCAGTGTCATGGTGATAGGAAACTAGTCTGGATCACGTAGGATGGAGAAAGGACGATGGAGAACTATTTCTTCTCAGCATCAGCATTGCGCCGTCCTTGGCTCTGTGGTTCCAAAAGTGACGAAAGATTTCTTTAAAGGTTTTTATTTTTGTGTATTAAAGGGAGGTGCATATCTAGAAAAAATTTAATGCACAGGTAATCTAGTTACAGCTTCTGTTAGTGGAGTGTTAACGGCTCACTCGTCAGTGCTCTTGATTCAAGTGGAATAGAGTTCTACTGTATATGTTTGATAATATTACAATGGTTTGAAGGGAAAAAAATAATTCTTGATTAGAGCAGTGGTTCCCAACCCTGGTCCTCAGGTCCCCCTGACAGGCCAGGTTTGCAGGATAGGTGAAGCACAGCACAGGTGATATGATTTGCTGCTCAGTGATTGCAGGATTCAATCTGCATTTCCCCAAGGTGATCCTTAAGACCTGGCCTGTTAGGGGGGCTGAGGACATCGTTGGGATGCTCTGGCGTCACTAGAATGTCCTAAATTGATACTTTCCAAGTGTTTTGTCTAGCTGCTCTTTAATTCTTAAATATTTTTTAATTTATGCCACATACAATATCATTGCAAACAATACAGAATGCAAAAAGCAAAACAAAAGACGGGAGAGAATGGGTAGGGTTGTGAAAGCCCATGTGAAACTCCATTATGACCAGAAGGTGCTGCTGTTACATCATAAGCTTTCGTGAAATTCTTTAACGTCTTTCTGAAGAAAAGTCTAAGACCTTGGTGACTACGTTTCCCAAGAGGCAGTCCCTATAGTCTAAACTAAAGCAGTGTTTCCCAAACCTGTCCTCAGGACCCGCTTACAGGCCAGGTTTGCCAGATAGCTGAAGCACAGCACAGGTGATATGATTTGCTGCTCAAATTATATTTTTCCTGGAACAACACATATATATATATATATATATATATCCTGGTTTGTTTTATATAGGTTACAGTTGACTGAAATCCGAGGATTACCCGGGTAAAGGTGCAAACTTATCTGACTGACAACAAAATTGTGTGTTTTTTTTTTTGTTATTTTTAACCAAATTGTATCCACAGTCACAAACCGCACTAAATAACCGTCATGTTACTCTGTGCATTAATTGTCTGAAAATGAATTTACGAAGATAAAGATATTATATAAAGAGTAACCTGATGGTTATTATGTTTTATAAATGATATATAAGAACATATGACACATAATAAAGATCACGTAACTCTTTCACATTCATATCAGAAACATATCCTGTTACTCTGTATATTCATTATATCCTCAATACATTTTAATGTTTGTCTTTTGCCGTTTTCATTGATAATATCCAAAGATAACAGCAAAATTCACTTTTACCCAAGGGGGTTGGAAAGTCCCCAGTTTACCCAATTGAAGCTGTGGATAGTCCTCAGATTACCCAAGTGAAGCTGTGGATAGTCCTCAGATTACCCAACTAAAGCTATGGATAGTTCTCAGATTACCCGGGTGAAGCTGTGGATAGTCCTCAGATTACCCAAATTTACCTGTGGATAGTCCTCAGATTACCCAACTGAAGCTGTGGATAGTCCTTGGATTACCAAACTGAAGCGATGGATAGTCCTCAGATTACCCCGGGTGAAGCTGTGGATAGTCCTCAGATTACCCGGGTGAAGCTGTGGATACCTCAGATTACCCAACTGAAGCTGTGGATAGTCCTCAGATTACCCAATTGAAGCTGTGGATAGTCCCCAGTTTACCCAATTGAAGCTGTGGATAGTCCTCAGATTACCCAAGTGAAGCTGTGGATAGTCCTCAGATTACCCGGGTGAAGCTGTAGATACCTCAGAATACCCAATTGAAGCTGTAGATAGTCCTCAGATTACCCGGGTGAAGCTGTGGATAGTCTCCAGATTACCCCGGGTGAAGCTGTGGCTTGTCCTCAGATTACCCGGGTGAAGCTGTGGATACCTCAGATTACCCAATTGAAGCTGTAGATAGTCCTCAGATTACCCAATTGAAGCTGTGGATAGTCCCCAATTTACCCACTTGAAGCTGTGGATAGTCCTCAGATTACCCAATTGAAGCTGTGGATAGTCCTCAGATTACCCAATTGAATCTGAGGATAGTCCTCAGATTACCCAAGTGAAGCTGTGGATAGTCCTCAGATTACCCAACTGAAGCTATGGATAGTTCTCAGATTACCCGGGTTAAACTGTGGATACCTCAGATTACCCAACTGAAGCTGTAGATAGTCCTCAGATTACCCGGTGAAGCTTCAGACTTTTATCTAAACCATAACAAAATTTGGTCTTAACCTCACGGGGTTGGATAGTTTGCAGATCATCCGGGTAAAGTGTGAATATTTCAGATCTTCCAGACTGTTACCCAAGGGCAGTTGGTTAGTCCTAAAATTACCCGGGTAAAGTCTGAATTTTTCATTTTTTTTGCAGCTTTACCTGCCGGTTTTTGGTAATGTCAGGATTAGGGATGAGCGTTTGGTTCGGATCTGTTCGATTCGAACATCGTCCGTTCGGCTGTTCGTCGAACTCCGAACATTTCCACGTGTTCGCCGCATGTTCGTCCACACTGCACCACAATGGACCACAATGCACTTTTCCACTGGCCTGAAGCTTGTAATTGGCTACAGCCTTGCACCTGACCACAGGTCAGGTGCAAGACTATGCCAATCACGGCTCAGAGTCCTGATTGGGCAAATTTTGCCCAATCATGGGCTCACAGAGCTAAGTCCCGCAGCACACTATATAAGGCTTCCCTGCCTGCAGCCCCAGCGTGTGTGTTTGCAGGAGTGAATCAGAGAGGAGAGGAGATTGTTCTGTCAGGGTGTATCAGTAACGTTGTAGGAGATTTCTGGGAATTAGAATCTGTGTTGGCACTGCCAGGCTATCAGGGACAGTGTGTTGCAGTGAGTTGTAGGAGATTTCTGGGAATTTGAATCTGTGTTGGCACTGCCAGGCTATCAGGGACAGTGTGTTTCAGTGAGTTCTACCAGAGTTCAGCAAATTAGAATCTGTCTTGGCACAGCCTGTTATCAGTGTGTATCAGAGAGTTATACCACAGTTCAGCAAATTTGAATCTGTCTTGGCACAGCCAGGCTATCAGGGACAGTGTGTATCACTGATTTATAGCATTGTTCTGGAAAATCTGTATATCTTTGATCTAATTCTAGATATCATACAATAACACAGTTTAATCAGAGTTCATCTGTTTATCTATTGAGAGTTGAATCTGGCTGTTGCCAGCTATCAGGGTGTTGCAGCCTGCAGGAGAGGAAGTGAATCAGAGAAAGAGAGTAGAGGACATTGGCAGCCTTTTAGGGAAAATATCAGTAAAATCGCCGACTTATATCAGAGTTCTGAATATCTTTAATCTATATACCAGAGTTGAATCAGACTTCTGTATATCTCCAATCTTTATACCAGAGTTGAATCAGAGTTCTGAATATCTTTAATCTATATACCAGAGTTGAATCAGACTTCTGTATATCTCCAATCTTTATACCAGAGTTGAATCAGAGTTCTGAATATCTTTAATCTATATATCACTCACCATGTCAGAAAGACCAAAAAGGACAGGCAGACGCTTCCAGACACAGATAAGAGGGCAAGCAGCCCCTGTGTCGGGAGGCTGTGCCTCTGGTCATCGTGGACGTGGTGCATCCTCTGCAGGGGCACACTTGTCCTTTCTAACTGGTGCTGGCCGTCTTATGCTGCAGCAACATACAGAGGATTTGCAGGATTGGCTAACCAGGCCATCCTCATCCACCGAGTCCTCTGCCAGCCAGGCTTGTAGTGGTTTACAGTCCACCTCAGCTGCCAAAGCATCTAATGCAGCCTCCATGTCCACAGCTACTCCTACCGTAGCCTCACCAACATACACGGAGGAGTCAATTGTGAATTGTTTGACTACAATGAGAGTGACATGCTGCTTGAGGATGCGCAGCAAGTACAGTGCTCTGATTCAATCTCTGAGGTTGAGGAAGGGAGTATAATCAACCTAGAGGGAGGGAGTGCCAGTGACACACAAATAACTGGCACTCATACACCTTTTATGGCAAATATCTTGCATCTATGCCCTCTGGGAGGGCACTCTAAAAATCGAACGTTTGGGTCCCATTGACTTACATTGAGTTCGGATCGTGTCCGAGTTCGAACTCGAACTCGAACTTTTGAAATTGTTCGAGTTCGAAGTCGAACCGAACCCGGGGGCGTTCAGCTCATCCCTAGTCAGGATTACCCAAGTAATTTTAAGATTAACCACAGTTCTGGCTTTAACCGTAACATATATATGTATATATGCGGTATATAAAAATCAAGCATGTAGATAGATATACACACTTGTATAAATTATTTTATTCCAGGAAGGGCACATATATTATAATATATGGTTATTAAAAAACACACAGCGAGTTTTAAAGACATTTTAATAATAATTGGATTCTTTAAAAAAAAAAAAAAAAAATTCAAAATTAATGTTAAAATGACGAGGTTCTTTTTTTTCTTCCTTTCCATTTCCATGGGAATGCATTTCCTACAGCAGAGACGCGCCTGACCTCTTATTATATATACTCATCCACCGGGCTTCCGCGCAGCAGAAATTAACCTAGCAATAAAGGAATGGCTTGTCCCGTAACAGGGTATTCATCTCCCGGCGCGCTTACATATTTCCAGGAATGAGCCGCTCTCGTACATGATGGTAAGTTTAAAAGATAATGCGCAGTCAAGGTTCACAAAGGAAAGTATTCGCCGGCTTTTCTTGACCTTAGACAATGCGAGCGGATTGTGGCGCTGTCTTATTGTCTGGCACATTTTGGTGCGCACACACCAATAATTACCAACTTTTTATCTTTACAATAGCTAATTACTGTGCGCTTCGTGATTACCCAGCAAGACGTTCCAATTAATGACTCATGCCAAAAGCGTAAGAGAATCTCGTATAATGCCGGGGTCAGACAAGCATTTTTAAGAGCAGAAAAAACGTCAGTGAGAGTGGACATTCCTTCCACTCTGACGCCCGTCTGGCCACCTCGCTGAGCGCAGTTAGTGTGCTCAGCGCTGCAAGGCTCGATCCTCCTATGGAGTATCGCGCTTTGCAGCCACATCGTAGCGCTTCGACGGGGAGGCTTTCGGAATGTCTGTAGCCAGTGGTGTCGCTATGTGGGGGCGGGGGCTGCGGCCCGCACCAGGTGACACCCGCCCTTAGGGGCGCCGCATGTTCACCCTGCGCCGCATGTTCGCTCCCTGCGTGCAGCCGAAGCTATGCAGCTTCAGCGCTCGCCTGGGGGAAACATGTGACCAGCCAATCGCGGCTGGTCATGTGGCTCCCCCAGGCGAGCGCCCAAGCTGCACGGCGCCGGACGCTCAGAGGGAGCAAACACGCGGCGCAGGAGGTGAGCTGGGGCAGTATCCATGAACTGGGCCATTATCCATGAGGTGGGGCATATCCATGTGCTGGGGCAGTATCCATGAGCTGCTGGGGCATATCCATGAGCTGCTGGGGCAGTATCCATGAGCTGCTGGGGCATATCCATGAGCTGGGGCAAATCCATGAGCTGGGCCATATCCATGAGCTGGGGCAAATCCATAAAGCTGCTGGGGCATTATCCATGAGCTGAGGCATATCCATGAGCTGGGGCAGTATCCATGAGCTAGGGCATATCCATGAGCTGGGGCATTATCCATGAGCTGGGGCATTATCCATGAGCTAGGGCAATATCAATGAGAGGAGCTGGGGGCATAGCCATGAGAGGAGCTGGGGCAAAATTCATGAGAGGAGCTGGGGCATTATCCATGAGAGCAGCTGGGGCAGTATATCCATGAGAGGAGCTGGGGCAGTATATCCATGAGAGCAGCTGGGGCAGTATATCCATGAGAGGAGCTGGGGCATATCTATATGAGCTGGGGCATTATCCATGTGTGCTGGGGGCAATATATCCATGTGTGAGCTGGTCTGGGGCAATATATCCATGTGTGAGCTGAGGCGCAATATATCCATATGTGAGCTGAGGCGCAACATATCCATATGTGAGCTGGGGCAATATATATCCATGGGTGAGCTGCTGGGGGCAATATATAATTGTGAACTGGGGTAATATATCCATATGTGAGCTGGGGCAATATATATCCATGGGTGAGCTGCTGGGGGCAATATATCCAGAGCTGCTGGGGGCAATATATATCCATGTGTGCTTTTACTGCCTTCGAACAGGCATCGTACTTGCTGGCAGTTGGCAAAAAGTTGTGTGAGCATATGAGAGAGCTCCACATCAATAAACCTCACAGTAATGTGCGCTGTGTGTATGAGCATTCAGTGTTATATGGGAGTACTGATTTAAGAGTAAGAAGTTAAAAAAAATCTGTAAAACTCGGGGGGGGGGGTGACACCATAAGCTACCGCACCGGGTGACACCAACCCTAGTGACACCACTGTCTGTAGCACACTTGCTGAATGTGCGCAATCTTGCTGGAAAATGATAGTTGGTTGAGGATCATGTAGTTATGCCACGTAAGTGTTGGCCCAATTCCCTGGCCAACTCGTTCACCAGATAACCCCATAGAAAGAAGTGGAAGGGAGTGATATGTTAAAGATATGGTGTATGGAACAAAGGTACGGGACATCACTAATCTAAAGCAGAGGATCACTGATGCCATTGCCACCATTGATGAGGGGATGCTACAGCCAACATGGCAAGAAATCCAGTACCGTTTTGATGTGCTTTGTGCAACTAATGGAGCCCATATAGAGGTGTATTAAATGAGGCAAAAAACACATTAACATCCCTGGCGGTCCGATTCGGACATATTTTATATGCGAGAATCGGTCCTATTTATTTTGGCCCCCTAGCGGTATGAGTGTGGCTCGGGGGTTAACTTTCAATGCTGAAAGGGATATCCCAGAGCCACACTCAGGCCAATACTTACACTGCAGCCCCTCGCGACATCACACTTCCTGGTTTCACTCCTCGCGAGAAGAGAACCAGGCAGTGTGACGTTGCGAGCGGCTGGTGGAGACTGCAGGGATCAGCGAGGGAGTGCAAGACATGTAAGTATACAGCCCGAGTGTGGCTCGGGGATACCGCTCTCGGTACAAAAAGTTAACCCCGAGCCACACTCAGGAAAACCGTCAGGGAGGTTAAATATATACGTCTCAGTTTGTAATAATTTTCACTTATCTGTCTTTCCATTTTCCTTTGGAATAAATTTGTGAAATAGTAAAAAGACTTTATGGACGCCTTGTATTTCCCTCTAATAAATACGTGAATAGGCCGTGTTGGAAGAGGATCTGTTTGGGGTAAATAAGACATGCAAGACACAAAAGCGGATGAAAACTGTGAAATAATGCAGCTTTCAGCAAGACCCTGATTTATTTCCGCATCACCGGACACCCTTCCTCAGTTACGTCTTGGACAGTGGCATTCGCCTCTGCTCCTCCAGCCTGGATTGCCACCAAGTTTCGAAGCACAAGATTGCAAAAGAACATTTGGCAGAACGTCCCAATTTATAAATCTGCTGCGCAAACGCCAGACGTTTTGTTGTTAATGGAAAAATGTGCAGCTAATTTCCTGTTCATCATGCTGAAACGCCGACCTTTTGATTAGAAGAAATATTGCTAAATCATTGCACCTTTTCGAAACGAAAAAAAAACAAGATTTGAAAAATGCTACGAGTAGAAATTAAAAAAGCAGAAAAGGTCTTGGGCCGGATCGCAACCCGGACGCAAAGCACGGCGCACGAGCCATACAGCATAAGGGCTCGAGCTCTGTGCTAAAAGGGCCACTACCTCCAGAAAACGAAATGTCCTTATTGTGTTTATTTGATGTTGCTGATATCTTACATGTGCTTTGTTTTTCGCTTGTATGTTTAGTTAAGAAAATATTTTCCTCTATATGTGTCACTGGGTGCATCCATTGTGTGATATTTTCCTCAATATGTGTCACTGGGTGCATCCATTGTGTGATATTTTCCTCTATGTGTCACTGGGTGCATCCATTGTGTGATATTTTCCTCTATATGTGTCACTGGGTGCATCCATTGTGTGATATTTTCCTCAATATGTGTCACTGGGTGCATCCATTGTGTGATATTTTCCTCTATGTGTCACTGGGTGCATCCATTGTGTGATATTTTCCTCTATATGTGTCACTGGGTGCATACAGAGGAAAATATCACACAATGGATGCACCCAGTGACACATATATTGTGAAATTTTCCTCTATATGTGTCACTGGGTGCCATTGTGTGATATTTTCCTCTATACAGTCAGGTCCAGAAATATTGGGACAGCGACACAATTCTAACATCTTTGTCTCTATACACCACCACAATGGAGTTGGAATGAAACAAACACAATGTGCTTTAACTGCAGACTGTCAGCTTTAATTTGAGGGTATGTACATCCAACTCAGGTGAACGGTGTAGGACTTACAGCAGTTTGCAGATGTGCCTCCCACTTGTTAAGGGACCAAAGGTAATGGGACAATTGGCTTCTCAGCTGTTCCATGGCCAGGTGTGTGATATTCCCTCATTACCCCAATTAAAATGTGCAGATAAAAGGCCCAGAGTTCATTTTAAGTGTGCTAATTGCATTTGGAATCTGTTGCTGTCAACTCTCAAGATGAGACCCAAAGAGCGGTCACTATCGGTGAAGAAAGTCATCATTAGGCTGAAGAAACAAAACAAACCCATCGGAGAGATAGCAAGAACATTAGGCGTGGTCAAAACAACTGTTTGGAACATTCTCAAAAAGAAAGAACGCACTGGTGAGCTCAGCAACACCAAAAGACCCGGGAGACCACGGAAAACAACTGTGGTGGATGACCGAAGAATTCTTTCCCTGGTGAAGAAAACACCCTTCACAACAGTTGGCCAGATCAAGAACACTCTCCAGGAGGTAGGTGTATGTGTGTCAAAGTCAGCAATCAAGAGAAGACTTCACCAGAGTGAATACAGAGGGTTCACCACAAGATGTAAACCATTGGTGAGCCTCAAAAACACGAAGGCCAGATTAGAGTTTGCCAAACAACACCTAACAAAGCCTTCACAGTTCTGGAACAAGATCCGATGGACAGATGAGACCAAGATCAACTTGTACCAGAGTGATGGGAAGAGAAGAGTATGGAGAAGGAAAGGAACTGCTCATGATCCTAAGCATACCATCTCATCAGTGAAGCATGGTGGTGGTAGTGTCATGGCGTGGGCATGTATGGCTGCCAATGGAACTGGTTCTCTTGTATTTATTGATGATGTGACGGCTGACAAAAGCAGCAGGATGAATTCTGAAGTGTTTTGGCCAATATTATCTGCTCACATTCAGCCAAATACTGCAGAACTCATTGGACGCGCTTCACAGTGCAGATGGACAATGACCCAAAGCATACTGCAAAAGCAACCAAAGAGTTTTTGAAGGGACAGAAGTGGAATGTTATGCAATGGCCAAGTCAATCACCTGACCTGAATCCCATTGAGCATGCATTTCACTTGCTGAAGACAAAACTGAAGGGAAAATGCCCCAAGAACAAGCAGAAACTGAAGACAGTTTCATTAGAGGCCTGGCAGAGCATCACCAGGGATGAAACCCAGCGTCTGGTGATGTCTATGCGTTCCAGACTTCAGGCTGTGATTGACTGCAAAGTATTTGCAACCAAGTATTAAGAAGGGAAAGTTTGATTTATGATTATTATTCTGTCCCATTACTTTTGGTCCCTTAACAAGTGGGAGGCACATCTGCAAACTGCTGTAAGTCCTACACCGTTCACCTGAGTTGGATGTACATACCCTCAAATTAAAGCTGACAGTCTGCAGTTAAAGCACATTGTGTTTGTTTTATTCCAACTCCATTGTGGTGGTGTATAGAGCCAAAGATGTTAGAATTGTGTCGATGTCCCAATATTTCTGGACCTGACTGTATGTGTCACTGGGTGCATCCATTGTGTGAGATTTTCCTCTTTATGTGTCACTGGGTGCATTCATAGCGTGATATTTTGTGTTGTAAACTGCCCCCCCTCTCCCACAGTATCTTTCCCTCACTTGCTCCTCACTGTGTGGCTTTGGCTATAGAATAGACTGAATGGATCAGTCACCGACTCACATCATTGTGTTGTGTGGAATGTATTCAAAGGATATCACCAGGGGGTAGATTAGAAGCATTTTAACCCCTTCACTACCAAGTGGTTTTTCAAAAAAAACGTCAGAAACCAGTGTTTTTTTTGTATAATCATTGTCAATTGTAAAGGAATACATATCTATTACTGTAATAGCTTAATTGGTCAGTAGGTGGCGCCATCTACTGCCAAATTGAATTACAGGAGGTTTGAGCAGCAGGTGTGATTTTTTTTATTCCTGCATGGGCCGCTGAAAGTCTGATATTTCACAGCATTCAGCAGCTGATTTTACAGTTTTAGCTCTTTGGGCATTAATCGACACCTTCTGCAGCCCAAAAGCAAACAAATTTAATTTGCTTTTGGGTAGCAGAACGAGATATCTCAGTAGTGAAGGGGTTAAGCTCCCTGTCTTATCTTATTCAGCTGCCAGCGCTTACCTCATGTAGCCTGGACATCACAATAGACTCCCTGCTGTCTTATACATTCCCTCCTCCACCCCAATTACTGTTAAATACTGTAGTTTGGATAAACCACAGCAGTAAAGTATAACTTTTGCATAGATTTTGGTAAATGTTGTATCATGGGGAAAATCCACAAAATGGAAACAGGAGATAAAACCCCCCTAACTTTAATTTTCCTTTTTACATGCAATTACTTCAAACAAAGAAGGTAAAACAGCAGCATGTTGGTAAGGGAGGTCACCCGGGTGTTGGGTAAGGGAAGTCACCCATCACACTAGGTAACAGGTAATTAAGTCCATGTGGTCGCGGTGGCTGGAGTGTCCCTTGCGTAAGGAGAATTCCAATCTCAAAAAAAAAGGTGGAAAAAACAGGCTAAAAAGACCAGAGTGACTGTGACAAGGGCCAAACAGTGACAGCCAGATGACTGCGTCAGAACATCTCCAAAACGCAAGTCTTTTGGGGTGTTCCCGGTGTGCAGTTGTCAGTATTTACACAAAGTGGTGCAAGGACAACCGGTGAACCAGCGACAGGGTCATGGGTGCCCATGGCTCGTTGATACACACATGGATGTAATTCAAGCACAGGTTTTCAGTTTTTTTTTTTTTTTTTTAGGGATCGTTCCTCTGTGAGGGCACGTTCATTAACACCTAAATTAAAGGAACGTCAAACATCGACCTGAGTTTTGTGTCTCTGGCACCTATTAAATGATGTATTTGTGGTTACTCCTTCCAGAAAGTAGATTGTCGACACATTTCCGCTGGCAAAAATGGGCTGAAATGAGATTTTAGGAGGCGTCTGGCAGGACCATTACCACCTCCCGTACAAAATCGAGAACACTGGACGCCTTAATTACAGCTCACTTAGCTTTCAGACAACGACTCGTCGATTAGGGCGTCCTTAAGGTGCGCCTCGTTAATAAGTCCAGGGGTAACGCCGCAGTCTGTATATTATTTCCAGTTTCGGCTCTAACTGTGTTTATAACAGCGTTTAACATTTTGAACTATGGGATGTTTTATATGCGTTAATGGACGATAATGCACTTTCAACAACGCTGCAGCCCTCTCCGAATACATTATGGATTTCCACTCGCTATGAATTTAAGAGATTTTTTTTGGTGCCCGGGAACGCTCTGGAGATTTATCGTGGCACAATGTGAATTAGTAACTGTATGGACAGAGGATGTTGGGTCATTATTTCTACAGGATGTAGATATACATTGATGGAGACCAAGTATCCTGACATGGAGAGTCGCAAACCCCTTTTGCCCCAACCAGTAACTACCAACAGCGTTGCTCCACTTTAATGGCGTGCAGCGGGACGGTCTCTTGAAGTGACACATTGGCCACCAGGACCACTTAATCTTAAATAGCCATGGTGATCAGAGGACATCCTCACTTCACTTCTGCACGACTGCTGGGACAGCTCAAAGTGGAGGTTTTGTTTCCCCAGAAAAGGATGTCAATCAATGGCCACCCTGGGAATTCAGTCCAAAGGCCACAAGTGTCTGTGTACCTTGTGTACCAATCATCCTCGAACACACGGGTGCCCTCCAGATGTTTTGGAACTACATCTCCCATGATACTCTGCTCAGTGAAGTCTTTCTTGCGATTCAATTTGTTTTCATAGAGCAGGCCGCATGACCCAGAAGCCATGCCAATTGGAGAGCCAGGAATTGCACTTCCCCAGCCCAATTTAGACTAGTAAGCCAATCGTGTGACTGGAATTTGCAGTGTGCAGAGGTAACACAGCCCATATATTATAATTAGGGTCCCCCCTCCCCGATGATCGGCAGCTTGATCCTTTCACTACCACGTTTCCCATACATCCACTGCTAGGGTTCAGTCGCTTTGTGGAAAACAAATCTGCATTATGAACATTTACATTGTGCTTCAGATATAGATTCTTACGTCATAAGCACATTTTCAAATGACTGCATTATTTGACAGGCAGATGGCACCATCTGCTGGTCAAAGAGCACAATTACATCTCCATAGTACAGGCCGGGGGGGGGGGGGGGAAGAGATCAGTTTTCTTGCAGAAAAGAAAGGAATCCGGGCGGTTTAAGCAGTGTTGGCACCATGGGTTTAATGCCCGGGATGCTAAAACTTTGGGGGCACATTCTGGGGGGCATCTGCAAACAAAATTTTGTTTGCAAAAAAAATAAAAAATTCATATGCATTGCGCCAGTATTAGAATATCGAGTATACTTTATCGAGGCACAAGCAGGTGCTTTGCAGATCGAGTATACTAAATCCTGATATTGAGGGGTTAATATTGATAAACAGATATATAAATGCATATTTACTCCCACTTCATAGGTGTTGTATGTGTGAGAAGTAGCATGACGACACAGTCTGGTTAGCAGGAGGTCAAGTCATGAAATAAAAGGAGTATGAACTCAAGGCCTATGTCCACCCATAACTCCTGTTCTGCATAGTCTGCAGCTGCTGCGGTACCTCTTTATGTACGAAAATGCCATTACTCTGGCAAATACATAGAAATTAACATTCCCAATGTGCTGAACCTCTGGAAACGCCGTTAAAGATAGACATTTTTGTTAAATTGTGTCTGAATAGAAAGGTAGTGCAGCTTTCAAGTGTATCAGCCAAATGGGAACAGAGATCCCTCCTGTTAAATTAACGAGGAAACCGCGTTCCCGTTCGACTTTACCCCCGGTGGATAGAGGTTAAAAGGGAGAAGGGAAATAAAATCTACGTTTGGTTTTTTGGTATTAGTATAGCCCAGCAAGCAGCTGAAATGTCACCCGAGATGGGAAAGAACCTAAAAAAAATTATTTAACCTCCGTGGCGGTATTTCCAAGTGTGACTTGGGGTTAAATTTCACTACTGCGAACGGTAACCCCGAGCCAAACTCGGGCTGGATGTTTACTCATCTCCTCCTGGCTCCCTCGCTGTCCCCCGCAGTGTGATCGCTGCGAGCTGCTTCCTGGAAGGCTCCCTGCGAGTCACATGATGCGGGGGGGGGGGCGGGACCAGCATAATATAAATCTTTTTACAGTTTACACTTTGGATTATACAGTGTAATGTTTATGAACTACAGGATAAGAAATAGACCATACATCGTCTCACCCTTGCTTGCAGACAGATTTGTTTTTTTTGTATTTTATTGAATATCATTTATTTGCATTATTTTGGATAATTATTTTTGGGATAATAAATTATGACGTGTTTCAGACTTTATCGGACTCCGTGTATTTACTATTTAATTTATTATTTATTTATAAAAGATTTTACCAGTAAGGACTCTTGATTGCACGGATTTCATTGCGTGATTCCTAATTATTACAGACTATGTACAAAAACACGTTCCCTTTAAAAAAAAAATTGAGACGCTTTTAGACACGAAATTTTGAAAAAATTAGACCGCCAGGGAGGTTAAAAAAAGGAGAGTCTGGAATGTTCCTCTGGAACAAGAGTGCAATATCACGTTACAAAATCAAGATGAAGCTCCGGAACGTGTTTGAAATAATATTTAATAGATGTTATTGTAGAATCTTCTCCATTAGACAAGACTGTTTGATAGGACGACGACAAAAAAAAAAAAAAAAAAGTTAAAAAGAAAGAAACTGTACAGAAAGAAAACCGAAGACAAGCAAAAAGAAATGATATTAACAACAGCTCTTATTTTCATCATGATGTACATTGTACAGAAGCACTTAAAACAGAATCCCAACCCTGAAAAGGTTAATTATTTTTTTTATACGTTCCAAATACAAAGATCAAATAAAACGCTATAAATGACCCTTTCTTTTATGCTTAGCATCTCGCCGGGGAAGGGGGGGGGGACGAAACTGGTTTTAGTCGAAACAGTTAAAATTTGATTTATTCTATATTTCTGCTGCGGGAGGGGAAAAGTACGAGCGATTGCAAGACACCGTAATTATGCCCCTTTGTTCGTAGAAGACTTTTTTATTATTTTTGTGGTGGTGTTACTTGTTTATGATTTAAAATCTAGGAAATCCAGGACCCTGTTTGAGACCATTTTTTTTTTAATTATATCAACGTATTGCCGATTTCTGGAGACACTTAGATCCAAATAAACAGCACAAAGCCAACATCTTCATCTTTGGTTAACGTCACGGAGAGGCCATTTTTGTTTTCGGTAAGTGCTCCTCGTTAAGGTAAGGCACCACGGAAACATGGCGCCTGTTGTTCCGAGTCGTGACTCTTGGCGAATCTACAACGACCGTAAAAGGTGGCGTTTTTGCTTTTCTTTAAAAAAATGGCCTTTTGATGGGACAGAGCCGGATCTCCACGATTTGTGTTTCTTTATGGTGCATCACAAGCAGACACCAGCAGCTGGGTTTTCTCTTGGAGAGGTTTGGTTTCACCACCACTCAGCTCAGCTCGAAACCCGCCGCACATTCGATGGCGTAAAGCAGTTTGCTCCTCATCAGGTTCTCGTCGTAAAACTCGGGCAGTTTCAGGAGGTTCATGCAGGTGCTGGCAGTGGGCAGCCTTTCTAGATCGGACCCTCCGTTGTGGATACAAAAAGCGGGATACAATTCCTGCGAAGAAGAAAGGAACACGGCAAAAAGGTTTAAGAAGCGTCGGTGAAACCTGAAGCTTTCCAGAAATCAGCAATTTGAGATCATTGTCCCCGACTGAAAGTCAAATAGTGATCACTACCCAAACACCTGTCAAGGTTTCAACGCAGCGCGTGGCATTTTTGGATTGCGTCTGCTACGTCGCGACCAACAACGATAACATGACATCGCTACACAGTGGATTTGTATCAGAACAAGCATTTTTAAAAAGTTGCTGGTGTGAATTACAGAAAGGTTTCGATTTTAACCCAATGTGATTCCAGAACACACTTCTGTAACCGGGCCCCGTGCTCTGAGAAGACCTTCCCCGGTCATGTCACGCTTTTGGTCCCAGCGTCCGTAGGGTCAGCTATTCTGGCGAGGAGCAGTGATTAGTCCCTAGCCCAGGGGGGTCCTATCGAGGACTTAGCTGAAGTAGCCTCCCTAAGGCAAGGTCCCGCATGAAGAGAAAAAAGATATAAAAAGGTGGCATCTGTAACGGTGCATTTGTCTTGCTCACCGCTGCCACCGTTTGTTTACTACACCAATAAAACAAACAAACTCCAATACGGACACATCAGAAAACGACACCTTGCATTTTATTCATCCACTTTTTGGGCTCAAACGAAATAATTTCTGGTAGAAACAATATTCATCTCCACTCGATTACAGTTAATTTACTATAATTGGGGGGGGGGGTGTTTCTAGACTTGTCATGACAGTGGTGTTAGATTCAGGGTTCGGAATAATCCTAAATCTACCAATATTGAGGCTCACGTCAGAAGATGAAGGCAGAGACGGTTTCTTAAAAATGAAGCATAAATAAATAATTAAGCAGAATGATAGCGTTAACCCCGATCCTAAAACAAGCAGAAAGATTAAACTAAAGCTAAATTATAACCCCAGCCCCAAAACCAGTAGAAATTATAACCTAACCCTAAATTAGAACCGTGACACTAAACCAAGCATAAATAACCCAACTCTAAATTCTAACCCCTAACACTAAACCAAGCACAAATAACCTAGCCCTAAATTCTAACACTAACCCAAGCACAAATAACCTAGCCCTAAATTCTAACCCTAACCCAAGCACAAATAATAACCTAGCCCTAAATTCTAACCCTAACACTAAGCCAAGCATAAATAACCCAACCCTAAATTATAATACTAAACCAAGCACAAATAATAACCTAGCCCTAAATTCTAACCCTAACCCAAGCACAAATAATAACCTAGCCCTAAATTCTAACCCTAACACTAAGCCAAGCATAAATAACCCAACCCTAAATTCTAACCCTAACACTAAGCCAAGCATAACCCAACCCTAAATTATAATACTAAACCAAGCACAAATAATAACCTAGCCCTAAATTCTAACCCTAACACTAAGCCAAGCATAAATAACCCAACCCTAAATTCTAACCCTAAACCAAGCATAAATAACCCAACCCTAAATTCTAACCCTAAACCAAGTATAAATAACCCAACCCTAAATTATAACCCTAACACTAAGCTAAAAGCATAAATAACTCAACCCTAAATTATAACCCTAACACTAAACCAAGCATAAATAACCCAACCCTAAATTCTAACCCTAACACTAAGCTAAAAGCATAAATAACCCAACCCTAAATTATAACCCTAACACTAAGGCTAGGGTCAGACTAGCGCAGTTTTAACGTGCGTTTAGCCGCACAAAATCACGGCCGTAATAGCAGCAAATGACGTCCAATGCCGGGGAACATACGAAGTACGGCCGCACGAAAATTCGTCCGCGCAACGCAAGTGGCAAACGAACGCATTTTTTTGAGAACGTCAAACCGCTACTACTGACGTACAGAGTGCGCTGCGGCTACATAGCGGCGTGTTTGCGTGATTGGAGACGTCAGACGCTGCACACGTCCGGCCAACATAACGTGCACACACAAACACTTCCTGTCTTGTCTGGGGGTAGCTGCAAGTTGCGTTGGACAATGGCTGGGACTGACATCGACGTGGAGAGGCTGATCAATGCAGTGGCAGATCATCCGAGCTGTGGGACACGGCCTGCGACAGCTACAAAGACCGGCAGAAGAAGGCCAGTGCATGGGTCACAGTGTCCAGGGTGGTGTACCCAGAGTACGAGACGTGGTCTGATAAAGAGCAGAAGCTTCAGAGTGAGTAAATGATCATTTTATTGCATAGAATTCAATTGCATTGAACTTGAATGTAATATCAAACAAAATGGCATAACGAATTATCGTTGTCACTAAGGATGTGCGTTTCGGCTTTCAGAATTTCGGAATTTAAACGACATTTTCACGATTCGTGTTTTCTGATGCGGGTGATTCCCAGATAATTTTTCGATCCGAAAATGTCAGATCCGAAATGTTTCGAGCCGAAACAAAATATGTACGAATATGCTATTGGACTTGAATTGTGTCAAATCGAAATGTATTGCTTTGAAACGAGAACAGACGTTGCGAAAAACGAGAAATGTACGAAATCACGAAAAGTAGATCCAACAAACGAGCAAAGTGACACAAAAAAGAAAAATGGTCCATATTCCGATGACATATCCCCGAAAAACAAGTCGAACCGAATCGAATCAAAACAGGGTTCGTTCGAAATGAGCCGAATCGAAAACTTTAAACATCCGAAAATCGAACAGAAAAAATAATCGGTGCACAAGCCTAGGTGTCACATGTCAAATGATGTCCATCTGCCATGGCACCTGCCCTGCATTGCTAGTGAAATAATTAGACAGAGCATCGCGAAACCTGTTGGTGTGTCTATTCACAGGTATTATGTCATCGTTAGCATACTCATCCAGACCCGTTACTGTGAGGGTATCCTCGAAATAAACCATCCCTTGCACGAACATAGTTATGTAGGATGCAACAGCATTTCACTATATCCACACAGAAATCCACATTTACATCAAGTGGCCGATGGAAAATCCTCCACTTGTTGCTCAGTATGCCAAAGCTACACTCGACATACCGTCTCGCCCGCGACAGCCTGTAATTAAACACCCGCTTCTTCACAGTCAGGTGTGTCCCCGAGTATGGCCGCAGGAGATGTGTGGATAGGCCGAATGCTTCATCACCCACAAAGGCATAGGGGACTGACACGTCGCTGCCAGGCAAAGGTGCGGGTCTGGGGATGTTCAGGTTCCCACTCAATCTCATTCCACAGTGTTGAGTTCCGAACAGTGTTGAGTCCGAGTCCTTGCCGTATGATCCGACATCCACATACACAAAATTATAGTTGGCATCTGCCACCGCCAGTAGGCCAATTGAAAAATAATGTTTATAATTTTGATACAGTGAGCCACTGTGCAGTGGCTTCACAATGCGGACATGTTTGCCGTCCACCGCTCCCAGGCAGTTGGGATAGTTCGCTCTCTCCCAGAATCCTGCTGCAATTGCCAGCCATGTCTCGCCTGTGGGTGTTGGCAAACATTGGTCCTTCATGGTTTCCCATATTGTTTGGCAGACCTTGCGGACGATCTCACCAGCTGTCGATCTGCCAATGCGGAAGTTGTAATGCAGATCCTTCAAACTGCATCCACTAGCAAGATACCTAGAACATGAAAGAAGCTGTGTTATGATCACATCATATGAACCTAACCTTATGTCACTCTCATCATGTTTTGCAGCACATGAAGCAATCAATAAATGGCGCACGGTGAGGGACAATCACACCCGGGTCCTGAAAAAGGAGGCTGAAGCTGCTCGCTCTGGAGCTGGTGCAAAGAAGAGGCGCAGCTATTTGTATGCTGACCAACTGTCCTTCCTGAGGAAGAGCCAGGAGCCGCGCAAGACTGTGAGCAGTATTGACCGGCCATCCACCTCTAGCTCACAAGGGCAAGAGCTGCAGCCCGCAGGATCTGGCAGCTGCCAGGTGGAGGTCGAGCAGGGTGGTGCGGAGTCCCAGGTGGAGGATGTGGAGTCCCAGCAGGTGCCGGGTACAGCACCCACAGACAGCACCAGTACGGCTCCCAGGAGGAAGAAGCCACCATCAGCTGATGTCGAGCAGGCCATGGTCGCATTCATGGACGCGCACCATACACATCCACGCTGCATGGTCGCTGATTCCGAGGACATGTCCTTTTTCAATTCATGTCTCTCATGCTCAACATAATGACCCCAGCGCAGAAGCTGGATTATCGCCGCCGAAGCCTGGACCTGATACATGAGATACTGTCCCATCCACAACAGGCACCTGTATATCACGGTGTCGTGCCACAATACCCCCATGGTTATTCCCACCACTGCCAGGCGTTGCCTGCCCGCCCACCCATGTCCCCTGTTGCTGGGCCACCCCGGAGCCAGAGTACCACCGCAGCCATATGCACGGTCCTCATGACCCAGATGCTCCTCGGTATCATACCATGTGAGGTGTATCGTCTGTTCGTTTATGTTTGTCACAGTTTATTCATGTTGTTCTACTATTTTTTTTTATTACCTTCATTGGACATGCAATAATATATGTGTTTAATATGTTATTGTTATCTTCTGTCATATTATTTTGGGACTAAATATTTTATTTGTTTCACACATCGTTGTCAGTGTCATTACTCTTTCGTTACGTGTTCTGCAAGGTGATGCATGCGTGTGTGTGTGGCATATAACTACTGACCTACAATAGAGCCTCTGCACACCGAGCACATGTCTGATGACTGGCAGCGATGTCATGAATGCACGTGTTTGATAGTACTTACCGCAAAGTGAGGACCAGCATCTCCTCCGGTGGTATGGCAGCCCTCATGTTGGTGTCCCTCTTGGTCAGCGGCTCACGCACCTTCATCAACAGTTCATCAAAGGTGTGGATGGACATCCGCAGGTAGTTGAAGAACTTCACGGGGTCCCTCTCTCGCAGTGGCCTGTACAGTGTCACAAAGTGGCCATGCGTGTGTCTGGCAGTGTTGAGTGGATGGACCCATGTTCGCCGTTGTCTTTTCTTCTTCAGGTACAGGTATCCAGTGCAGCAAAAAGAAACACTTGGACTGCATCCATCTTGGAAAATGCCACCATTCCCAAAATGCCTTTTTATACCCCTTCCCTTTTATTTGATTCATTCTGCAATTGATTTGGTTGATCATATCTCTCTCTTCCAGCTCCGTGAAACAAAACGTACGAAAATGCGCATCGTATGACCGCTTTCGCGCATTCCGTTTAAAAATGTTCGTTCGTTCGACCGCACTTTTTCACGTTCGCGGAGAAAAATGCGTTCGTCTGACCCTAGCCTAAGCCAAGCATAAATAACCCAACCCTAAATTATAATACTAAACCAAGCACAAATAATAACCCAACCCTAAATTCTAACCCTAACACTAAGCCAAGCATAAATAACCCAACCCTAAATTATAACCCTAACACTAAGCTAAAAGCATAAATAACCCAACCCTAAATTCTAACCCTAACACTAAGCCAAGCATAAATAACCCAACCCTAAATTCGAACCCTAAACCAAGCATAAATAACCCAACCCTAAATTATAACCCTAACACTAAGCTAAAATCATAAATAACCCAACCCTAAATTATAACACTAAACCAAGCACGAATAATAACCTAGGCCTAAATTCTAACCCTAACACTAAGCCAAGAATAAATAACCCAACCCTAAATTATAACCCTAACACTAAACCAAGTATAAATAACCCAACCCTAAATTCTAACCCTAAACCAAGCATAAATAACCCAACCCTAAATTATAACCCTAACACTAAACCAAGCATAAATAACCCAACCCTAAATTCTAACTCTAAACCAAGAATAAATAACCCAATCCTAAATTCTAACCCTAAACCAAGCATAAATAACCCAACCCTAAATTCTAACCCTAACACTAAACCAAGCACAAATAATAACCTAGGCCTAAATTCTAACCCCAACACTAAACCAAGCATAAATAACCCAACCCTAAATTATAACCCTAACACTAAACCAAGCATAAATAACCCAACCCTAAATTATAACCCTAACACTAAACCAAGCATAAAATAACCCAACCCTAAACCAAGCATAAATAACCCAACCCTAAATTCTAACCCTAACACTAAGCCAAGCATAAATAACCCAACCCTAAATTATAATACTAAACCAAGCACAAATAATAACCTAGCCCTAAATTCTAACCCTAACCCAAGCACAAATAATAACCTAGCCCTAAATTCTAACCCTAACACTAAGCCAAGCATAAATAACCCAACCTTAAATTCTAACCCTAAACCAAGCATAAATAACCCAACCCTAAATTCTAACCCTAAACCAAGTATAAATAACCCAACCCTAAATTATAACCCTAACACTAAGCTAAAAGCATAAATAACTCAACCCTAAATTATAACCCTAACACTAAACCAAGCATAAATAACCCAACCCTAAATTCTAACCCTAACACTAAGCCAAGCATAAATAACCCAACCCTAAATTATAATACTAAACCAAGCACCAATAATAACCCAACCCTAAATTCTAACCCTAACACTAAGCCAAGCATAAATAACCCAACCCTAAATTATAACCCTAACACTAAGCTAAAAGCATAAATAACCCAACCCTAAATTCTAACCCTAACACTAAGCCAAGCATAAATAACCCAACCCTAAATTCGAACCCTAAACCAAGCATAAATAACCCAACCCTAAATTATAACCCTAACACTAAGCTAAAATCATAAATAACCCAACCCTAAATTATAACACTAAACCAAGCACAAATAATAACCTAGGCCTAAATTCTAACCCTAACACTAAACCAAGCATAAATAACCCAACCCTAAATTATAACCCTAACACTAAACCAAGAATAAATAACCCAACCCTAAATTATAACCCTAACACTAAACCAAGTATAAATAACCCAACCCTAAATTCTAACCCTAAACCAAGCATAAATAACCCAACCCTAAATTATAACCCTAACACTAAACCAAGCACAAATAACCTAGGCCTAAATTATAACCCTAAAACTAAGCCAAGCATAAATAACCCAACCCTAACACTAAGCCAAGCATAAATAACCCAACCCTAAATTATAACCCTAACACTAAGCTAAAAGCATAAATAACCCAACCCTAAATTCTAACACTAACACTAAGCCAAGCATAAATAACCCAACCCTAAATTCTAACCCTAAACCAAGCATAAATAACCCAACCCTAAATTATAACACTAAACCAAGCACAAATAATAACCTAGGCCTAAATTCTAACCCTAACACTAAACCAAGCATAAATAACCCAACCCTAAATTATAACCCTAACACTAAACCAAGCATAAATAACCCAACCCTAAATTATAACCCTAACACTAAACCAAGCATAAATAACCCAACCCTAAATTCTAACTCTAAACCAAGAATAAATAACCCAACCCTAAATTCTAACCCTAAACCAAGCATAAATAACCCAACCCTAAATTCTAACCCTAACACTAAACCAAGCACAAATAATAACCTAGGCCTAAATTCTAACCCCAACACTAAACCAAGCATAAATAACCCAACCCTAAATTATAACCCTAACACTAAACCAAGCATAAATAACCCAACCCTAAATTATAACCCTAACACTAAACCAAGCATAAAATAACCCAACCCTAAACCAAGCATAAATAACCCAACCCTAAATTCTAACCCTAACACTAAGCCAAGCATAAATAACCCAACCCTAAATTCTAACTCTAAACCAAGAATAAATAACCCAACCCTAAATTCTAACCCTAAACCAAGCATAAATAACCCAACCCTAAATTCTAACCCTAACACTAAACCAAGCACAAATAATAACCTAGGCCTAAATTCTAACCCCAACACTAAACCAAGCATAAATAACCCAACCCTAAATTATAACCCTAACACTAAACCAAGCATAAATAACCCAACCCTAAATTATAACCCTAACACTAAACCAAGCATAAAATAACCCAACCCTAAACCAAGCATAAATAACCCAACCCTAAATTCTAACCCTAACACTAAGCTAAAAGCATAAATAACCCAACCCTAAATTCTAACCCTAACACTAAGCCAAGCATAAATAACCCAACCCTAAATTATAACACTAAACCAAGCACAAATAATAACCTAGGCCTAAATTCTAACCCTAACACTAAACCAAGCATAAATAACCCAACCCTAAATTCTAACCCTAACACTAAGCCAAGCACAAATAATAACCTAGCCCTAAATTCTAACACTAAGCCAAGCACAAATAAATAATAACTAACACCAAGACAAAAAACAAAAATAATAATTTCCACTAAAAACACTCTGGAGCAATTTCTGGTGGAGACAACTTTTTTAAAATTTTGTTAAAAATATCGATTCTACCTGAAAAATGCTGCTGAATTAGAGAGTTTAACGTAGGAGATATATATATATCCTTTCTGTAGGATACCACCATTGCCCGTCTCCCATAGGCTGGCTCTTACCTGACTGGATCTCAGATTACCATGCCAAAACTAGTCCCAAAATGGCGGCACCCTAGAGGCAAGTATGACAGGTGTGCTAAGAGGATTTTAATTGAAGATTTTCTAGACTCGCTATTCAGCACAAAAGAAAGTTTTCCTTTTACCGGCAAGAAAATATTATTATACATTAAGAGAAAATAACCGTTAACCTCCCTAGTACCCAGAGGTAGGGAAGGTCCACACAGATGTACTAAACTCCATTTAAAAGCAGGTATTAAAGTGCATTTCGCTGCCAATTTGCTGCGTTTCAGGGGTGGTGTTACATAGGTTACTGGCTTATCCCCACTTTAAGGCTTTCGTAATGTGAAAAATGAAGTGCTGCAGTAAAACCGCGCGGTCGTCCAACATGCGCAGCGCATAATTAAATACATTATATCTCTGGGCTCATCACAAGTAAAAGAGAATCAATTTATTATTCTGACCCGACGGGAACTTAACAATTTCAGCTACTCTTATACAAATGTTTTTTTCCCCCCATGTATCTACAGCGGTTTAATTTATTAAAGTTATTAAGCTTTAATTAGTTTCAGAAAATGCTATCGCGTAACATTTAATCTGGCTCTAAATGGGCTCTTAATTTGTTAATGGTGTAACCTCCTGCTACCCAGAGTCTACAAACGGTAAATAATGTCTGGAAATGGCCAGGAAAGTAACATTACGGAGGATTAAAGTGATGACCGCTCTCAACTACTTCACAATCCCATTTAATATAATAAGAATAATCCAAAAATTAAAAATAAAATTGTATGAATAAAATGTAAAAAAAAAAAAAAAACCTAAAGAACGGAGAAAGCAGGTTACGTTTATCCTCTTTAGGACCTAAGAAAATGCGCGGGAGACAAAGTCGTACTTCCGTCTCCACCCGAACAAACCCAGAAAAGGGTTGCAGCCTCATGCCTGTCCTTTCCGAATTAGAATATCCTAACGAGGACATGGAGACAAAAAAGAGAAGGTATCAAAAAACCCAGCCCGAGCTCCAAAACCCTGCTAGCCCATCAGCCCAGGATTCTCAGCTCTACCTGGTGTTGGGTACCATTGCTGGGGTCGGAAATGCATTTTTTTTCTTTGTTTGGCTGGTCTCTACGTGACATTTTAACCCTTTCCCTTTTCGCCAGACAGTTTAGGATTGGAGGGCGATAACCAATCAAATCACTGACGGGAGGCCACCGTCCTTTACTCTGTTTCATAGGGTCGGCTAGAATATCCGCACGCTCTGGAAAAGATTGACTTCACGCTCAATTTCTCCAATCTAGCGTAACCTTATCATTTCCTGTATCTCGGTCACGCCCTCTGGTGGTCCATCGAGCCTTCTGCTCGTCAGGTCTCCCATCTCTCCAGTGGCCAGGAAGGCTACCGATTTGCATTTGATGGACTGTTCTGCCATTCACTATGTTGTGCCAACTGGTAAAGGCAAGACTCAGAGGTTCCAGCCCTCTCAACCCCTGGCCAGTGATGTCCTATGACTAGGAAGACCACGACTTTTTATTCATGGCAATTTTCTGTGGCCAGAAGGTGGCGATCTAATGATAGGATACCATTCACAAAGCCTCACATCATGTACACGCGTTTCGCACCTCATAAATGTACACGAGTGGTTTCAGTTGTTCAAATTTCAGTGCCAGAGGATTAGGGATGTGCCAAGCAGTTTTTTGTTGCCGCTAATCCAAGTCCCGATCCAATACATGACACCTTCCTGCGTCCTTACCAGCCAATCCTAGCGCCTGTTGTGATTGATTGGGAGTGGCTTACTTGCCGATGGGAAACCCAAGCCCTGTACTGCTCCACCTGGATGCTAGATTGTCCCCTGATCCTGATCCTTGAGATTCAATTGGGACATCCTTACCTAGGAAGGACAAGTGGAGCTTCCAGTCAAAGGGGATTTACAGAGGGCAGCTCTGACCATGCCAGGGTAACTGCCTGAAACGAGGGACTTACTGATCTGCACCAGTCATACAATAAAAACACACCACGAGTATATCACATGTTTTATAAACGCAATGACTGCACTTTTAGCTCTGTGTTCTCACACTTTTTTGGCCGATGTGAGTGCGTGTGCATGTTCGGATTCCACACATGGCAACGTCCAGGCCGCACCTCTCTCTCAACATAATAATCACACAAAATCAAACAAAACATAGATTAGTTCTGTTTTTTCTGTGCTGTGCAAACCCATTGCCTCTTTCAGCCTATCGTGCAAGGACAAACGGCAAAAAAGCGTTACGCGTGGAAGACAAATGATGCTGCGGTTTACACGCCGAGCCGGAAAGCGGAGCCGTCGTCGTTGGCAGAACATGACCGATCGATTTCTGACAGGTGCGATTCCTGGCCATTTAAAAAACGATTTAGATAAATATGGCCGGGATAAGGCGCTGGGCTAAAACAAACATTCTTACTCCATTATTTACCCAGCGCGAAAATAAAATGAACCCCAATCACACCCATTACTGCAAGAAAGAGCAGCGCCATTATTTACCAAGCTAAGGCTAACAAGCGATCGCTTTCATGTATCCTTTGAATAATTCCTGTGGAACCGGTGTTTGTTCTTGGTTTAGTCATTTCTATTTCACCCTGCAGTCATGCCAGGATCCCCTCCCAGACAGTAGTGAGCGCAAACCTCAAATTGCCTTTTAATGGGAAAAGGTCAAGAACTATGCAGTGTAAACAGGCCGAGACTTATTTATAAAGGCCAAGATTTATTTATAAAGGCCGAGAGACTTATTTACAGTTGTGTTCAAAATTATTCAACCCCCACTGAAATTGAGTGTTTTGGCCAGTTTGACATTGATTTTGATCAGTCATCTTGCTTACAATTAAATCAAAGAGGCACGTGTAGGTCAGACAAATATAACGTAACATTTATAATGAAATAACCACAAATGTCTTTTCTGTGCTCACATCATTATCAGTTTTATTCAACTCCCAAGTGACATTCAATCTTAGTACTTAGTACAACATCCTTTTACAGTTATAACAGCTTTTAAACGTGAAGCATAGCTTGACACAAGTGTCTTGCAGCGATCTACGGGTATCTTCACCCATTCGTCATGGGCAAAAGCCTCCAGTTCAGTCACATTCTTAGGCTTGCGCACTGCAACTGCTTTCTTTAAGTCCCACCAGAGGTTCTCAATCGGATTTAAGTCAGGTGACTGCGATGGCCATTCCAAAATGTTCCAGCCTTTAATCTGCAACCATGCTCTAGTGGACTTGGAGGTATGCTTGGGATCATTGTCCTGTTGAAAGGTCCAACGTCTCCCAAGCCTCAGGTTTGTGATGGACTGCATCACATTGTCATCCAATATCTCCTGGTACTGAAGATAATTCATGGTACCTTGCACACGCTGAAGCTTCCCTGTACCTGTAGAAGCAAAACAGCCCCAAAGCATGATTGACCCCCCGCCATGCTTCACAGTAGGCATGGTGTTCTTTACTTCATAGGCCTTGTTCTTCCTCCTCCAAACATAGCGTTGATCCATGGGCCCAAACAGTTCTAATATTGTTTCATCAGTCCACAGAACACTATCCCAAAACTTCTGTGGTTTGTCCACATGACTTTTGGCATACTGCAGTCGACTCTTATTCTTTGGAGACAGCAAGGGGGTGCGCCTGGGAGTTCTGGCATGGAGGCCTTCATTACGCAGTGTGCGCCGTATTGTCTGAGCTGAAACTTCAGTACCCACATCTGACAAATCTTTTCTCAGTTCCTCAGCAGTCACACGGGGACTTTTCTCCACTCTACGCTTCAGGTAGCGCACAGCAGTCGAAGTCAGCATCTTCTTTCTGCCACGACCAGGTAGCGTTTCAACAGTGCCCTTTGCCTTGAATTTGCGAATGATGCTTCCTATGGTCTCTCTTGGTATGTTTAACATCTTTGCAATCTTCTTATAGCCATTGCCCTTCCTGTGAAGAGTAATCACCTCTTCTCTTGTCTTCCTGGACCATTCTCTTGACTTCATGTTTGTAACCACACCAGTAAATGTCTAGAAGGAGCTGAGTATCACAGTCATTTTAAAGCTGCCTAATTGGTGCTTATTATGCTTTATTGCTGCTCCGTGACATCCACAGGTGTTTTCAATACCTGATTGAAAACACTTGAATGAACCTCTGTTCTTCAGAGTGGTAGTCTTTAAGGGGTTGAATAATTGTGTCAATGAAGAATTCACAAAAGAAACATTTACTACTGTATTACAAAACCAATTGATGTCATTTTAGTTGAATGTGGTTCTTTAAAACGTCCTTGTAGGATTTCATTCTGAATACAATTACAAATGTACACCAAATTCCCTAAAACCCTTTACAGCATTGGGGGTTGAATAATTTTGAACACAACTGTATAAAGGCCGAGAGACTTATTTATAAAGGCCGAGAGACTTATTTATAAAGGCCGAGAGACTTATTTATAAAGGCCGAGAGACTTATTTATAAAGGCCGAGAGACTTATTTATAAAGGCCGAGAGACTTATTTATAAAGGCCGAGAGACTTATTTATAAAGGCCGAGAGACTTATTTATAAAGGCCGAGAGACTTATTTATAAAGGCCGAGAGACTTATTTATAAAGGCCAAGACTTGTTTATAAAGGCCGAGATTTATTTATAAAGGCCGAGACTTGTTTATAAAGGCCGAGATTTATTTATAAAGGCCGAGACTTCTTTATAAAGGCTGAGATTTATTTATAAGGCTGAGATTTAGATCACAATGTGAGGGGGGAATCAATGCCGCTGGTGTTAAATGGGCAAGCTGGTTTCTGAATGTGATTATATGCGTTTATTCTGTGCTGTATACTCCAGATATAAGCTTAGAATTAATGCATGTCCCAGAGGTCAACACCCCGATGAAATCTGTTGGACACACTGCTGGATCTGGTCAAACCCACACATTTCCTACAGATCTAAGACACCATGCAGACCATGCCAGGTGCCGGATGGATTTATTAATGCCAAAAGGTAAAGAGGGTTATTCACTAAGCACCGAACGTTGAATTTCAGGGCAATTCGTCTATTCACTAACCTGTATTTTCACTAAATACAGGCAAACTGACATTTCGCGGCACATCAGTGGCATTGAGATTGTCCCACAAAGAACTAATGAATCATCGATTCACAAAGCGCCGAACTGCCCTGAGATTGCAGCGAAATGACCCGATTTCTATGATTTAAATTTGACCGGTTTAAAACAGGGAAATCAAATATTACAACCTATCTTTAATACGGGCCTCTCTTTTTTTTTTATTTTTAAAAGACCTTTTTTATTATTTAGATGCATTTTTATTGATTCAACGCCCTATTAGGAGAATAGGAGACTTCCTATTGTTTCTCTCTCCCCCTTCCCCCCCAACCGAGCGGTGGAATTCTCCGAAGCCAATGCGGCGCTTTTTGCCAACGTTGGGCAAGTGCTTCAGAAACTATTTTTTTGCACCATACGGTGACCAGTAAATGTGCCGTATTTTTGCCGAAATGGGGGGGGGGGGAGCGAGAAAAAAACAGAAAAAGCACCGAATTGTGAACGAAACGCGACGAAATCGTACTCCATTCCTGTGCTTTGTAAATAACCCCCAAATAATGAGTCTGCACCCTTTCCCCCCCCCCCTTTACTGAGGATAGACATACGGTCAGGACAGACATATCTTTGCACAATCAAACACCACACGCTGCAGATCTGTAGATATAAAGGAATAAAGACGGACGAGGAGAGACTCTCACCTTAAAACCTAATAACGGGGGTCGGGAGCAGCTGGTCACAAACTTTAATAATTTTCTCTTTTCCTCATCTGTAAAATTTTCCACAACTCTCCAGAAGATTTTAATGACTGCATGCTCGGCAGCGTAACCGCCTGAAACAAAAACAGACATTAGAAAGTTAATGTGGCCACACGCACATTGCACGAAGCACCGTATTTATTATGTGCGTTATTTGTCTTCAGAGTAAGAATGCGGGGTCCTGGCCGCAAACCCAAAGCTCCTGCTCGTCTCTCCGGATGTTAGCGCTTATAACCAGACCCCAAAACTTATCACACATGATGACCTGCAACCATCTTACCGGTCGCCGGCTGGACATCTTAATCCAGAGGGGACAACAAACGCCAGCAATAGCAAGGTACAAGCAAGTGTTCAACCTCTCGTTATAGGAGCAATTCTTCCAACGCCGCAAACACCCAGCGTACAAGCGGGGACGCCGCAAACACCCAGCGTACAAGCGGGGACGCCGCAAACACCCAGTGTACAAGCGGGGACGCCGCAAACACGTCCAGCGTATGAGCAGGACATTTCTGAGCATCTCATCTTCACTACAAAAGAAAACCCATACAAGAAATGTAAATGCAGGGAATGTGGAATATGAGATTCAGAAAAGACCTGGTACATGAGGACTTTAATCCATTACCCATCTACTCTGCTGTGGAAATAAAGTTTCTATATAATGGTAACTATAGAGCATAATCCACCACCTGTCCCGGATAGGCTGTTACTGCTTGTGTTGTCCTTCGTATTTCATGAGCGCGAGACTAATCAACCCAGAATAAGGTCTTACCTGAATAGTTCGTGAAGGCTTTTAGATCATCAAGGCAGATGGGAATCTGAGCACCAGAAATCAGGACCTAAAGAGAAGAGTTATTAAAGCAGAATGATAAATTAATACCATTTAATAAAAGATCTATACCTGAAGCTCTGATGAGCCTCGGTAATTTTTCATGGAGCCCTGGTGGCATGTCCAGGCTCACGGTACTGATTGAGATGCAATGGACAATACATGTCTGAGAGCGTTTTGAAGAGCTAAAGGAGCACAAATAAAACGCCTCGAGGGTAATGTGGCGAAAGCAAAAAGGGTGACTTCGTTCACAGTCAAATAGGAAACAACTGGGGAATGTACAGTTTGTACCCAAAATAGAAGGAACCTCTGAGTCAGAGGGCTTTAAGATCTTGATATTCCACTCACACAGCTCTTTAAATTGAGCGTATACGCTCAGAAAACCAACGGGAAATGTAGTTGGCAAACACTAAGCCACAGATAGTAGTCCGTGCCCGGTAACATGGATAAATCTGCTCTGGCACCAACAGGTAGGATTTAAGAGAAAGGCCCATAGGCAGAAGCCGTGTAAGGAACATAGTTGTTAACAAACAAACCTGGATTTCTTGCTGGTCGAACATCCTCAGCCATTCTAAATTGACCACGTTGGCGAGGCCTTGCCTGAATGCCAGGCAGTGCTGCCGGATTTGCTTGTTGAGCCGGTAATCAGCGACGAGGTGGATGTATGCTATCCTGTTTGCACTGGTTACTGGAATATCCTTTCCCCCAACTTTTAATTCTACAACCTGAAAAACAATATTGAGAAAAAGCATTTAAAGGGACAGTACCACCAAAAAATACAATGTCCTTATTGTGTTTATTTGATGTTGCTGATATCTTACATGTGCTTTGTTTTTCTCTTGTATGTTAAGAAAATGCATCCATTGTGTGATATTTTCCTCTATATGCGTCACTTGATGCATCCATTGTGATATTTTGTGTTGTATCTTTCCATCACTTGCTCCTCACTGTGCGGCTTTGGCCATAGAATGGAGTGAATGAGTCAGTCACCGACTCGCATCATTGTATTGTGTTGGATGTATTCAAAGGATAAAGGGGGTAAATTAGAAGTCTTTTAAGCTCCCTGTCTTATCTCATTCAGCTGCCATCTCTCCGGTAGCCTGGAGAACAATAGGCCCCCTGCCGTCTGGCCACCTTGCTGAGCAGCGCTGCAAAGCGCGATCCTCCTATGGAGAATCGCGCTTTGCAGCTCCGTCAACGCGTGTCCTAGCGCTTTGACGGAGAGGCTTGGACAACAGACACTTGTTGCGCATAACGCTGCGACGAAAGCCGGTAAGCATGTCAGTACGGGTGCCAGCCTAAATGGAGTGCCTGGCCATACAATTCAATATTAAACACATTGGACAGGCTTTCAGCAAAATTCTAAATTATTTATTGGAAAGCGTCACAAGACATTAAATAAAAATATATCAGTAATCTGTAAGTACCGGGGGGAGGGGGGAGTATCAGTACTCGTACTTAATTGGTTTTATTTATTAATAAATAAAAAAATGGTATTGGTGCATCCCTATTACACATGCTGAATTGCCAATTAACAGGATACAATGATCCCCCGAAATTACAGGATTTGCTGATCAATGGCATCTATGCGACTGTTGCCTCTCACAGCTCTATAGTGCTGGATGCTCACAGGTGCAGTTCCACAGGTTGACACTAGATGGCATTACAAGCCATCCTATTATCCTCCCCACAAGCCCTGCACCTAACTTATACAGAGGGCAGCCTTGGCCCTTCAGATATTTCACAACTACAATTCCGACAAGGCTCAGCCAACAGGATGAACAGCTGAGCATTACAGGAGGTGCAGTTCCAAAGTATCTGGAGGGTCAAGGTTGATGACCTCTGATTTAGGTGACTGACCCCCCCCCCCCTGCGATTTGTTTGTAGCAGAAGAAGTGATGGAGTCACAGCATGTTTTTTTGTTATTTAATTATATAGTTACGGAGGCTGAAAAAAAAGCCGTGCGTGCATCTGGTTCAGCCTTTCACACATCATCTACTGCCGTCGATCCAAAAGAAGGCAATAAAAGGTCACTGTAATCGGAATCGGGTCAGCACATTCTGCAAACCGCGCCAACACCCGACCACTAGGTCGGGAGGAACATGAGCGATGACCACATGGTTATGGTTTGGCCTGTGGCCATGGGGAGAAACCAGGAGAGTTTACCTGTGCCTCGCCGAGGTCATTATTCACCACGGTGAAGTTCAAACCCAGCTCTTCCACATCTCCTTCGTAGCTCTTTAAGAAGAGCAGGTTTCGGTACATTTCGGGATCCAGGGACGCCAGGTGATGTATATCTACATCTGCGCTTGTGCCCAGCAATTTGGAAAGGAAGAAGCTGGCAAACGGCAGCTCCACCAGCATGTTTTCATACAGCGCCTGCGGGAGGGAAAGTACATTACAAAAAACTTTATGAACACGTGATTGACAAACAAAAAGCAGCTTTCCCTGCGAGATCTCATTAAGCCGTGAAGGGGCGACAGATAACAAGGATCACCGATAAACAGCATTGTTTTACGAGACACTACATCGGAGCCACAGGGATCAGAGTAGATTTCACATTACATTTAAAAGACACGCTTTCGAGAGTGTACCTCTCTTCAGGTCCGGAAGCTATAGCAAATCCTGCCTAAGCCCCGCAGTAAGAAAGCAGATTGTACAACAAATGCTTATGCCCGCTATTGAATACAGTGTCGTGTATGCAGCCGCCCCGCAAACACACCTTCAGAAACTTACTACATTGTATAACTCATGCTGCCGCTTTGCGCTGCAATGTAACTACATGACCCACCATTGTGACATGTTAAAAGAACTAAACTGTCCGTCGCTGGAATATAGACGCACCCTTCACCTTTCCAACCTGGTGTTTAACAGTGTTTCTGGGAAGCTGCCACCCTACCTGAATAGGCTGCTTCCCTCATCCTATAACCTCCGATCCAGGACCTGCACCTTACTTACAATGCCACAATACAAAAAGAAAGTGGCTCAATCCTCATAAACCTACAGAGCACCACAGTTATGGAATAACCTCCCAGACACCATCAAATCTTCCCCCAGTCTTAAGACACTCAAGAGCTCCCTATTAACATACCTCAATACAGAATGCACCTGTAAACATGTAACATAGTGACTATATACAGAATGCACCTGTAAACAAGTACAGTTGCAAGAAAAAGTATGTGAACCCTTTGGGATTACGTGGGGTTTTGCATGAATTGGTCATAAAATGTGCTCTGATCTTCATCTAAGTCACAACAATTTGAAAAACACAGTCTGCTTAAAATAATACAACACAAACATTATAGGTTTTCATGTTTTTATTGAACAGAACATGTAAACATTCACAGTGCAGGGTGGGAAAAGTATGTGAACCCCTAGCCTAATGATTTCTCCAAGAGCTAATTGGAGCCAGGAGTGGGCCAACCTTGAGTCCAATCAGTGTGATATTATTGGATGTGTTGCTGAAAGCTGTCCTGCCCTTTAAAAACACACACCAGTTTTGGGTTTACTGGTTTCAAGAAGCACTGCCTGATGTGAACCATGCCTCGCAGAAAAGAGCTCTCAGAAGACCTACGATCAAGAATTGTTGACTTGAATGAAGCTGGAAAGGGTTACAAAAGTATCTCCAAAAGCCTTGATGTTCATGTGTCCACGGTAAGACAGACTGTCTACAAATGGAGAAAGTTCAGCACTGTTGCTACTCTCCCTAGGCGTGGTCGTCTTGTAAAGATGACTGCAAGAGCACAGCGCAGAATGCTTAATGAGGTAAAGAAGAATCCTAGAGTGTCAGCTAAAGACTTACAGAAATCTCTGGCACATTTTTATTGACACATCGACAATAGGGAAAACATTAAACAAGAATGGAGTACATGGGAGGACACCACGGAGGAAGCCATTGCTGTCCAAAAAGAATATTGCAGCACATTTGAAGTTTGCAAAAGAGCATCTGGATGTTCCACAGCACTACTGGCAAAACATTCTGTGGACAGATGAAACCAAAATTGAGTTGTTTGGAAAAAACACACAACACTATCAGGGTTATTCAGAGAGCGGGAAAAGCAGGAGAATGACTATAGAATGAAAAAGTCTAGGTCAAAATAGCCGATTTGGAAAGTGAGATGAAAGGGAGAATTTTTCTGGTTTGGCTATTTTGACCTAGAATTTTTCATTCTATAGTCCTTCTCCTGCTTTTCACGCTCTCTGAATAACCCTGTATGTGTGGAGAAAAAAAAAGGAAAGCACACCAACATCAAAACCTCATCCCCACTGTAAAACATGGCGGAGGGAGCATCATGGTTTGGGGCTGCTTTGCTGCCTCAAGGCCTGGACGGATTGTTGTCATTAATGGAAAAATGAATTCCAGAGTTTATCAAGACATTTTGCAGGAAAACGTAAGACCATCTGTCCGCCAACTGAAGCTCCGCAGAGGATGGGTGATGCAACAGGACAATGACCCAAAGCATACAAGTAATTCAACAAAAGAATGGCTTCAACAAAACAAAATACGCCTTCTGGAGTGGCCCTGTCAGAGTCCTGACGTCAACCCGATTGAAATGCTGTGGCATGACCTTAAGAGAGCGATTCACACCAGACATCCCAAGAATATTGCTACACTGAAACAGTTTTGTGAAGAGGAGTGGTCCAAAATTACTCCAGATCGTTGTGCAGGTCTGATCTGCAACTACAGGAAACGTTTGGTTGAGGTTATTGCTGCCAAAAGAAGGTCAACCAGTTATTAAGGCCAAAAGTTCACATACTTTTTCCACCCCGCACTGTGAAGGTTTACATGTTCTGTTCAATAAAAACATGAAAACATATAATGTTTGTGTTGTATTATTTTAAGCAGACTGTGTTTTGCAAACTGTTGTGACTTAGAAGAAGATCAGAGCACATTTTATGACCAATTCATGCAAAACTCCACGTAATCACAAAGGGTTCACATACTTTGGTCTTGCAACTGTAACATAGTGATTATATACGGAATGCACCTGTAAACATATAACAGTGACTATATACACAATGCACCTGTAAACATGTAACATAGTGACTATATACAGAATGCAAAAGACAAATGCCACGATCTCCACCGGAAGGGAGCCCAGACCAGAAAGACCTCACGAGATCACCACTGAGGGGACACCGCAAGTCCCATAGACAAGTGAAAACAAAGGAAGGTGGGATCTTCAAATGAGGAGCAAAAACATTTATTCGGGTACAGCAGACCTCAAGACAATACCATGTGACGTTTCGACCTGGTCGAAACATCACATGGTATTGTCTTGAGGTCTGCTGTACCCGAATAAATGTTTTTGCTCCTCATTTGAAGATCCCACCTTCCTTTGTTATATACAGAATGCGCCTGTAAACATGTAACATAGTGACTATATTTCCTATATATTCACTTTCTGTGTTAATCTGTATATTTGTGTTTTGTTTTTAATATCTTACAATACATTTTATTACTATGTATTGCTGTAACACTTCAATGTTCTTGAACCCAGGACATACTTGAAAACGAGAGAAATCTCAATGTATCCTTCCTGGTAAAATACTTTATAAACAAACCTAAAAGCTGCCGGTATCAATTCGGGTCATTTGTGACAGGGACTCCTTTTTACAACCTATAGAAACGCTTTCAGAATGACTGTGGGGCCGTCCAAATACCCCCCCCCCTCCTTTCCAAATAAGTGTCATCTACACAAAGCTGGCAATTTAAAGGGCTTGTATCCTGGTGTTTGTACACACACATTATCTGAGGGCCTTACCTTGTCAGAGGCAGATAAAGCATTTTCACACCTCTTTATCTGGATGGCTTTACAGGTTAACACAAGGTGGTCTATTTAACAATCACAGGGGACGGGTAATACACAGGTAATTACTAGACCTAAATTTACTCAGAGGCCCCGGGCAATCTGAGACCCATTCACTGGCCAAGGACTCCAAACTTTAAATGACCCGGCTGGGAGCAGGAACTTTCCCATAGGAAACCAGACATAAAGAGATTGTATTCGCTAAAGAAATGTGCCTTTTAAAAATTCCACAAATAGATTATATAGATTATTATTATTTTTTTTTTTTTAATTTTGACTTGAACTTTTATGACCCCCAGCAAAGAGCAGCTTCAGCACTTTCTAGGATTCATTTTTGCTCTCTTCATCCTAACCTTGCGGCGGGTGCAGATCATGATATAAAAATGTCCAAGTTACTAGAGGTCCAGATTTTTTAAAAAGTGTGTAACCCCCTTATACAACCAGTTGTTGTTTCGTTGGGAAAAAAATACGTTTACAAATCAATTTCAACGTGGGCTGGAGGGGCAGCGCAAACGTAAACTTTGATAACCTCGTAGTATTGCCTAGAGTGTAATTTGAGATATATTTAAAAGATGAATTTAAAATTGTGCCTGTTTAATAAATACATTTACAGGTATATGCCTCACAAAAATATTGCTGGGATAGAAAGGTTCTAAACTGTACATTAGGGCTGCCAAACTCAGGCCCCCCAGATGTTTCTGAACTAAAACACCCATGATTCCCTGGCCATCTATTGCATTGAAGGGATTCTGGGAATTGAATACATCAGCATCTGTGGAAGCCAAGAGTTTGACAGCCCTGCTCTACATGGTGCCCCTTATCTTGTACAATGTCACACAGGGTCTGCATTATCAGTATACAGGCAGAAATTGCCTTTGTGTCAGATGCAGTGAATGTGCCGCAGACAGAATAGAATGGTGAGATCTCCTGCTTATGGGGGTTTGTAGTGATCAGAATGAAATTATTAGCAACACCTTGTATCTGTATGTGCTGCATAATGCCTGTGTATGACAATTACAGCAACACCTTGTATCTGTATGTGCTGCATAATGCCTGTGTATGGCAATTACAGCAACACCTTGTATCTGTATGTGCTGCATAATGCCTGTGTATGGCAATTACAGCAACACCTTGTATCTATATGTGCTGCATAATGCCTGTGTATGGCAATTACAGCAACACCTTGTATCTGTATGTCCTGCATAATGCCTGTGTATGGCAATTACAGCAACACCTTGTATCTGTATGTGCTGCATAATGCCTGCATATGGCAATTACAGTAACACCTTGTGTCTGTACTGTACAGGGATTTACACTCATTATAACCCCCTGAATCTTATCCCTGTACAGCAGCGAGTGACCCCACAGCTCTCCCTGTATTCTGCCAAATCTCTGGCTGCTGGAATGCAGCAGTAAAGTTTGTTGAGCTTTTTGTTACAGTGAGGGTGGAGCTTGCAGCTTCTTTACAGTAACACAGGGTGACAGGAGTCAGAACTAAATGAGACCCAGGGCAAAAAACATTCAGATTTTAAACAAAGGAAAGGTGGTGCCATGTGCTTTTTTTAATGCAAAATTGTGTATGCACAGCTGCGGCAGTGAAGGAGTTAAAAATAACTTTTTAGCAGAATAAAACATAGGCGATTAAAGTAAGAGAATGCATTTTCACCATGGCTAGGAGCAAACGACACATTTTTAGAAGCCAGATGACGCTTTTTAAAAAGAGTTGTACAGAATAAGGTGTAAATGATCTGCCAGAGATTAGGTTCTAGGAGGCCCTAGCTACCCGGCTCCAGGATAACCGAGGCCGGCAGAATTATATGGAATTGATAGTTTGCCATTTAGAATTTCGGCAAAGTTCACTTTCACTAAAAGATGTAGATTAAAAGTAAATGGCATTAGAAATACGGAGGGCACATACTGTGGACACCATAGGGCAGTGATCGTGAACCTTGGCACTCCAGATGTTTCGGAACTACAAGTCCCATGATGCTTAGTCACACTTAAAGCTAGCCAAGCATCATGGAACATGTAGGTTCAAAACATCTGGAGTGCCAAGGTTCACTATCACTGCCATGGGGCATTTCTAAAACGCATGTCCTAAATGACCTGCTTTACCGGTTTCTAAGAACCCTTTGGACAACCTTGTGTCACGGTCCATGACCGAGGGCCCACATGGGTTAAAAGATAAACTCCCGAACCATGAAAAGGGTTGGAGAGAGCGCGGACACACATGTGCAACAATCCATCACAATCCCTGCGCAATCCTGTTGACTGCCTTTCGCAGGATCGGCCACGCTGGCTAACCGGCACAAGTGCGGCCATGAACACGGTCAAACCGGTATCCTGAAAATAATGGGAACGTCCCTCACAAAGTAAAATCGGATATCCCGTCCTGACACAAAAGCTGGTTTTTATTCATGACGTTTGGCTGTACAACAACGATGGGGCGATACAAAAGCGCTGAGCTCGACCAAACTTCATTTGACACAAAAGGTGTGGATTTTCAAAAGAGCGTCCTTTGCGCAGATGCCTTTCACAGCAAACTTTGGGTTCAAAGAACGGCTTTTCAGGAGAGACCCGGTGGGTGGAAGGTCACCGTTTGCTCTGCGCCTTCTGTGAACAAAGACCCCATTGTCATTCGAGGGAACACACAAAAAAAAAATAGTGTACAAATTCGTGATGTGACTTACTGAACTGTAAATGCGGAAACCATCGCCGCGCCCCCCCCCTCCCAGAAAGCAGGTTCAAACCTCTAAAGTCATTGTGAATTAAACATCGAATAAATGATGGCGTTAAAAACCCATGACCGCATCAGCTAAATGGATCATAAATTAAATATTTCATAAGGAATGCGGCAGAGGTATCAGCGCGGCCATAAATCAAGGTGTTTTCTAAACATAGGTTAATTACGCAACTTCGCAAACTGTCTATTTTTTATGCAAAAATAATCCACTTAGCGTTTGTCACGCGGAGCCTTAATCCCGCCAGAGCCTCGCATCACGGGCCCCCGCCGCGGCCATCAATAACGCCGTTCCGATCGGTAGGGAAGGGGGGGCCGCCAATAGGTAAAGATTGCAGGGACGCGTCCGTTATTTTTCAGCTGTCTCCCGCCAGTGTTTATGGCCAGAAATTGTGCCAAAATGATTAGAAATAAAAAGGGATTAATTATGGTAGAAGCCTTTTAATATAAGTGAGTGGGGCTGGTGGGATGTGATTAACGCAAATTGTGTTGCTATCAGGAGAATAAATGGGAACAACATTTCGCGGGGGCCGCTCCTGTCGCCTGCCAAGTAACTTTGGGTAATTTACTGCATTAAGAATCAATATTAAAAAAATAATGCTTTTCAAACGCCCCACGATCAATCTCCGGCCTCTTCCAGAGAGAACATTTATTTCTACATCTAAAAACTATATAAACCGTGTTACTGGATTTTTTGGAGACAACAGAGCTGCATATTGCTTTATGTGCTCTCGTAAACCGCCCAACGGAGCGCGCTTAGAATTCGATGTGTGGTGACGGGTTAGCGGCGATATCTGGGAGACCGTCGTGTTACAAATGTAACGTGGGGTCCCGTACCCACATACAGAAAGGCTCCCTTCGCCGTCCGTATCCTGAAGGAGTACGGATTCTGGCCCAAAACCCTCCTTGCAGGGTGAAAACCAACCTGGGAATGACTTTATTTTGGGTTTACAGTTACAAACATACAAAAGGTAAAATACGCCTCAGCGTTTCCATGCTGGGGACACACACACACACACACACACACACACACACACACACACACACAAAAGCAAAGGGAGCAGGGAAATCTACTTTAATCCCTTAACAACGGGCAGGCAGCGCCTGTCAGGGGTGGGTTAATGCCGGCGATGTGTACAGGTATGCCTCGCTGACAGCTGCCGCGCGGGCTGCTAATTTCAAGCCATCCCACTGGAGCCAATGGCGTGTGGCGGCTACGGGGAGGGGCTGCGGAGGCCCATTGAAGACAGCCGGCGTACTAGTACGCCCTGTGTCTTCAAAGCCCTCCCACCACCAGGACGGCATAGCACATCCTGGGACGGTAAGGGTTAAGCAAGATCCTGGAGGTTGAAAGAGGTTTGATGGAATCCTGGGGAGAATGAAGGAAGCAATTACTTACAGATACATCAGACACTACACAGTGTATATGTTACCGCTAAAGTACAGAAATCAGTTAGTCTGCAGATTGCGCTGCGTGATGACGTCATCGGCAAGTGTCTGTAGTAAAAATTCAGTAAGGGGAGGGGGGCTCCTTTGGAGCCCTCCATCTCCAACCATGCAACGCACAGTAATGCTTTTTGCACCACTGGAAAGGGGAGAGTCTCCCCTTTTCAGCGGTGTATGGGCATTAACATTTTTGCTGCCGGATCACGATTCGGCGCTAATCAGCGCCAAAACACGATTCGAACCTGGAGGGGGCTGACATCTTGGATGTCAGCCAAGCCTCCAGGCCCCCCCCACCCACCGACAACCTCACCATAGGTGTGAGGATGTCAGTGGGCCAGTTAACCCTCTAGCTGCCATGTAGAGATAGGGGGATCCTTTGACCTTTCCCTCATTTCCCTACAAACTTTTTCACTTTAACAATGCGGCAGCCGTTAATGTGCACATTACCTAGGTAAAGTGCGGAACACTCTTGATTCCGCACATTAACGGTGCAAATCAGTTAATGCGCAGATTAGCTAGGTAATCTGCACATTAATAGCTTTCTCACTTTAGCGGTAACATATACAACAAAGACACAATTAACACATCAAGGAATAATAATCTAACACAGACATCAGGGAATAGGGCATAGCAAACACAAACACCCTGCACCTAGAACTGCAGGCACAGGGTAACTCCAACATAGGGGAGGGCGGGTTAACAACATAAATCATCAGGCCTGCACCTCCCAAACGCATCTCTAGGTCCATGTACCCCAAGTCCAAAGTGACTCTCGTCACAACACATTTGCATTTAAGGGGCTGTTGTGCAAAATATCCACATTATTTGAATAGAAACCGCTTTGAGGAACATCATGGGGTTTTGGATATAATATACATCACAGATGTAAACAAGCAAGGAAATTCTAATTTTAAACTCCCTGGGAGCGTTCCCCTGTCCTTCGCGCTCTGTCTAATGTCGTATGTTGCCACCAAGGCCTCTTACTGTGATTAGGCTGTAATTAATACGTTTACTAAATCGGGAAACTGAAGTGAACAATAGATTACCCATCCCAGCAATTCAGAGAACAGCATCACAGAGGTCATGTGCTACATTCCCCGTATGCAGCAAGGAACTCTGGGTAAGACATGCAAATGAAGTCTGCAATTTCTCATTTTTTTGCATCCTGGGTCTGTTTTAAACACAGAATCCTCTTACCAGTGCCATGTCATACTAGAGGTCTTTTTTTTTATTTGAAGCAAAGGTCAGGTTTATGCAACAGGTCACAGCCGCTCCTGAACAGCGGTTTTGGTACAGGAGCAGCTGTGACCTGTTGCATAAGCCTGACCTTGTTTTTTTTTTAAAAAAAATTAGCAATCTAGTATGACATGGCACTGGTAAGAGGGTTCTGTGTTAATACAGACCCAGGATGCAAAAAAATTAGATGTTGCAGAAACCATTTGTAGATAACACATACACACTACAAAGTTGGTGCTAACTTACCAGAGCCATTATATAGTCTATGGAGTTATGTTTACAACAGCTCTGGTTAAGTTAGCACCAGCTTTGTAATATTGCCCAAGATATTAAAATAAAAAATAATAATAATACAAAACACAGATGTTTTGGCTGGGTTTGGGTCGAAATCCCAACAACCAGGTTCCCTAATATCAAAATCCCGATGACCAAACTTCCCTACACAGACAACTCCCTGATGGCCAACTTCCAGACATCCAAAATCCCAGCGGCTAACACTAACCCTACTCCCTAACCCACCTAAACCTAGCCCTAACCCTATCCCCCTAAACCGAGCCCTAACCCTCCTAAACCGAGCCCTAACCCTAGCCCCCCTAAACCTAGCCCTAACCCTAACCCCCTAAACCTAGCCCTAACCCTAACCCCCCTAAACCTAGCCCTAACCCTAACCCCCCTAAACCTAGCCCTAACCCTAACCCCCCTAAACCTAGCCCTAACCCTAACCCCACCTAAACCTAGCCCTAACCCCCCTAAACCTAGCCCTAACCCCCCTAAACCTAGCCCTAACCCTCCTAAACCTAGCCCTAACCCTAACCCCCTAAACCTAGCCCTAGCCCTAACCCCCCTAGCCCTAGCCCTAACCCCCCTAGCCCTAACCCCCCTAAACCTAGCCCTAACCCTCCTAAACCTAGCCCTAACCCTAACCCCCTAAACCTAGCCCTAACCCCCTAAACCTAGCCCTAACCCTAACCCCCCTAAACCTAGCCCTAACCCTAACCCCCCTAAACCTAGCCCTAACCCTAACCCCCCTAAACCTAGCCCTAACCCTAACCCCCCTAAACCTAGGGTTAGGGTGTTAGTATTAGGGTTAGCCGCTGGGATTATGGATGTCTGGAAGTTGGCCGTGTAGGGAAGTTGGGATGTCCAGCACTTGTTCTGTCTGGAAGTTGGCCGTCGGGATGTTGGCATTAGGGAACCTGGCTATAGGGATGTTGTCCGGCACCCGTTTTGGCTCCCAAGAGCCTTCATCAAGGTTACAATATCATCACGTAACACTCTTTGTATAGTTAAAAACATATAGCACTTGTGATTATGTAAATCTATATATTTATTTATTTAATGGCTTTAAGCTCGACAAAAAAAAAAAAAGCAACAACAATACAGCAAAGTGAAAAGTTCATTGGGTTCAGCTCTAAAGAAGAATTAATCCTAATGAAATTCTTTTTTCAGAAGATCAGGATGTTATTACTGTACACTGTGCTTTAATGGTTTATTTATCCCCTGTCCCGTCTCCTGATTTACAGGCAATAAAGTGCAATCGCCCCACAAAGCTAAAGCAGGAATCATTCGCTAATGGAAGTTTTAGCGCAGGAGTGACCGCGGCCAAAAGGTAATTCTTCTCGGACGCTTACGTTATGCGCAGGGACCTGTTTAGACGTTAGCACGGCAAAACAATCGCTAATGTATGCATTAAGCAAAATTTAAATACCCCACGACCCCATAAATATCCTCCGCAATCAATACGCTATTTAGTGTTAATAGCCCGCACTTTACTGCTCTTTAAAATTCGTAAGGATTTCAGGATCCGCCGCCGGGACCGATGCAGCCCTCTGGTAATGCGTGTTGATCATATGATTTAATTTACCGTTTATGTCAGGTCACCGGGAGGCAAAACATATATTGGAGGAGCCAGCTAGCGGCCAGACACCATCACCATCATTTATTTGTACAGGCACATCAGATTTTACTCCGTGCGGTGCCATAAAGGTATTAAAACTCAATTTTGTCAGAGAGGAGAAAGACGGACTCGCTGGGTGTAGAAGACGAGTTCATAATGTAAGATTTGTCAAAATCTACTAGAATCTCCTCAAAGCTCTGCTACAGATACAGTGTCAGTAACAGAATGGACCAGACGCCAAAACATTTCGGCTCACAGGGTTATTCAGAGAAAGGTGAAAACCAGGAGAATTGGCAGGAGAAGAGAACAATCTAGACCAAATAACCGATTTGGAAAGTGAAATAAATGGGAGAATTTTCTGGTTTGGCCATTTTGACCTAGAATTTTCACATCTTCAGTTATTCTGAGTTTCACCTTTCTTCGAATAGACCTGACAGTCTATCAAACGTAAGGGGGGGGGGGGGGTGAGCCACCCTAGTCTGTGTGGCACCTTATGTTGATATTATACGGCAAGAGAGTTGCTTTTCCTGCCTTCTACATCGTGCACTGAAAGTATACAATGACTTCACAGAGAGTGTGTAGATGGTCGACGTGCAGGTTGTGTTGATATGGGGATGCGGTGTATTCTGCGTTCTACTTTGATTTACAAAAAGCACCCAAACATTCTGAGTTTGCTCTTCACAAAAAGCATCTGTCGATGTTCAAAATGCCTGGGGGGGGGCTGTCAGAAGACCAGTTGTCAAAGATTGTTGTGTTGCATAAAGCTGGAAAGGGTTAAAGTTATCTCAAAGAGTTTAGATATTCATCTGTGCACTGTGAGACAAATGAAGATGCGATAAGGTTTAAGCTTTTTCTATAAAAGGTAGGGTATCGCAGTAGGATACAGATCCGACGAACATATAGAAGACTCATACAGTTAGAAAGAGGGACACAATGCTTCCCAACAGGTTAACCAAGGTGTAGGAAACAGGCAAGAAAAGCAGGGACAGTCAATCAATCAACCAAAAGGTGCATCACTGTAAGAAACGGGGCAGAAATGGCAGCCAGGGGAAGGCCCAGTCTCAGGCATGCCAGGCCAAGGATTATCATCTTTTATTTATATAGCGCCACATATTCCGCAGCGCTTTACGAGATCAGTGTACAAGGTGTTGATACATTGGAATACCACACATGGATGATACGGCCTGATTCTATGAGATGTACAAGTATTTTGTGAGGTAGGAGCATCCATATCGTTAGGGGTCTTGCCCAAGGACACTCGCTGGTGGCGTCTTCTGAGTCTGATCGAGTCGTCTTTCCGTGATTGTACTGGTGGTTAGGTTGAACCCGCTTCTCGTATAGTCGAGACTTCTCCACAGTTGTATTGGAGGGATGTGCTGAATGGGATTTGACTTGCGTCTCCACTGTCAAAGTGTAGAGATGTTACCACTGGACACCACAGCCGATATTGTTTGGGAGGTGTCTTGTCCAAGGACACTAGAGTGGTCCTCTGGCTGGGATTCGAACCTGGGTCTCCATGGTTATAGAGCAGTGATATTACCTCTACTCCATCCAGCCGGCACTAGGTAGCCTAAACCTCAGTGTACCATGGCTTGAATCTCAGCCCTAATGGTCCCAAGGATTCAAAGCAATCAACCATCTATGTATCGTTGGGTCCTGTTCTCCATGTTGAAGAGCAGCAGCTCCTCCAAGTTTGGAAAACCAGTGATGTGAACGGACTTAGTGTGGTTTTACAGAGCAGGGGTACCAGGAGTTGAGCAATGTTCAGACTCCAAATCGCCAGAGACTGCTCTTAACAAGCATTCGGCAAGGACATATGACGTAAAAGCATACGCATTGCTGATTAAGTGAAGAATTCAGGCCTGAGGAGAGCTTTGGGGTAGAAGTTACTTGTCTTGAAAAAGGGACACACATCACACATAGCATTCGAAGGAGGGAAAAAAACACTTTTCTAGTAGGGATGTCCCGATCACCATTTTCAGGCTGCCGATCCGGCCCAGGCCATGCGGCACTCGGGATCGCTTAAAGTCCCGATCAAATACCACACAACCAGTGGCCAGACAGCAGCTCCCTTGTGAAAGCGGAGGCCCCCGGGATTCCCTATCGTTCGGGGAGTCTTCTCTGTCGCTTACAGGTCATGCCGGAGGAGAGGAGTGAACGCAGAAGCCCTGGACTACAGCTTCTTCCCGGCCTTCTCCATGACTCCACCAGGCTGGGAAGATTCTGCCTTGGCTTGCGAACTCCAGCTGAGCGCCTGGAAGTCGCACGGAACGGCACGTGTCGGACTATGAACAACTTGACAAAGCGGATCTCCGAAAAATGACGAGATCGGGTCCCGATCCAGAGCCTAGTGATTGGATCAGGACTGCTCCAGCATCTGGGTATTGAAAAGAAACCGTAAATAGACGCCGCAGCAGATTTGCGCTTTATATTAGATGCGGGAGCTCGTTATAGATCACTTTATGGCGTGCGCTTGGAAGACGGATTTCCTACGGTGTTTTATTATGAAAGAAAGTATTATTTTCTACCCTTGAAAGACTCGGTTGAAGAAAGAGATATTAATTTTGCGATGGTGAATAGGACGAAGGTATAAATTACCATTCCCTTCCAAACGGCTCTCCCTGATATATCCGCAGCTCCGAGCGATAACCATTAGTTTTACACTATATCAAACATGACTGGATCCGGACGGAATGAAATTCACATTTCTGAACTCATTTTAATTATCTTTGCTTCCACCATTTGAATCTATTTCCCATATACATTTGGCACGGCGGCGCTTTAACTCATATATAATGCCCAGGAGGCCGATTCCTTTTTGGAAATGAATGAAACATCCGGAAGAAAAAAGAAGAAAAAAACGAAAAGTCAAAAAAAAAAAAAATCGATTCGAACACAATTCTCTTGCGCCATTAAATCTTGCTAAACTATTTATCATTGCTGGAAAATTAAAATTATGATCTCATTTTTTTACATAAAAACGATATTTTTTTACCTTTTGTTCCGTTTAAAGGACCAGAGAAATACCATGGGAAGAGAGGAAAATGTAACCTTATCGTTATAAAAGAATAAATCAAAGCGGGAGGGGTTAATATGAAGAGAGATAAATGCGATTGGACTGCCCATGTGAAGACGTAATGTGGTATAGGGGCAAAAGGCAAAAAAATAACAAAGAATAAAATAAAGGTCGTCTCTAAAAAAAATATATAAAAATTATTAAACTCACGTCCGTCATAATTTCTTTAGACTAGGGTTAAAAGGAAGGGGACACAGGGGTTAAGGGGTTAAGTCCCTTCTTAATTCCCTTACCATTTTAACCTTCATGGGTCCTTTATACTCGCCTCTTAAAAAACAATATATGGTATAGGACCGGCACAAACCACTCGCTGGCGACTCGTTCAATAACAGGACTGTATAAAAAACGTCAAGTTCTTCCACCAAGACTTGAAGAAAAGGAGATTTTTTTTCTTGCTGTAAGGGTTTCCTCCAGTGAGTACAGTATGGATGTGCCCCCACCAAGACCAACACCATCAGGGTTTTTCAGAGAGACAGTTCGGCGCTCTCCCGTTTGCCGCACTTCGGCGAGTGAGACAAATCGACCTGCCGAATGCATCCAAAAAAACCTCTGCAAAACTAATCGAAACACCGCCGAATCGATCCGAATAAAAGCCGACCAACCGGGGGAGGAGGGAAAAAAAAAATTCTACGGAAAAATGCCTTTAAAAAAATAAATAAATCCTAAAATAGAGACGTTTTGCTGCAACTGAAAACAAACGGTTGACTAAATATTTAAGAAAAAAAAATTCCCTGTTTAACATTGAAACCTATGGGATTCGTCTGATTAAACCTGTCGAATGAAAGCACCGAACATCAGGGCATTTCACTGACATTTCTCTGCTGTTTGGGGTCTCTGAATAGATTAACCATTACTTCTCTATGGGGGATTTCACGGCTGTCAAACAGGCACTGTATTTGCTGGCAATTCGCCATAATTCGATGGGCTACGATGCGCTTTCGACAGGGCTGGAAGGCACGGACGTTCCTTCTGCTCTTAAAAACGCTCGTCTCACCCCGCGCTAATCGTGAATATTTGGGATCAGCTTGTAGATCCTGAGATATCAAATTATCACCAAATGAAAAAAGTTTCCTCCTGTTTTTGTGGCGGAAATGGACATTGGGTAATTTTTTTTTCCTGCTCCCCAACCTGTGTACAGCGCTGCACAGTATGTTGGAGTATCATAAGGTATAATTCTAGGAGTTGAATCCGCGCGGCGCGAGTCTTTTTTCATGCACCACATAACAATGTGATGAAAAATATTGAAAGTCAAATGGTTGTAGTTTACGATAAGATTTCTCTGTCTGTGCAAATAATAAAAAAAAATATATATATATTTTGATTTAAAACACATGCTAGTAATATGCGTTCCGGTCGCGCAGAAACCGATGGGCACGTTTCATGGAATGGCTTATAGACACACAGTCTCGTGACCGTGCGTCCGGGCACAGAGAGAGATCGGTGATGGTCGGAGCAGGTGAACGCTTCCCCTGCTGTGATTAATGCTGCGTACACCGCATTAGGCCGGCGTGCTGCATGTATATGAGAAGCGCGGGGTGAGCCGGTAATAAAACGTCAGCAGCCAAGAGCGTAATTCCAGCAACGCCTTTGCTAGCAATTTCTATAGCACAGATTACAGTTTATTGCGGACCTGGGAGGGGACGGCTTCCTCCAGAATGGAATAAAAGACATAAGACGAGGAGGTCACACAATTGGAATAAAAAGTAGTGTTAATAATCAAGCGCCGCCGCGCCCCCCCCCAAAAAAGTCTAAGGTCAACCTCATTTTAATATTTAAAATAATAAATAAAAAAATAATAAGAAAAAAGGTCCTTGATTTTTTTTTTTTTTTTAAATGGGGACAGTCTGAGCATGGGAAGAGCAGAGCCGGCAAGTGCCGAGCCAACTCAAGTCTCGCTGCTTGGCAGGTGTCAGACTTTAGGATCAGTTTGAAAAAGCATATAAACAAACAAAGTAAGGCGCACTCTGGGGCTACCATTAAAAATTAAATTTACATAAATAATAAGGGATTATGGAAAGGTTAAACTATTGGTAGCCCCCAGAGTGCGCCTCAAATTGTTAGTTTGTATAAATTCCATTGAGATAGCGGCATCGGGCAAGGATATATACACACAATAAAACAAAAAGGTTTTGCACTCACGGTTCACCCAAATTTCTCTCCAGTACCCGGTGCTCAGCGATGGCCTTTAGTAAATATCCACAGCAAGAACGCCAGGGATTTCCAAAATGATTCCTTGATTTATTAGTTCATAAAAATCAACGTTTCGGCTCCTAATGCGAAGCCTTCATCAGGATGTCTGTCCTGATGAAGGCTCCGCATTAGGAGCCGAAATGTTGATTTTTATGAACTAATAAATCAAGGAATCATTTTGGAAATCCCTGGCGTTCTTGATATATTGAGATATATATATATATATATATATATATATATTTTACACACACACACTAAAGTTTATTATTGCGGAAGACATTTACACATCCCAGCAATTCAGAGAACTGCTTCACAGAGCTCATGTGCTACATTCCCCACACGCAGCAAGGAACTCTGGGAAGGACATGCAAATGAAGTGTGCAATTTCCCACTTTTTTGTATCCTGGGTCTGTTTTAACACAGAAGCCTCCTCACCAGTGCCGTGCCATACTAGATGGTTTATTTAGCAACGGTTAGGTTATACAACGAGTTACAGCCACTCCTAGACAGCTTTTTCTGCCTTATTATGCCCTCATCAGCAGGAGATAGGTCGTAACTCAATGCCATTTGATGCTTTAACCCAAATATTACATATTTCAATGCACATAAATGCTGGCAGCACTCTGGGACTTCTCAGACGGACTTTATTAATGATCGACGTTTCAGTGATGAAAGTCTGCAGATAACGGACTGAAACGACCAATAATAAAGAAAATCCTTTATAAAAGTCCCAGAGTGCCGCCAGCATTTATGTGCACGGAAGGTGATAGGAGCTAGGTGTTGCACCAGGTGAAGGACACTGGTCTTCTGAGTGCAGGTACCTGCGATAGATATACAGGATATACAGTTCCAGAGATCCTGGACTGTGGACCCAAAAAGGTCCCAAACCACCATTTACGCAAATTAAAATTATGGCTAGAGGAGAAATGAAATCTTAAATAACGTCTCTTACCTTTCCAAGCATTCGCCCCAGGAAGTAGTAATGTCGTGCAAAAGAGTCACTGACGAGCATCTGTGCCGCAGGGTTGGGGTACAGGAGCCCTTCGTTTGTGGTTTTAAAAAATCCCTGGTTGGGATTAAATCCAGATTTGAGCAGCTCGTTTAGGAATTCCCGGAATATTCCGCCGCCGTCGATCCCAGCCTCGTCCAGGCCGTGAGCGTTTAGGAGGTGAACGCGGATTCTCTTCTTCAGATCAGGCTCTTAAAAAAAAAAAAAAATTGAAAATAAAATGCTTTAGACATCCCGCACAGACCCGTGTCCCAGGACAGGACAGGACAGAGACACACACACAGAGAAACACACACATAAACACAAACACACACACGGGATGAAAATGTATTATTTTAACTTTTCAGTAAAATCTCAGAAACCAGAGATCCCAGAAACATTGTATGAAATCTCAGATTATTCCATAAACACCGAACGGTGAATTACATGGCAGTTCGGCTATTCAGAGAGCTCTTAAATCACCAAATATTGGCGGCCAGCGAAATACGGTGCAGTTCGCCACAATTCAGCGGCAATGAAATCCCCCATAGAGAAGTAATGGTTAATCTATTCAGAGACGCCGAACAGCAGAGAAATGTCAGTGAAATGCCCTGATTGTCAGTGATTCAGTTCAACAAGTTTAAACAAGCAAATTCCATGGATGAAGTATAAGGTCGGGGTCGCCGGAGGAGGCAGCTGGGGACATCGAGGGAGCGCAGGGAGAGGTGATGTATCCAGCGGCATCCTGAGTGTTGCTCGGGGTTACTGCTTCCAACATAGGAATTTAACCCCGAGCCACACTTGGGATAACCGCTGGGGGGGGGGGGGGATAATAAATTGACCACTTTTAGACAGATTTTCTAAATAAATAGACCGCCAAGGAGGTTAAGATACAGACCGTTTTCTGGAGACAGCTTGTCGTAGGCGTCCTCGTATATATAGTTCCTTCTGATGGTGACATTGATTCCATCCAGAAACGGCCCGTCTCCTTGGACGTCCTGTTTGTCCGCATAAATCAGTCTTTGGAAAATCTAGAAACAGAGAAGTTCCCGAATATTAATGACCATCAGTGGATCGCACGATGGTTTCCCTTCATATTGATCATGGAAGATAAAAGCTGATCCAAGTTCCTTCAATGACAGAGACCGAGATCTACTTGTGACCAACAAATCAGTCCTCTAAAAGCCACCATCGACATCGACTCTACTAGACACCACTTTGTGTTTGGAAGAGGCCGTCACAAATCAGCCAGCAGGTAAAAGGGGGAGACCTGTCTAAGTATTGTCTTTTCCAAAATACATGGCATATATTGAGGAGGCCTGCGTACAACAAAAAGCAAAACAGAAGGATGAGTTCCTCAGAGATCCAGGGGATTCCAACCTCTTGGTAAAGCAATGAAATTGAAAGAGAAGCCGGCCACACCGGCTGGAGTTACACGCCCAAACGTCAAGCGCTCAAGAATAATCTGAAGCTGGTGCGACCGGCTTCTCACCTGTTCATGGTTTTCCAAAATACATAAACAGTCAAATTAAGTGGAAGCTCCTTATAATGACGCCTACGAATCCGGTCAGAAAACGAGACAAGCTTTGCAAGCAAATCCATGGGACGAATGCTCAGAGGGTTGCAATGACCATGGGCTGGGTCAACCTGGGAAGATAAAATGATGCCCCCAGCTGGCGCCATCATTCTATGAGCATGTGTGGTTAAAAAATATATATATATATTCCTTCTAGCCCACTCTCTGTAATTCTGAAACTTCTTTCTTCACACAGCATCCATCTACCAACACCCTCAGCCACAGAGCCTGCATTTTTATACTCTATCCCTCCCACCCAGTCCTGGTCTAAAACTTGTAGCTTCCCTTCCAGCTGCTTCCAATCTAACTAGCCCAAGCTTCTGGCCCTTCCCATGAAATCTTATTTCTGGCCAACAGCTTCACACCCCTCCCTGCTCCCTCTTGTTTCACCTACCTCTGTCCCTTAGATTGTAAGCTCACGGGATGTCTGGCTGAAGACTTGTTTCAAGTGCTGTTTTAGCAGGACAATTATCCTACGGACAGGGTCGCCTGCACCGAATGTATCTTTATTTATGTCTCATGTTTGTGCTTGTAAAGTGCAACGAAACCTGTTGGCGTTGCGTAAATACTTGTAACTGTAGCCCACTATCCCCAGTACTCCCTTTCCAACAAAGTCTGTGCAAAGGCCCCTCTCTGGCCAAAAACAGAGGCTTTCCCTGGACCAGCGCTCATGGGATAAGAATGTGCAGATTGAGGAGGTGGACCACAGATCGAAGGACGATTTAAGAGGATTTATCTTCACGCTAAATAAAGCATAAAGGAAGGATTCCAGTTTCCCAAAAGGACACCTTTAATTCGGGACAGCCAACGTTTCAGCTGCAGATGCAGCCATTCAAGTTCCTTTTGCTCGGTTTCACTTGAGGTCGGCCCCTCGGCTTTCTGTGAGCACCCCGTGCCCGTGATGTTCCTCTTTATACTTTACTCAGTTTGTCGGTTTGTTATTGCTTAGCATCAGGTTAGAGGCTTTTCTTTTATTGTGATACGTTACCTTTACCCTTTCTTCAAACGGAACCACGAAGGGAAGCTCAGTCAGTATCGCCAACTGCCTCTCCTCGGAAACGGAGAGCGGTGCCGGCTCCAGGCCCACTGGAAAGGAAAAAAAAGGTTATAGGTCAAGCACGCAAGAAAAAAAAAAAAAAAAAAGAACCAACGAATAATTAAAACGCATAAAAAGCTAAAAATCGGTGATCGGAGTCTGCATTAAGCCGCCCCTAGAAGAAGAGCAAGAGTGGAAATAGTCACCCCATGTCCTGTAGACCCGGGGACCTAAAGTTTGCCATAAACCTCGAGGAGCTTACGTCTCGTTAAGGCTAGGGTCAGACTGAGGCAGTGCGAACGCGCGTTCTGGCGCACATAATCACGGCCGCACTAGCAGCAGATGACGGGCAATGACAGCCAATATACGAAGTACGGTCGCACAAAAGTCCGGCCGCGCAACGCAAGTGGAAAATGAACGCATTTTTTCGAGAACGTTAAACCGCTGGTACTGACGTACAGAGTGCGCTGCGGCCGCATAGCAGCGTGTGTGCGTGATTAGGAGATGTCAGACGCTGCTAGTGTGCGGCCAACATAACGTTCAAACAGCCGGATTTCCCTAGACTTCTTTTCACCCCATCGTCATGAAATACGTCCAGAATTGCGCATCGTCTGACCACTTAAGCGTATTCCGTGAAAAAATGCGTGCGCACGCATCGACGTACATTTTGACGGTGGCCGCAGAAAATGCGCTCATCTGTCCCTAGCCTTAACCCTTTCACTGCTGAGGAAGTGTGGGGAATCTCCTCATTGACTCATAAGGAAAGATAGGGGTGGAGTTAAGGGTTCCTTTGAACCACAATATCTCCCGACTTTTTTCAGCTAGCAGGGTCATATTTTGTATCAATAGAAAGGCCAGAGCATGGCCTATCCAATAATACCAAACATGACCATGTTTAAAGTAAAGAAAAAAAATAACAATAATAATACAAAAAAGAAAAATGTGTTTTTTTAAGCCGTGAAATGGCTCAGCAGTGAAGGGGTTAACCCATGTGTAAAGCCGTAACCTAGTTGAAGACCGTTCAAAACGAGAGGGTTCAGTAATGGCAATGCCCCCGCCCTCAGGTAGGCAGCACCACGCTGCAGATATGTTGGTGACAGCCACCTTGTCCACTGACCAGTTAAAGCAAGCTGGCAGTTTTAGGAACGCAAGCAAATGCTGCAGGTAACAAAAAAAAAAAAAAAAAAACACACCACCAGCAAAAAGCTAAATTCTGGGTTCTTAAACAAAATTTCTATTGCACATCCTCGTGTCACATGAATTGGGGAAGATTCATGGAGTCCGGTTTGGCTGCTCCTCAGAACACAATCTGGAGGCGGCCGGGAGCGATTTTTATTTAATGACCTGGAGGTGATTTGCCTTTAACGCTCAGACATATTAATTTACAAGGGGACGGAGCCATTTCTTGGTTTAATGGTTAGATCCGTGGCGGCGGGTTACGGCGCATATCGAGTAGACCGGGTGCATCCATTACATTTGACAGCGGAAAGCTGGAGTGGCCAGGCCGGCTATTGGGCTCCGATCCCAGAGGGAGACACAGCGTCCGCGGCCGTAACGGGGGCACGAAATACATGAAATCCACAATGAGGGGAAATAGTGTAATAGTGTGTGACTGACGCTGAAATATCTGCAGGAAGGGATGTCATGTTGCCAAAAGCCTGCAGGATCTATCCATGTAGGGACGTGTCTGAATGTACAGATTGAGGAAGTCCAAGCAAAGCACCCTCCCAAAAAACTTATAGCACAGGGTGAACTGTGCAAAGCTGACACCGTAAGGAATATATATATATATAATATATATATATAATATAATATATATATATATATATATATATATATATTATATATATATATATCACACATACACACACAGAAGCCACTTGCACATCACAGCAATTTAATGAATTTCATCCCAGAGCTCCTGTGCCACATTCCCCATATACAGCAAGGAATTCTGGGTAGGATATGCAAATGGCATCTGTCTCACTTTTATGCATCCTGGGTCTGTTATTACACAGAATCCTAAAATCAATGCTATGCCACACTATGGCTTTCTAGCAGAGATAAGATTTGCATATCCTACCCAGAATTCCTTGCTGCATATGGGCAATGTAGCACAGGAGCTCTGGGATGCAATTCATTGAATTGCTGTGATGTGTGAGTGGCTTCTGCAATAATAAACACACTTCTAGTGTGGAGGCTTTTTACCTCACGTTTTGTCCTCCACTACAACCCTTGTAGATATATATATCTATATATATATATATTCATATACACATATATATTTTAATTTCCTTAAAGATTTCTGCACTCCAAGGGTTAACTTGATCCAACCCCTGGCTGGCAAAGATACAGCACTCACACGCATATATAATTTTTTTCCCCCGCTTTAAAAATATATATAATTATACATACGGTGAAGAGATCAGAATTTGAAATAAAAGAATATTTGTAGAATGCTGCAAAAAACCTGCTCCTCACTAGTCCTGCGAGTGCTTAGTATCAAGAATGTCTATATTTGGCTAATTTATAGCGCCTGAGTGCCGTACCGCAGATTTGGAGAGCCGAGCCCGAGGTTAGAGAGATATACATGTATTTTATAAAATAGGGAAACTCATTAAAATAAAAAGAGCAGGTTTCTGACCAGTGCAGCAAATGATAAAAATATATTTATTTTGCCTTTTTTTCTGGCTGTAATTTATAGACCGTTTTAACATCCTGACATTTTCCATTACAACGTCGATGCAAACACTCTTAATCTAAGGGTTAAAAGCTATTTAAATGGAAAAAGTGCATGTACAGCAAAGACAAACCACTAACCGAGAACCACAGCTCAATTATTCTGCTCAATTAGCCCTGTTTATTTACATCAAGAACTGGATTTCTGGGGAGAATTATGGTTAGAAGATGTCAATGGACGCAGCGTTTAAAGCCCAGAGGTATGCTATTTAAGGGAATGAAGGATCACAAGCAAACAGAGACAGCTGTGCCTTGGCTCCGCTTCCTGGCTGATCGGCTCGAACAGAGCCGGGGCCGAGTCAAAGCGTCCCCCCCCCCCCTCAACGAATCACCAAGTATCTGCAACGTCAATCCATTACAAAGATTACAGAGAAGTTTTAATCAAATGTGCAGATAATGAGGGGTGTCCTGTCTATATCAGAAAATTCAATCTGTATATTGTGCTTTTGGAATGGTGTTGTTTGGCCACCGCAGGCACCGCAGGCACTTCGGTATAAACACACACATATACAGTCGTGATCCTTGCAGGAACACTAATTAGATTTTTAGTTTTGTGTTTTTTTTTCTTTTCTTTCTTCGTGTTTTTATAACAGAACCTCAAATCTAAGCTTTTCAAACCTTCCACAAAAGGTCTGTCATAGAGGTGGGAATTATACTTCCTGCTGCACACTTGGGGCCCTATTACATTCTTCGCGCAAACGTTAATGCGTGCGTAAAAACGCATTAACGCGAGGGGAAAAACCCTTTGCGCTGAACGTCATATTACAGTTTCAGCGCAACAAACACGCGTATACGTCTACTGCAGGTGAACCTGCGCAAAATGCTGCGCGAGCTTACTGTACATCGTGCGTCCTATACTTAACAATGTGAACGCAAATACGTTTGTGCGCTGGTACGCGGATGGTATTACAATCTATGCGCAGTTTGTAACGCACAGCCTTTGCCCGCATAATTTTAACGTCTTCGAAAAGCTGAAGTTCATGGCAAATCTGAACGTCCTGGCTGAACCCAGATACATCAGCCTAAAAAAATTTAAAAAATAAAATACGCAGCAAAGTAGAGTTACACATTCTACACATACCCAAACAATAAATTTGAACAGAAGTTGTGCACGTATTTTTTTTTTCTTTGATACAGCATATATGCGCAGATTGACTTTGACAGGCGCAAAAACTTAACGTGAGACAATTAAGGTTCTTAATTCTGATTGGCCGAATTGCGTGAAAAAAACAGTCTGCACACTGATTTCGGTGCGCAACGTTACTGCGCGCGTTTTTGCGTGTCCGTTTTGCGCGCGTTATTTTTTGACGGATGAAAAAATGTGCGAAGATTGTAATACCAGCGTTGATTTACGCGCGGTAACGTTTGACGCTTTGTGCAAAAATTCACGCGTTTACCGTGCATTTTTGCGTGAAGAATGTAATAGAGCCCTTGATAGGGAATTGCAGAGAAATCCATATATGCAAGCATATAAACGTTTATTTTACCATGCGTGTATAGGTTTCTTTCATAGACTTGCAGGTGGTATGTGTGTTATAAAACAATGCCATTTCTCCGGATCTCCCCTGATCATCTGTTCTTCAGGTAATCCCTCAAAACCCATTTTTCAGACTAATGTATCCCATTCCACTCAATGCATCGCTATAGGTCTCATAGCTTGCTTCACCGCCATGTCCATCACCATTTCTGATGGAAAACACTAGTACTAATGATACGGATTACTAGGGTGGATAAATTTAAAAAAAAAAAAAAATGTATTCATTTAAATCTACTTCAATGAAATGCTTTTGGAGAAAAATCCATCTAAAAAGAGGATTTCCTATTTAAGATCCAGTATAGTTAAAAGGTTATGCAGCGTCAAATAAAGCTTCGTTGCGCAGCAGGAGGCTGTGATTTACATTTTTGGTAAACAAATGAATTCAAGTTATCCAAGCTGGGATCACACGCACTTTTCTACATTAAAAATACAGTTGTGTTCAAATTATTTCAACCCCCAATGCTGTAAAGGGTTTTAGGGAATTTAGTGTACATTTGTAATTGTATTCAGAATGAAATCCTACAAGGACTTTTTAAAGAACCATATGCAACTAAAATGACATCAATTGGTTTTGTAATACAGTAGTAAATGTTTCTTTTGTGAATTCTTCATTGACACAATTATTCAACCCCTTAAAGACTACCACTCTGAAGAACAGAGGTTCATTCAAGTGTTTTCAATCAGGTATTGAAAACACCTGTGGATGTCACGGAGCAGCAATAAAGCATAATAAGCACCAATTAGGCAGCTTTAAAATGACTGTGATACTCAGCTCCTTCTAGACATTTACTGGTGTGGTTACAAACATGGTGAAGTCAAGAGAATGGTCCAGGAAGACAAGAGAAGAGGTGATTACTCTTCACAGGAAGGGCAATGGCTATAAGAAGATTGCAAAGATGTTAAACATACCAAGAGAGACCATAGGAAGCATCATTCGCAAATTCAAGGCAAAGGGCACTGTTGAAACGCTACCTGGTCGTGGCAGAAAGAAGATGCGGACTTCGACTGCTGTGCGCTACCTGAAGCGTAGAGTGGAGAAAAAAGTCCCCGTGTGACTGCTGAGGAACTGAGAAAAGATTTGTCAGATGTGAGTACTGAAGTTTCAGCTCAGACAATACGGCGCACACTGCGTAATGAAGGCCTCCATGCCAGAACTCCCAGGCGCACCCCCTTGCTGTCTCCAAAGAATAAGAAGAGTCGACTGCAGTATGCCAAAAGTCATGTGGACAAACCACAGAAGTTTTGGGATAGTGTTCTGTGGACTGATGAAACAAAATTAGAACTGTTTGGGCCCATGGATCAACGCTATGTTTGGAGGAGGAAGAACAAGGCCTATGAAGAAAAGAACACCTTGCCTACTGTGAAGCATGGCGGGGGGGGGGGGGTCAATCATGCTTTGGGGCTGTTTTGCTTCTGCAGGTACAGAGAAGCTTCAGCGTGTGCAAGGTACCATGAATTCTCTTCAGTACCAGGAGATATTGGATGACAATGTGATGCAGTCCGTCACAAACCTGAGGCTTGGGAGACGTTGGACCTTGCAACAGGACAATGATCCCAAGCATACCTCCAAGTCCACTAGAGCATGGTTGCAGATTAAAGGCTGGAACATTTTGGAGTGGCCATCGCAGTCACCTGACTTAAATCCGATTGAGAACCTCTGGTGGGACTTAAAGAAAGCAGTTGCAGTGCGCAAGCCTAAGAATGTGACTGAACTGGAGGCTTTTGCCCATGACGAATGGGCGAAGATACCCGTAGATCGCTGCAAGACACTTGTGTCAAGCTATGCTTCACGTTTAAAAGCTGTTATAACTGTAAAAGGATGTTGTACTAAGTACTAAGATTGAATGTCACTTGGGGGTTGAATAAAACTGATAATGATGTGAGCACAGAAAAGACATTTGTGGTTATTTCATTATAAATGTTATGTTATATTTGTCTGACCTACACGTGCCTCTTTGATTTAATTGTAAGCAAGATGACTGAATGATCAAAATCAATGTCAAACTGGCCAAAACACTCAATTTCAGTGGGGGTTGAATAATTTTGAACACAACTGTAGTATCAACTAAACAAAGTTGAGGAAAAGACCTTAATCCCATTGTCCTGCAAATATATACACAAACGATGAACACATTACCTTAAATGCTAGGTTTCAAGGTTGTTTTGAGTGAAATACATCTGTACCAGCTGAAACTGAGAGGAGGGGGGGCCTAGCAGTAAAAATGAAAGTAAAACCTTCGGAGTGACTTAAAACACTGTCTTCTCCCAAGGCTGGTAGGTTTTTCTTGAGGACCCAGCTCAGATTTACGTTTTATGTTTTTATTGTTAAGTATTTGTTGTTTAACCACTTTCATTATCAAACATTGATGTCTTACCCCTTAGATTGTGCCCGGCGGGAGGGTCTTAAATCCAGCAGGGTGTTTCCAGCTCCTGCAGCGGGTCCCTCCTCTGGCCCGCCTACGCAGCTGACGCGCGTCAAGTCATTGGCTGCAGGGCCAGCCTGAGTTCAGGTCATCCCACAACAGTGAATGACACATGCCGCATGACAACTGGTGGGCGGGCCTGATGCTGCCCATACACGGAAGCGTGGCGGGGTATGCCGCCCCCCGGCATCAAATTCCATCCCACTCAGGGACAGCATAGTACGCCCCTCAGGGTTAAGCAAGTACAAGCATAGGAGTCTTTACATTTAAAAAATCATGATCTAAAATCGAGTTTTGCTGAAGGGGATTTAAAATCCACCCTGCTGACTACCAGATGACACTCGTCTACACTCCAACTCCTCTGGATTGTAAGCAGGGACGGCTACACCTCTCGTCTCTGGTTCCCATGTTTGTTTGTAATTTGTTACTTTAGCCCCCCCCCCCCCCCGCTTATTTTAAAGCACTGCAGAAGATTTTTGCGCTATATAAACGTGGTAATAATGTGTCAGTTTGGCATGTGTGTTCTCTGGTTCGTACACATCCCATGTGCTTAATGCTTTTAGAGTTTCACAACCAACAGGCTCGAATTAGGCAATGATCAGCAAGCCACGGGTAGATCTACATCGATGGGAGGAAATGGGGGGGAAAAAAAAAAAATCGCCTCCTCCTTCCGACAAAACGTCAGGCTCGCAAGCTTTTGTTCGGAGATACGCAAATCAGTTTTCAGCACCTTTTAGGTATGCCGACTGATTCGTTTTGATCCAAGAGTGAGGGATCTAGTCCCGGTTTGAGGGTCGATAGGGCTTCAGGGAGGAGATGCAAAGTCAGAGGTCAGCAACCTTGGCTCTCTATGTGTTTCGGAACTAAATTTCCCATGATGCTTAGCCAACCTAATGAGTGGCTGAGCATCACGGGAGACGTAGTTCCAAAACACCTAGAAGGGCTGAGGTTGCTCAATGCTGCTCTGCAAAAACAAAGCAAAAGTAATTCATAGGAGGGAGAAACGACAGGGTCCAGGTACCAGGACAGTTTGCAATGATGCTTAAAGCGCTCCGTTTCTTTAAAAAGCAGAAAATGATGAACGTCCAGTTAAACAGCACACACTATACTCACGAGTCTGTCTCCCAGCAAAACAAAGACTATGAAACGCATATCTAACCACTCACCATCTAAGGTTGACTGCAAAGGCCCGATTCTTCCCATACCCCTGACTCCCATTCTTCGCCACACGTGTCGTGCTGAGGGCACGTAAAGCTGTGTTATCTGCAAAAGAAAGTCAAGTCAGCTCTGTACCCAAAAGGTGAAACAATACATATCATTTTTTAACTGCATTTCGCTTAACACTCAGATACTCTTCTAGCTACAAAAGGCATCATGGGATGTGTCGTTTCTAGTGATGCGCCGAAATTAAAATTTCCAGCCGATACGGAAAAGTCAGGATCAGATCGTCCGAAAACCGATACGGAAAATCAGTCATTGGAACCAGCCTCCAGGCTCAGGTGAGTCCCCAGCATGTTTGGGCCTCCAGGCCCAGGTTCCGATGACTGATGGGGGGGGGGGGGGGGGAGCGTTGCCTACAAATATTATTATTATTCTTTATTTATAAAGCGCCAGCATATTCCGCAGCACAGTATAGACAGGGTTACAATACATTGAACAACATTTGACAAACAGTACAGGAGGAGACGAGGCCCTATTCCCGTAGGAACTCACAATCTGGGAGGGTTGGGGTTGGAAACAGGAGGAGAGGACTGTAAGGTGAGAGTGATTGATGGTTGTGTCAGTGAGTTGGGTGGTAGGCTTCCCTAAATAGGAATGTTTTAAGGGAGCGTTTGAAGGAAGAGAAGTTAGGGGAAAGTCTGACAGCACGAGGGAGAGAGTTCCAGAGAGTGGGGGCTGCGCGTGTGAAATCCTGCAGTCTATCATGGGAAGAGGTGATGCGGGGAGAAGCTAGGCGCAGGTCACTGTTTGACCTTAGGGAGCGGGCTGGGGTGTATTTGGTGATTAATGAGGACAGGTAGTGGGGAGCTGAGTTAGTGAGGGTTTTGTAGGCAAGGATAAGGATTTTGAACTTAATTCTGCAGTGGATGGGGAGCCAGTGAAGGGACTCGCAGAGGGGAGCGGCAGAGACAGAGCGGCGGGTGAGGTGAATTAGCCTGGCGGAGGCGTTCACCTACATCCACTTACTACGTCCCTGAGCTCCTCCAGCAGTGGCAGTCCCCCGGCAACCTGTTCCCGCTCTCCATCAGACGCAGGGATGACATCACAGAGGCTTCCGCCATCATCCCTTCCGACCAACGGAGAGCGGGAACTGGATGCAGGAGGACTGCCACCGCTGGAGGAGCTCAGGGCCGAAGCATGTGGATGTAGGAGAGTATGTGTAGGCAACGCGATCCCAACCACCCCCCACCCCCCCAAAAAAAAAAAAAGTCATCTGAACCTGGGCCTGGAGGCCCAGCCGAGCACCCTGCTCGGCCAGCCGGGCTTCCATGCCCTGGTTCAGTTGACTGATTTTCAGACATTTTTTCCTTTCAGTCGAAAGCACCATTTCAGCTGAATTTTTGGTGTATCCCCAGTAGTTTCAAAGCATCCTGGGTGCCAGCGTGCAAATCTCTGCTCTGAAAGGTTGCATACAGAGTTTTTATTGATATACATAAAACAGAACAATAGTACACCATCGCAACACAGACACACAGGTGCACTGGAACGCGACACATCTGGTAGAACACGGAAACCACCAATATGTTCTACATACAGAAGGGCATATATTATATGGACGGATAAGATGCAGAATTCGATTAGGATGCTCAAAAAAAAAAAAAAAATCTGCTTTTCATACCCAAAAGGTTTAAGAACATCATGCAAACTCACCTTGTCAGCCTTAATGCTCTCCTGTTCTGATAACCAGTGATTCATTGGACAGAAGTTCCTCCTCGTGTCTCGAGACTTCAACATTTTTACTAAGTTGGTAATAACCTGTACAAAAAAAAAAGCTTTTATTTTACTAAACAAACTGAACAGTAATCAAGGTAGTTTACACCACGACATCAAGCCGGGATATGTAGAAAACCATACGAAAAATCTAAGGATAAGATACCACGAGCAGATCCAGAACGCTCAGCTGGAATATGCGTCCATTATTGGGTGATACGTGCAATAAACCAGCAGTGATGTTTTTTATTCTCATTATATGAGAAACAATAAGGCTTGGGGAATCAAATGAAGAAATTAAGTAAAACTTCAGAAACAGAGACGAGAGGTGTAGAGGGACCTGCTCACAGGAGCTTACAATCTAGAGGCAATAAAACAAAGTTTCAAGTTTGTAAATTTTAGAAGGTGTGGGGGGGGGGAGAGAAGCGATATTATATATTTTTTTGGCTTCTAGACTAACATGGCTTATCCACAGTATAGCCGTACATAGCGATACCTTTTATTATTGGACTAACATTACTTTTAAAAGACAAGCTTTCCAGAGTATTCCGCTCTTCTTCAGGTCTGGACGCTATACTGAGCAAAATCATAGAATAGAACAATAGAGTCATGCAGAAAGGGGGGGAGGGCTAGGATGGGTGTCGTAAATACTGAATAGTGGAATAGTAGTTTAACCCCTCTTGACCATACGATTCCACTATTTACGACACCTTTTTGCTTGGCTCTTTATTGTTCTATTCTATGATTTTGCTCAGTATAGCATCCAGACCTGAAGAAGAGAGAGGACAAGCTTTTGAGAGAGTATCGCTCTTCTTCAGGTCTGGAAGCTATACTGAGCAAAATCATAGAACAATACAGAGCCAAGCAGAAGGGGGGGGGGCTAAGATGGGTGTCGTAAATACTAAATAGTGGAATCGTATGGTCAAGAAGGGTTAAACTACTATTCCACTATTCAGTATTTACGACCGCCATCCTAGCCCCCCCCCCCCCCTCTGCTTGGCTCTTTATTGTTCTACGATCTTGCTCCGTGTAGCTTCCAGACCTGAAGAAGAGCGATACTCTCTCAAAAGCTTGTCTTTTAAATGGAACGGTAATCCAATAAAGAAACATATCACTACGTACTGCTATACTTTGTTGATCGATAGATCTACCATAAAATTGGGGGGTGCTGAAGTTGGACCAATCAACAAGCCCAATCCAACAATAGTTTCAGCCAGGATAATTTACATTTGGCCATTTGCAGTTGTTTTAATTAACCACTTTAAATTGAATACATCTCTCGTATGTGACAATATATAGCTTACACACACACACACACACACCACACACACAGTTTATTTCAAAAGCACTCGGGAATATTTATAGTGTAAAATTAAAAGTTTATGGAAGAATTTATATTGAATGATAAAAATGCAGAAATTCGAACAAAAACATATTTTTTTTTGAAAATTGAAAACACACAATAAACGGGGTCTCATCCCAATATAATTAGGTTTTGTATCGATTCGGTGTAACTATATATGAGCGAAGGAAAGAAGACCTTTTCACGCAGTTTCCATTTCTTTGCATTACGGATTGAAGCTGAACGACACCCGAATTCCCCGTTTTTCGAATCATCCCTAGCTGCCAGTTACCGAGGGGGAATGTATGTATTATATAAATAAATAAATAAAGGGTCCTGGCAAGCGTCGCGCCGGTAATTTCCCCTTAAGCGGATTCATTTGGTGATTGCATTAACGGGATCGTTTGGTTCCTTTTTTTAAGACGTTTCAGTGAAAGTGCGGCCCGAGAACCCGGCGTATTATGACACATTATCTCTGTATCGCCTGCTATCAAAACATTATCATTTAGTCCCCACTTCGGCTAATGTCCGCGAGGCCGGCGCTCGTAAGTGAAATGCGTTGTAAAATCAGACAGAATGGGCTGGATGGAAGCTATTGTGGGCTTGTAGAATGAATACTCATTGCTTAATTAGCCCATCAGGTTAAGTGCAGGCATTAATGGGTCCTTCCTAAAGTCTAGCGTGACATCTCTCTCCAAACATGGCCAAGAAGGAAGTTCCATTAGCAATATTAATACAAGCTTAGTTGATCATTTTCATTCAATTAACTTCTTTCAATTAAATAGATAGCTTGACAAAAGGCAGTGATAAATGACCCGGAGGGACCGCTGATGACTCCGGCTGAACATTACTGTGCGAGAGGTCGCGGGTATTAAACGGACTGTAAATCTAGCATTCAATTTGGAAAATGCATTTCTCCTGCTCGTGCCTCTTTAATGAGTCATTTTCGCTGACTAGATCTGTTTGCTTCGCCATTAAAATAAAAAGGAGGAAAGACGCGGGGGTAATCGAGTGGCGGGCTCTGCTGCAGTGGATCTGTTTGTGCTTTGATTGTTGTTCCGAGCTCGGAATGCTGACATGGACAAAACGGGATGAGATTTATTTTACTTGTGTTGTCGCAGTCCACTGATTTGCTTTTCATCTGCTCCATTAACCTCGGCGTTAAAACAAATCAAGATGAGCGGTTAATTAAGCGTGGCTCCCAAGCATTACGGCTGAATTGGCCACATCGAATATTGCAAAGACTGTGTCTGGACGTCAGTCCAGCGCTGAACATACTGAACGACTTTCCAGCTGTGCGTACACAAAATATATAGATATAAAGTTTATACTTGTGGAAGACATTTACACATCCCAGCAATTCAGAGAACTGCTTCACAGAGCTTATGTGCTACATTCCTCATATGCAGCAAAGAACTCTGGGAAGGACATGCAAAGGATGTCCCCAATTTCCCACTTTTTTGCATCCAGGGTCTGAAATTTTATTTATATATTTAATTTATTACACATACCCCAAATTATATAGAATAAATTACACACTTAGCTACATATTAGGGATGCACCGATACTAGTATCGGTGCCGATACCGGGCTCTGCCCGAGTACTTAGTACTCGTGCAGATGCCCAGATACCAAAACTGATACTGGAAGCCAGCGCTGGGCTGGCTTGCCGGCTGGTTTCCGTCTGGCAGTGCGTTCTCTCGCCTCTGCCAGGATCTCCTCCGGGTAATGTTCAGTCTTCATCCTTCGAGCGGCTGCCGGAAAAGGGCTGTAGCCCAGCTGCTCGTTCGGATCCACCAGCCGCGATCACGTGATCTCGTGAACTCGTGAACTCGGCAATCTCGCGAGACCGCGACTTGTGCGCTGAGTGGTTCCCAACGAGCAGCCGGGCTGCAGCCCTTTTCCGGCGGTCGCTCGAAGGATGAAGTCTGAACATTACCCGGAGGAGAGCCTGACAAAGGCGATATATGTATGTATACATCAGCTGGGGGGCCACTATATAGATACCTCGGGGCCTTTATATATACATACACACACACACACACACACACCTGTGAGCTGGGGGCCAATATATAGATCTCTGGGGAGATATATATATATATATATATATAAGTGTCAAGAGGTCCCGCACTCCACATACCGAAAATTTCTTGCTCCGGTGCAGTCAATCCAGCTGCAGGTAGATAAGAGACCAAAATCCAGACGCACACGGTGACTTCTTTTCAAAGTTTAAATAAAATAAAACTTTATTCTGGCATCAAATTTCAACGTTTCAGTCCTCAAAGGGGCTTTCCTCAGGAATAGCCAACAAAGAAAGACATATATATATATATATATACACAAACAATTAAGCTCCCACAGATGTGTCTACCCTGCAATCACAGAGCAGGCGTGGACATACTCTGCAAGCCAATTAACCAAAGTAATAATGCAAAAAAAAAAAAGGAAACATAAATCACAATGACACCTCAAAGAGAGTCTAAGAAAAAAAATGAGAGTCAACATGTAGGATACAGTGATACAATATTCCAGCTACATTTAAAGAGAACATATTAGCATCTTAGTATAGATATAGCAGTGTAATTAACATAGCTAGGAATAGTAATCCATGTATGGATAAAACATATCATACTAAATGTGCACAGAGCTACAGCCGTACAAGGAACTGCCCTTTATTGAGATCCATGTAAGCCACATATTTAGGAAGACCAAATAGAAAAAAAAATTAAAAAAAAGGTTTTTTTTATTGGTTAAAAACAATTGCCTAGGAGGACTTCACACCCAGAGAGGGTTTTTAAGACCAATACTGCATAGATCGCTGCTTTTTAAACAAACTAACGTAGGGGCAAAAAAGGGATATAAGAGTTCTTCTCATTAAGACCACGTGGGGCAAGTGAGTCCAGTGTGAAAATCCAAAAGGATTTGGCGCTAATTGGCGCCAAAATGCGATTCGAACCTGGAGGGGGGCTGACATCTTGGATGTCAGCCAAGCCTCCAGGTCCCCCCCCCACCCACTGACAACCTCACCATATGTGTGAGGATGTTAGTGGGCCAGTTAACCCTCTAGCTGCCATGTAGAGATAAGGGGATCCTAAGGATCCCCCTATCTCCCAATCTGTGGCAGCTAGATGGTTTTGACATCATTGGAAAGGCCTGATCATGGCCTTTCCAATGATACCAAACATGACCAGGTTTGGTTAAAAAATAAAATTAAAAAAAAAAACTTTTTTATTTTAAGTTTTTTTTGTCTGGGGGGGGGGGTTTAGTTATAGGACCTAGGCGGTCATCTCACAATAATTAGCACAAAATGGTCAGAATGAGCGCAGCGCACATAGGTGAACTGGCTCAGCAGTGAAGGGGTTAAGAAGCAAAAACATGTAAAAATTGGGTTTTTCTAGTCTCGGAACAAAATTTTGTAACTATTTAGCTGGGGTCTATTTTGGTGGTTCTAGATTTTGGGGATTAAGTTAAGAAAAAGTGTGTTTTTACCATTTTTTCATCATATTCATATTTTTTTTTTATAGTAAATTATTGGATATGATGGAAATAATGGTATTTCTAGAAAGTCCATTTAATGGCGGGAAAAACGGTGTACAATATGTGTGGGTTGAATAAACGAGTAAGAGGAAAATTTGACCTAAACACTAACAGCGCAGAAACGTAAAAACAGCAGTGGACACTAAAGGACGGTTTTGTGTAAAACCGCCGGGTCACCAAGGGGTTAAATGTAGCTGGAATATTGTATCACTGTATCCTACATGTTGACTCTCTCTTTTTCTTAGACTTTTTTTGAGGTGTCATTGTGATTTATGTTTCCTTTTTTTGCATTATTACTTTGGTTAATTGGCTTGCAGAGTATGTCCACGCCTACTCTGTGATTGCTAGTCTTTCTTTGTATGTTGGCTATTCCTGAGGAAAGTCCCTCTGGGGACTGAAACGTTGAAATTTGATGCCAGAATAAATTTTTATTTTATTTAAACTTTGAAAAGAAGTCTCCGTGTGCGTCTGGATTTTGGTCTCTTAAATCTATATACCTGTGAGCCAATATATAGATACCTGAATGAATTAAATATTCTTATTAAATACTGTGGTCATTACATCGCTGAATGTGCTGACAACAAAATCACGCAAACATTATCAATGGAAATCAAATTGAGCAACCCATGGAGTTACACTCAAAATTAAAGTGGAAAACAACACTACAGACTGATCCAACTTTGATGTAATGTCCTTCAAACAAGTCAAAATGAGGCTCAGTAGTGTGTGTGGCCTCCATGTGCCTGTATGACCTCCCTACAACGCCTAGGCATGCTCCTGATGAGGTGGCGGATGGTCTCCTGAGGGATCTCCTCCCACACCTGTAGTAAAGCATCCCAACTCCTGGACAGTCTGTGGTGCAACGTGGCATTGGTGGATGGAGCGAGACATGATGTCCCAGATGTGCTCAATTGGATTCAGGTCTGGGGTAACGGGCAGGCCAGTCCATAGCATCAATGCCTTCGTCTTGCAGGAACTGCTGACACACTCCAGCCACATGGTCTAGCTTTGTCTTGCATTAGGAGGAACCCAAAGCCAACCGCACCAGCATATGGTCTCACAAGGGGTCTGAGGATCTCATCTCGGTACCTAATGGCAGTCAGGCTACCTCTGGCGAGCACATGGAGGGCTGTGTGGCCCCTAAAGAAATGCCACCCCACACCATTACTGACCCACTGCCAAACCGGTCATGCTGGAGGATGTTGCAGGCAGCAGAACGTTCTCCACGGCTTCTCCAGACCCGGTCACGTCTGTCACATATGCTCAGTGTGAACCTGCTTTCATCTGTGAAGAGCACAGGGCGCCGGTGGCGAAGCTGCCAATCTTGGTGTTCTCTGGCAAATGCCAAACGTCCTGCACGGTGTTGGGATGTAAGCACAACCCCCACCTGTGGACGTCGGGCCCTCATACCACCCACCCTCATGGAGTCCGTTTCTGACCGTTTGAGCAGCCACGTGCACATTTGTGGCCCGCTGGAGGTCATTTTGCAGGGCTCTGGCAGTGCTCCTCCTGTCCCTCCTTGCACAAAGGCGGAGGTAGTGGTCCTGCTGCTGGGTTGTTGCCCTCCTACGGCCTCCTCCATGTCTCCTGATGTACTGGCCTGTCTCCTGGTAGCACCTCCATGCGCTGGACACTATGCTGACAGACACAGCAAACCTTCTGGTCACAGCTCGCATTGATGTGCCAGCCTGGATGAGCTGCACTACCTGAGCCACTTGTGTGGGTTGTAGACTCCGTCTCATGCTACCACTAGAGTGACAGCACCGCCAGCATTCAAGTGACCAAACCATCAGCCAGAAAGCATAGGAACTGAAAAGTGGTCTGTGGTCACCACCTGCAGAACCACTCCTTTATTGAGGTCTTGCTACCTGCCTATGCTTCCCACCTCTTGTCTATTCCATTTGCACAGCAGCATGTGGACTTGATTGACAATCAGTGTTGCTACCTGAGTGGACAGTTTGATTTCACAGATGTGTGATTGACTTGGAGTTACATTGTGTTGTTTAAGTATTCCCTTTATTTTGAAATTTGATGCCATAATAAAGTTCTATTTTATTTAAACTCTGAAAAGAAGTCACCGTGTGCATCTGGATTTTGGTCTCTTATCTACCTGCAGCTGGATTGAATGCACCGGAGCAAGAAATTTTCAGTATGTGGAGTGCGGGACATCTTGACCCTCACACACACACACACACACACACTGCTGCCTCTTATTGCTCCTTATCATTGTGCTGAGAAATGTAAAATAAAATGTTTTGTGTCAATGAGATACGTGGACGAGAAAAACAAACAAACAAAAATATGTAAGAAAAAATACTAATAAAGAAATCTTTCCTGTGTAGTTTACAATGTTCTTTCTTCCAGTCTCACTGATGACTGTGTGTTCTTTGTATATAAAGAGCTGGTGACCTGTTCATTAACAGGACTTTAGAACTCTTGTTTAACCTTGAAAAAAAGGTGTCCATGAGCAGCTTCTTCAGCCTCTCTTCAGAAGTATTTTATTCCTTTTATTAACACTGTAGCCGCCTTTGCACTTTCTCCAACTCTATATTATCCTCCTCCAACACAGGTGCCCAAACCTGCACCTCCTCATCACGATTAGGTCTTTACCATTAGTTTATAAGGAGGTAAAATGTTTATTACGGTTAGAACACATACAGGGTTATCCAAAGAGATTCGAAAAGTCACTGCACCTTCGATGACTTTCCGTTCCCCGCACTTCGGGGTGTTTCGGCAATCCTAGTTCGCCGACCCTGCGGTGTTTTCAGCAAGCACCGCAGGGCCCCCTGTAGTGCAGGGAAAACTCGCCGCACACCCACTGCAAACCTGCCTTACACTCACCAAAACCCGCAGGAACGGCTGGATTAACCACGCCAAACACACCAGAAAAACCCAACTAGCCGCCGATCCCAGCGCAGAGCAGCTGCCGGGAAAAAGCCGATACGCAGGCGAACGAGGTGGAAAAAAAACAGTACGCTTGAAAGTTTGAAAATTGAAAACGCTGTTTTAAAAAGAACTACTGAACGAAAATGTCTGAAATTTACATAAGATCCAATGAATAATAAAAAGGGCTGTTACAGAAAAAAGAAGTGTAAAAAAAATAAAAAGGTTGGCCAAAAAAATCCCCAAAAGATCCTAGAAAAAAATAATCTATAAATAAAAGACTTTTTACTGCAGAATAAAATAATAAACAGTTTATTAGATATTGGATTAAAACGGGAGTATTAAAACATTGAAGCCTATGGAATTCTCCTGAATAAACCACCGAACAGCAGGGCATTTCGGCAACTTTTCACTGCTGGTTTGTGTTTTCTGAATAGCCGAAGCATTGCTTCTCTATGGGGATTTCACTGCCCTCGAACAGACACCATATGTGCAGGCAATTCGCCAACTTTTGGCGAACTGCCTGCTCTCTGAATAGCCGAATGGTCAGGAAAGGTAACCGTACGCTGAATTTGAGTATTCAGTTACATGTCAGGGCAGGTTGGCTCGCTCTGAATAACCCCGATAGTCTTGACAATAAAAAAAATTAAAATGTATTCATACACTGGATCCAGAAATGGCCCTATGTGGGGCCCTATGCGCTGAACGCCTGTGTGCTAACGCAGCACTGCTTTCCAGCGCTTGCCTCGGGGATGTGTCCCTGGAAGGGAAAGTGTCAAGAACAACTATTATTAATGGCAATACCTTAAAGAGCTGGATCCATCGCTTCTGTTCCGTCTGGATGCGGTGCTGCATTTCCACGTTAGTGGTGACCCCAATGCTTCTAAAAGCCGCAATGTACTCCTCGCGCACCTCGGGCTTTGTTTCAGGATACGCCAACTTGATGATTCCTAAGCAGGCGTCCCGGAGGCAGCGTGACAACACGATCAATTCTCGCAGCGTGAAAGGCATCATTGACGATCTCCTCTGCCCGGCAACTAAAGAAATATAAAAATATATATTAATTTTATATATATTTATTCCCAGGCAGAATTGAGATTTCTCTCATTTTCAAGTATGTCCTGGGTTCATGAACATTGAATTTTTACAGTAGGTACAGAAATAAAGTAATATGAGATAATAAAACAAAAATCCTATTTAAAATACGCAAGCACATTTTCTAAATACAGAATATTTTTCAACGGAAATGTTCATTCAATTTGCCAAATCTAAAAAGCAGGAAACATTTTTTGTTTTTATAATAGACTAATCTAGACATTCCCAACTCTGTTCTTTAAGGATCCTCAACAGGTCAGGTTTTAAGGATCACCTTGGGGAAATGCAGACGGAATCCTGCAATCACTGAGCAGGGAATCATATCACCTGTGCTGCGCTTCACATATACACACTTAAAAAAGAACACTCTACTCAACCACTTTATTGGTTTAAAGTGGCCTGGATGTGCAGAGTCTCCCCCACATGCCCCCCTGCAGGATGCAATCGCTGGATGAAACGGGGCAGTTTCTTCCAACTCACCCAGCATCACTCACTCGGAGACAACCCTTGACAGTGAGCGGTCTAAGAGAGGCAGCTGATGGTTTAGATCTGTGCATGCGCGTGCAGCTCCGATCCATCACTCTGCGCAGGTGACACGGAACTTGTATACTTAAAGTGTGCGAGTCTGCAGTGGTGCGCAATTTGCAGCTACTACGCGCTACACAAGTTGCATAGGAGAGCAAATGGCGTTAGAAAGCTGCAGGGATTTCTGGGTTTAGGAAGGAGAGTAAATTCAGCCAAAACAAAAAAAAGATAAGGAAAAATAAAGAAATAGCTTAACAGAGGCTGAGGCAGCATCAAGCCGATTACTTAAGGAAGAGAAGAACAAACAAACAAACAAAAAATTCAAGGAAACTCCTTTCTGCGGTGCTTCTTTGCCATAAATAGAAATTTTGGAAAAATGCGTGTACACGCAATTACGTGATTATTATCCATCTTCAAACTATTTAACCCCAGATCAATCCGGCTTTCATCCAAATCATTCAACTACAACCGCCCTTGATACCCAAGCTGGCATGGAACAAGGAAACCTAAGTGGAGCATCTTCCTTGATTTTGCCAAGGCCTTTGACACGGTAGACCATGGCATCTTGTTAAAAAAAACTTAAAAACTCTGGTATTGGTGATCGCACGCTAACCTGGTTTCAATCATATGTGTCTGACCGATTGCAATATGTGTTAATTTCTGGCAGCTCCTCCCTCCCGCTCCCAGTCACGTGCGGTGTACCCCAAGGCTCGATACTCGGCCCCCTGCTATTCACAATATTCATAAATGACCTGCCCAACGTCTGCAAAGCCTCAACTGTACACATGTACACAGACGACACCGTAATCTATACCAGCAAACCAAATCTCCCGCAGCTGGAGGCCGTGCTGCAAGAACAATTCAGAGAGGTAGAAAAGTGGATCAAAAACAACAAACGTTTTCTAAATACTGACAAAACTGTAACGATGCTCTTTGGAACAAAACCTAAACTACATAAATTGCAAACTCCCCATCTATGTGTCAGGACAAAATCAAATGGCACGCTGACCACAGTCACTTCTCTCAAATACCTAGGTATGTGGTTAGACCCAAATCTATCCTTTGGCCCCCACATCGAAAAAACTCTCATCTAAAAACTTTACCCCAAACTAGGTGCCCTGTACAGAAACAAATCCTGCCTGAGCCCTGCAGTAAGAAAGCAGATTGTACAACAAATGCTTATGCTGGCTATTGATTACGGAGATGTAGTGTATGCAGTGGCCCCGCAAACGCACCTTCATAAACTTATTACATTGTATAACTCATTCTGCTGCTTTGCATTACAATGTAACTACATGACCCACCATTGTGACATGTTAAAAGAGCTAAACTGGCCGTCGCTGGAAACTAGACGCACCCTTCACCTTTCCAACCTACAGGGTTATTCAGAAAGAGGTGAAAGGCAGGAGAATGACTGGAGAATGGACAATTCTAGGTCAAAATAGCCAAACCAGAAAAATTCTCCCATATCTCGCTTTCCAAATCGGCTATTTTGACCTAGAATTTTCCATTCTCCAGCCATTCTCCTGCTTTTCACTTCTCTCTGAATAACCCTGCTGGTGTTTAAAAGCTTTTCTGGGAAGCTACCACCCTACTTGAATAGGCTGCTTCCCCCAGCAGTTCCCTCATCCTATAACCTCCGATCCAGGAGCAGCATCATACTTACAATACCGCAATACAAAAAGAAAGTGTCTCGATCCTCATTTTCCTACCGAGCACCGCAAATATGGAATAACCTCCAAGACGCCATCAAATCTTCCCCCAGTCTAAAGTCCCTTAAGAGATCTCTATTAACATACCTCGATACAGAATGCACCTGTAAACATGTAACATAGTGACTATATACAGAATGCGCCTGTAAACATGTAACATAGTGACTAGGGTTGCACCGATACTAGTATCGATATCGGGTACTGCAGGAGTACTCGGTACTCGTGCCCCCAATATTTCCCCCCAATACCGGAAGCCAGCATTGAGCTGGCTTGCCGGTATCCGAGGGGCTGGGGCGGCTGTCCGAATGCTCTATCGGCATTCGGACAGGCACCTGGAGCTCTCCGCGTTCATACTTGCCTTCCTGAGCGCCACCGGCAAAGTCTTTGCGCGTGCGCTCGTTGGAAGGCCCCCAGCCGCGATCACGTGGGAGTGCCACGTGATCGCGACTGGGGGACCTTCCAACGAGCGCACGTGCAAAGACTTAGCCAGCGGCGCTCAGGAAGGCAAGTATGAACACGGAGAGCTCCAGGTGTCTGTCCAAATTTCCGATAGGGCGGCTGTCCGAATGCTCAGTGTGTGTGTATGTGTAAGTGTAATATATACACATACACACACAGAGCTGGGGGGGCATATCCATGGGAGCTGGGGGGGCATATCCATGAGAGCTGGGGGGGGCATATCCATGAGAGCTGGGGGGGGGGCATATCCATGAGAGCTGGGGGGGGGCATATAAAAATGCCCCAGCTCTCTTGGATATGAGGTCTGTTCTTATTGGAAAGCGTTCACAAGACATAAAATAAAAGTATCGGTACTCGTACTCTGGCTTCAAAAAGTGGCATTGTGCATCCCTAATAGTGAATATATACAGAATGCACCTGTAAACATGTAACATAGTGACTATATACAATCAGGTCCAGAAATACTGGGACAGCGACACAATTCTAACATCTTTGGCTCTATACACCACCACAATGGAGATGGAATGAAACAAACACAATGTGCTTTAACTGCAGACTGTCAGCTTTAATTTGAGGGTATGTACATCTAACTCAGGTGAACGGTGTAGGACTTACAGCAGTTTGCAGATGTGCCTCCCACTCGTTAAGGGACCAAAGGTAATGGGATAATTGGCTTCTCAGCTGTTCCATGGCCAGGTGTTTGCTATTCCCTCATTACCCCAATTACAATGTGCAGATAAAAGGCCCAGAGTTCATTTCAAGTGTGTTATTTGCATTTGGAATCTGTTGCTGTCAACTCTCAAAATGAGATCCAAAGAGCTGTCATTATCAGTGAAGCAAGCCATCATTAGGATGAAGAAACACAACAAACCCATCAGATAGATCGCAAGAACATTAGGCGTGGCCAAAACAACTGTCTGGAATATTCTCAAAAAGAAGGAACGCACCGGTGAGCTCAGCAACACCAAAAGACCCGGGAGACCTCGGAAAACAACTGTAGTGGATGACCGAAGAATTCTTTCCCTGGTGAAGAAAACACCATTCACAACAGTTGGCCAGATCAAGAACGCTCTCCAGGAGGTAGGTGTATGTGTGTCAAAGTCAACAATCAAGAGAAGACTTCACCAGAGTGAATACAGAGGGTTCACCACAAGATGTAAACCATTGGTGAGCCTCAAAAACAGGAATGCCAGATTAGAGTTTGCCAAACAACACCTAACAAAGCCTTCACAGTTCTGGAACAAGATCCTATGGACAGATGAGACCAAGATCAACTTGTACCAGAGTGATGGGAAGAGAAGAGTATGGAGAAGGAAAGGAACTGCTCATGATCCTAAGCATACCACCTCATCAGTGAAGCATGGTGGTGGTCGTGTCATGGCGTGGGCATGTATGGCTGCCAATGGAACTGGTTCTCTTGTATTTATTGATAATGTGACTGCTGACAAAAGCAGCAGGATGAATTCTGAAGTGTTTCGGCCAATATTATCTGCTCACATTCAGCCAAATGCTGCAGAACTCATTGGACGGCGCTTCACAGTGCAGATGGACAATGACCCAAAGCATACTGCAAAAGCAACCAAAGAGTTTGTGAAGGGACAGAAGTGGAATGTTATGCAATGGCCAAGTCAATCACCTGACCTGAATCCCATTGAGCTTGCATTTCACTTGCTGAAGACAAAACTGAAGGGAAAATGCCCCAAGAACAAGCAGGAACTGAAGACAGTTGCAGTAGAGGCCTGGCAGAGCATCACCAGGGATGAAACCCAGCGTCTGGTGATGTCTATGCGTTCCAGACTTCAGGCTGTGATTGACTGCAAAGGATTTGCAACCAAGTACTAAGAAGGGAAAGTTTGATTTATGATTATTATTCTGTCCCATTACTTTTGGTCCCTTAACAAGTGGGAGGCACATCTGCAAACTGCTGTAAGTCCTACACCGTTCACCTGAGTTGGATGTACATACCCTCAAATTAAAGCTGACAGTCTGCAGTTAAAGCACATTGTGTTTGTTTCATTCCAACTCCATTGTGGTGGTGTATAGAGCCAAAGATGTTAGAATTGTGTCGATGTCCCAATATTTCTGGACCTGACTGTATACAGAATGCACCTGTAAACATGTAACATAGTTCCTACATATTTATTTTCTGTGTTAATCTGTAGATTTGTGTTTTATTTTTAATATCTTACAATACATTTTATTACTTTGTATTTCTGTAACAATTCAATGTTCTTGAACCCAGGACATAATTGAAAACAAGAGAAATCTGAATGTATCCTTCCTGGTAAAATACTTTATAAATAAATGTGTAATATATAACGGTCATAACATGCTACAATAGGAAGTAACAAGCTTACTTTCGATCGGGTCCCCAAAGAACTCGTTATCGTGTATCGAAATCAGGGAATGACTAAACAGAGAGCTAAACAGATAGAAGAGAGGGATAATACGATTGGAGTCTTCGAAAGACATCGGCGAGCCTCTGGAGATCACTTGAAGAAGTGGCACCATGGACCTGAAACAAGAGGAAAGAGTCCACATTACCCACTCTACATGTATGCAAAATAAGTTTTAATTCAGCATAATAACCTGCAACAACTAGAGGAATCATAGGAAAGGGAATCACAGGAAAGCCATGAATTTAACGCTTATTGTAGGTCTTCGTTATTTCAGCCACAGGTGGGGCATAGGTAAGGCCAGAGGAGGTGAGGGCAAGGCTAGTCCCTACAATTAGAACGCCATTCTTACATGGACCAGTAGGAAAAAATGGATCGGTCGAGACCTGCCTGCAGAAATGTCTATTTTTAGGATTTCCCAAATTCAGCACTGCACGCAGGACATGCATGACATTTCCTTACTAATCAGAAAGGTATTAAAAAAAAAAGAAAAGAAAAAAAAAGGGGATCCAAAACAAGGAGTATGGGACAGGTGAAAACACACATTTCATTATAGGGGTTATTGACTAAATGAGGATCATAATAATTTGCTAAAATCCAAATTAGCCCTGAATGTCAACATCCGGTGCAATTTGTCTATTCAAAGCTGAAAATTCGCCAAACACAGGTGAATTGACAGCGAAATACAGTGCAATTCACCACGATTCGGCGGCACCGAAATTGTCCCATAAAAAAGACCATTGTGTCTCCTATTCACCAAACGCTGAATTGAGGCAGAATGCCCTGGATTTTCAGAGCTTCAATTTGACAGGGTTAACCAGGCGAATCCCATAGCTGTCAATGGAAAAACATGGAATAGCTTTTAATTTATTATTTTACGGCCATTTATTCTTTTTATTTTATGCAAAAGCCTTTTCTTTTTAGCCTTTAAATATTTTATTTTGAAACAGGTCTTTTTATTATTATTTTTAAAAAGGCCCTTTTTATTATTTGGACGCATTTTTACTACATTTATGTGGATTTAAACTCCAATTAGGAGAATAGAAGACTTCCTCCAAGACCCCCCCCCCCCCCACCACACCGTTCGTGGAAATTCACTGATGCCAATTCGGCGGATACAGGCGCAATGCCATATATATTTTCATCTGTTACATATTTATTTTATGCACGCAATATTGCTGCTTTAGAGCCATATATATCCCCCCCTCAATTCTATGTTTTTGTCCAGTATAGCTTCCAGACCTGAAGAAGAGCGTTACATTTAAAAGACAAGCTTTCGAGTTTAACGTTAATCCAATAAAAAAGTTATCACTACATACCGCTGTATTCGACACACACACAATTACAGCCATCGCCATTTGTAGAGAGATACGCATGCACAAATCGAAATAGTACACAAAATGCCAGACAAGCACAAAAATGTAAAAAAAACAGCATAAATCATCAATTTAGAGATACTTACCCAGTTATCATTTTCGTCGTCATTGAAGAGATTAAATGCCAGAGATGCCGGAGAAATCTGGCATTAAACGCCAGACTATATAGAAGCCTGCAAGTAAAAAAAATATATATATTTTTAATAAATTAATATAATTATATATATATATTTTTAATAAAATCTATCCATCTATATCTATCTATATCAACATTGGATGCAAGAATTTGATAAAAGAACCAATGAAACGAAGCCCCACATTGATTGGACGGAATCGTCTAGGACAGCATTTTTCGACGCCGGACCTCAAGGCCCACTGACAGGCCAGGTTTGCAGGATACCCGAAGCACAGCACCGGTGATAGGATCAGGGAAATGCAGACTGAATCCTGCAATCACTAAGGTGATCCTAAAAAACCTGGCCTGTTAGTGGGTACTGAGGACCGGAGTTGAACTACTGGTCTAGGAGAGGTCATCTTTTGCATTGCGGCAGTCACAAGGTTGCTATAAACATTCATACGTGTAAAATAAAAACAGCTGTTTATTGTTGCAGAGTTTAATACACCCGCAGGCGCGTTGTGTCTTGTCCTACAGACTTGTAGAAGAAATGCTAAATTTAGTATTTCACTGAGCAGCAAGACAGGGGAGAAAGGGGTTCACTACCCCAACAATAAAGCACGACTTTAAAGTACAGTTAGAGATTAATGAATACTCAGATTTATATTATACATACACACACACACAAACACACCTCCGTTGAAGCTCTCAGTCATAAAATACAGCTCTTAAAAGAGCGAGGGCGCGCGTTATGAAATAGAGGGCGCTCGTTATGAGAGCGAGCACTATATGAGAATAAGAGTGAGCGATGAGAGAGAGCAAGCGCGCAATGAGAGAGCTCGCCATTTCTATATTACTGTATTTATAATTCCCTCACCCAAAAACACAATGTATTTGAATGAAATGTTAACAGTTTGACGGATCCGAGGCAGTAAGCGCCTTTTTATGGGCTAATCTGTCCCTTTCAGCTTGTCCTCTTAGCAAAGCCGACAATTCAAACAGGGGACAATTTCAAAAGCAGCGTGGATTGAGGGGTACAATATACTGCACCCAATTATCATGAAGCTTGTTTATGCATTCCACTTAAATATATAGTTTTGAGGATTACAAAAAAAAAAAAAAAAACTTCAGCACACATAAAGGGGGGGGTGATTATCTTGCTGCTATTCACAAAGTACAGTGGATGATGTGATCTGCCACCTCCTCTCGTCACTAGAAGGACACTGAGAACATGTAGCTCTGACTGTCCTTCCACCAGGCCTGGGAGCCACGGGGGGGGAATTCTTGAATAGGCTTCCTAGCCCTAAGAATAAGGCAAGTCATCGGTGGGGAAGGCCAGTATTTTTGTAATATGTGCGCACAAACCAACAACCACTCTTGAAGACAACATTATAAAAGTACTGCGGCTTCTGAAAGCACTCGATGAGCGGAACAAACCATCTAATAAAGAGGCGGTTTCCTCTGCAGCTTTCCAAACAAAGCGTATATCACCTTGAAAAACTAAAGTGCTTTCTACAGTACCTTTACTGAAAACAAGACATTCACCAGGGCGCGCCACTAGGCTTAAAAACATATTTATTTATTTATAAAGGATTTTACCAGGAAGGATACATTGAGATTTCTCTCGTTTTCAAGTATGTCCTGGGTTCAAGAGCATTGAAATTTTACAGTTGTTACGGAAATACAAAGTAATAAATGCAAGATATTAAAAACAACAAAATCTACAGATTAACACAGAAAATAAATATTTAAGTAATATAGTTACTATGTTACATGTTTACAGGTGCATTCTGTATTGAGGTATGCTAGTAAGGAGCTCTTGAGTGACTTAAGACTGGGGGAAGAGTTGATGGTGTCTGGATGGTTATTCCATAATTGTGGTGCTCTGTAGGAAAATGAGGATCGAGCCACTTTCTTTTTGTATTGTGGTATTGCAAGTAAGGTGCTGGTCCTGGATCGGAGGTTATAGGATGAGGGAACTGCTAGGGGAAGCAGACTATTCAGGTAGGGTGGCAGCTTCCCAGAGAAGCTCTTAAACACCAGGTTGGAAAGGTGAAGGGTGCGTCTAGATTCCAGCGACGGACAGTTTAGTTCTTTTAACATGTCACAGTGGTGGGTCATGTAGTTACATTGTAGCACAAAGCGGCAGAATGAGTTATACAATGTAGTAAGTTTCTGAAGGTGTGTTTGTGGGGCGGCTGCATACACTACATCTCCTTATTCAATAACCGGCATAAGCATTTGTTGTACAATCTGCTTTCTTACCGCAGGGCTCAGGCAGGATTTGTTTCTGTACAGGGCACCTAGTTTGGGGTAAAGTTTGGATGAGAGTTTTTCTATGTGGGGGCCAAAGTATAGATTTGGGTCTAACCACATACCTAGATATTTGAGATTAGTGACTGTGGTCAGCGTGCCATTTGATTTTGTCCTGACATGTAGATTTTGCAGTTTATGTAGTTTAGGTGCTGTTCCAAAGAGCATTGTTACAGTTTTGTCAGTATTTAGAAAAAGTTTGTTCTGTGATCCACTTTTCTACCTCTGTGAATTGTTCTTGCAGCACGGCCTCCAGCTGTGGGAGATCTGGTTTGCTGGTATAGATTACGGTGTCATCTGCATACATGTGTACAGTTGAGGCTTTGCAGACGTTGGGCAGATCATTTATGAATAATGTGAATAGCAGGGGGCCGAGTATGGAGCCTTGGGGTACTCCGCAAGCGACTGGGAGGGGAAGGGAGGAGCTGCCAGAGATGGACACATGTTGCGATCGGTTGGATACATATGATTCAAACCAGGTTAGCGTGTGATCACCAATACCGGAGTTTTTAAGTTTTTGTAATAAGATGCCATGGTCTACGGTGTCAAAGGCCTTGGCAAAATCAAGAAAGATGGCTCCAGTTAGGTCTCCTTGTTCCATGCCAGCTTGGGTATCATTGCAAACTTTTAAAAGAGCGGTTGTAGTTGAGTGATTTGGACGAAAGCCGGATTGATCTGGGGTTAAATAGTTTGAAGATTGATAATAATCACGTAATTGTGTGTACACGCATTTTTGCAAAATTTTTGACATAACGGGGAGCAATGAGATTGGACGGTAGTTGGATAACAAAGTACTGTCACCACTTTTATGGATAGGTACCACTCTCGCAGTCTTCCATAGTTTGGGTATGTATCCAGTTGCCAGTGATTGAGTGTTGCAACAGGTTTTCCAATTGCTGGGGCACTGATTTTCAGCAGCATTGCTGGGATTTGTTCAGGTCCAGATTGGCATTTCATTTTTTGATTACGGAGCGGTTTAGTAACTACACTGACAGGCACTGGTCTAAAGTTGAATTTATCTGCGATATAGGGTCCCTGCATAGTTGGAGGGGCCTGACCTGTGTGTGGTCTTTCTGTAGGTGTGTCATTTGCTAGCTTAGCAATTAGGGTGGTGGCGCACCCAACAAAATAATTATTAAAGGCATTTGCAACATCTAGGGGGTGTTGCAGGGTTTGGTTGTTTACTTTGATAGCAGCCGGCTGGGAGTGGACTGGGGGTGCTTGTATGTTACTTAGGATTCTCCAATGAAAATCTAAACAATAACCTATCAAACCCTAGAAATTTTTGAAATACTGGGCTTTAGCCATTTTTGTTTGTTTTGTACATGCATTCCGGCATTGTCGGTATTCACAGTGATCATTCATGGAACCAGTACTCTTGAAATTTGACCACAGTGAATCTCTATCGCGATAGAATCTCTTGTATTCTATCGGAACATGAAGAGAGAATCCAGTCCAGCAGGGTATGGTTAGGGCTGTTCATATTAATGCGAGTGGGGGAGGAGATTGAGTTAGTTGCAAGGCCTTAAACAGTGAGCAGTGTTTATTAGCTTTGGGATTCAGCCAATCAATATTGAAATCGCCGAGGACCAGCAGTTCACTTTTTTGGTTTTGTTCAAGTAAGTTATGAAGGATTTCAGCTATGTCAGAGAGGGCGTGCACTGGAGAGCTTGGTGGGCGATAAAATCCAGCAACAATGATTGATTTACTGAATGGGATCTCAATTATACCGGAGAAGAAATCAAAGGTGGCAGGGGAGCTAGAATTCTGTAAGGGGTGAACTTAATGGACTCATCAACATAAATAGCTATACCTCCTCTCTTTGCTCTGTCCTTTCTATAACATGAATACCCCTGTATTGATATGGCAGAGTCTGGTACTTTTGGGGTTAACCATATGCCAAATGGTATGGCCCACTGCAAGCGGGGAGGGCTTTTCCCACAAGAATAAATTTTTTAAGATATGAATATAAATGACCCGGTGCAAATTCCAAAAATTATAGTAGACCTAGACCATCATATGGGAACACTCAGGGACTTGTATATTTAATAAACTGGATTTTTAACATTAAAAACATTTAATGTTAATTTAAATACCTTTATTTAAAATATATATAATTTATTTATTACACGCCAACACATTCCGCAGCGCTGTACAAGAGGTGCAATAGGTATAGACAGGACAATCCTACAATACATAGAGGAGACAGATCAGTATTCCAACACCCCCCCCCCCACCCACCTCATTAACACAAACATAATATGGCAAACCTAAAACATGGCATATAAAGCAAAACTTTGTAGTCGAACTCTGGTACAAAAAAAATAAAAAATGACATTGATGTGGTCCATCAGGCAAAGTCCATTGTGCTAGGGCTGCGATTCCCTGAGCCTCGCTCATTGCTCCTCTATCCCCAACGCCCCAAGGACGTGCTGGCTGATGGGTGTTTGCAGGAGGATTTCAGGATCTCATAAAGCAAAGTGTGAGATTCCTCGCGCGCCCGGGTTAAATGACCCCCATTAAGCTTTATTTAGAAGAAACACCAGTAAAATTAACAAGTTAAAAAGGTGGAAATGTTTTGAAAAAGCTCATTTCACCCATGTCATAAAACAAAGCCTATTCTCCCCGAGCCGGTTAATCTGCTATGGGTTTATTAAAAGGCAAAGCCATTGTGTTCATTAGCGCAGAACATCTTGACGGGTCCCTCTAAAGCCTCGCAAGGTGGACGTCCTGGCTCACAAAAAGACAAGAACAGAGGGGCATAAAGTAATTTGTCCTCGTACAAAGGGACGATGTGTCCTTTCAACACCACAAGCAACAGAAGAGAACTCCTGAGTCAACACCGAAAGGTGCAAAATAACTCCAGATACAATGGGACCTCTCAAACGTCAACACAATCAAAGGGAAATTACAAGGGGAAAAGAAAACCCATCACCAGGGAGGTCAATGACGAAGCTGAGATCACCTGGAGGTTCTTCCGTTTAAACAGGATAAGCAAAAGCGGTAAAAATGAGCTCAGCACACAGCGGTGAAATGGCTCAGCAGCAAAAGGGTTAAACTGCCGCATTAGAGAAGGGATTCACTGTAAAGCCCATAGGATTCAATGTAAAAAAAAATATTTTTGTTTTTTTATTCAACGTTTTTTTTTGTTAATCCGCAGCAAAAAGCCTTTATAGTTAGATCTTATTTGGCAAACTTTTGGGTTCCAAATTTATTTATTTTTTTACAAGACGACGATTTTTGTTCCCCCTTCTCTTTGAGCCAGCTGCATTCAGCGTTGCTGTCTCTGGTGCTGAAACCTATATCAGCACCAGGGACAGTGGAGTTAACCCCTTAATGCATTTACAATGTAAACGTTACGTCGCTGGTCCTTGACTTTAAAGAACCTTGGTCCTCGAGGGTTTAATCTATCCCCCCCCCCCACCAGCCTCTGGTGAGGATTTTTTTTTTCTCCATTTTCTTTTCTGCACTGGATGGGGGGGGGGGCTGTCCATGGTGCCTCCAAAAGTTTTTTTTCTTTCCCCCCCCCCGCGGCGGGGTTTTTCATTTTTTTTTTTACCATTCGGTGGCCTGTCCATCTGCAGACCTGGTCGCCTACAGACGCTTCCATTGGACGACCCTGATCGGCTGATGGTGTCTGTAGTCGGGTGACCAAGTCGGCCGACCGACTACGGTGCAAGTGGACAGCCAGCCTAAAGGGCCCTCAACCTGAAGATCATCCAAATATGGAAAAAAAACACTAAAGTATTAGAAGTAGATCACAAATAAACACAATAAACCTTCGAAGAGTGTTCAAAGAGTATCAAAACATCACAGCAGAAAAGCGCAAAACATTCCTGAAGGGCCCCTTTGAAGAAGGCTGGAGGGTTGAAACAGTGGGGTTCCTGAGGTTCACTCTTAACATACTCCATTGGAATGCTGGCAGTCTGGGACGGGTCGCAGGAAGCCAATCATATGTCCCTAGGCCAGCTCTGCTGCGCTCGCTGATCAGTCTGAAAGGAAGATCTCTGCAATCACAAGCCAGGTATCCAGATCTCAACACGATGGCCAACATCACATTCTGCAATATTCTATCATCGCAATTGTATTTTGTGTCTGCATGTATTAATTTCTGGCTGATTAAATTAGCTACATATTCTATCTAAAAATGTGGCAGTCTTTCACTAGTGCCCCCCCCCCATTACAAAAGGCCTCTGACACCGATATACTTACCTGAATTATTTTCCTTTTCACACAGAAACACAGCAAGAGTTTCATTTTCACACTGATCAGTCAATAATATGACAGCCACCAGATCACACCACAATATGATTGACAGGCGAGGTGACCGCTCATTTACCCAGAATCCATACATGCGTCAGACGCCTGACACAACGCATCGACAGGATTGAATTCCCTTTCAAATGATCTCAGGTCGTGCGAGCCATGACAGGTTCACGTTAATGAGGTATTAGCACCGGCGTCCCGGAGCCCGAGCGCCTTCAAAATTAAAAGTGCTCCAGCTCCGAATCAACACGTGTGAATGATCGAAATTAATAGGTCGTCTGAGTCGGCCGGCCGCAAATGAATACACCCGTCTAAGTACCCGCAGTTGTAATGCACTCTGAAGATTAGAGGAATCAATAGACGGGCCCCGGGGACCCACAACAAATATTGCCTGTTTGCAGCTCAAGGGAAAACCCAAGGTTAAATTAACTTCTAAATTCAATCAAACACTAAATCTCGCAGCTCAAGGACTCGACGCTCACTTGTAATAGAGCTCAGGGTTTTGACATTTGCTTAGGAAACACAAATTATCAATAGCACGGACTCTGGAAGACACACACAAAACAAAAATCAAGAACACGTAAATAGAAATAAATGAGCTGACAGTAAGGATTAAAAATTTTAAAAAGAAAAGAAAATGATCCCGATAACCTGAAGACAAATAACCTTGAGGCATCGCATTCTCCCACTGAAGATAGAATATTGATTATGTGCGACTCGACACAACGGCTAACGAGGGCGGCTTTGTTCTTTATACAATTACTTAACGAATCGCAGGGGGGGGGCGCTTATCAATAAATGTTTTCCTTGTAAAACGTCAGATTTAGTACACGAGCTGATGGCGTGCTTAGGGGCTTTATGGCTTTGGGAAAGGTTTGGCGGCCGAGCTCCGATCCAGATTCAAAAGCACAAACCTGGATCGTAATTTGCATGTGACATCACACGCGTTCCCCAACATCCACATAGGATACGCTTCGGTGGGGGTGGGGGGCGCTGTATCTTCAGTATCGTGTGTCCTACAGCAGGGGACAGCAACCTTGGCCCTCCTGATGTTTTGGAACTGCATTTCCCATGAGGCACTGCCAGCCTAACGAGTAGCCGAGCATCATAAGAGATGTGGTTCCAAAACATCAGGGTAAGGGATCTTGACCCGCCCGGATCATATGGAGGTATTATTGCAAAGGACAGAGTCTGGCTTTTCTACTGATACTAGAGGGGAGGGGGGGGGGGGGGGAGGGAAAATATTTCTCATTATTATCATCATCATCATGTATATAGCGCCAGCAGTTTCCGCAGCGCTTTACAATAACCAAAACGTACATAAGATGGAAACGTTAGGTGTAGAGGGCCCTGCTCATAGGAGCTTACAATCTAGAGGGAATGGGGTTGAGGAAGACAAGAGGAATTTCACTAGATAGGAGTATCATTAGTGCCAGTGGTTTGGGAATGGTGGGGCAATGGAAGCGACTTCACTCATGTGTGAGTAGGTGAGCAGAGGGATGAGTTGCATCAGTGACGTGGTCGCTAATTTGAAGAGATGGGTTTTGAGGGATTTCTTGAAGGGCGAGGCAAGTCATCTCACAAGACCGGAGCTGCCCTTGAAAAGTCAAGTCTTTGAGAAGAGAGTTGGCCGTGTGGGTGCAGACAGATGACAGGAAATCGCCCGCCGACCAGAGTGGTCTAGACAGGACGTGTTTGCGTAGTAACAAAGTCATGTAGTAAGGGTCGAGTTATTGAGCGATTTGAACGTGAGCATCAGTATTTTAAGCTGTATCCTTAAACGTACAGGAAGCCAATGGAGGGACCGGCAAAGTGAGGAGGTACGTCTAGTGAGAAAAATACATTACAGATTGCAAAGGGGCAATACGGGCGTTGGAGAGGGCAATAAGGAGCGAGTCGCAGTGATCAAATCGTGAAATGATAAGAGCATGAACCAGCACCTTCACGGTAGCTTGCGTCAGAAAGTGGCAGACACGGGCAATGTTCTTGAGTTGATAGTAAAAGGATCTGGTCACTGTCTGGACGTGGGGAGAGAACGTTAGGTCAGAATCGAAGGTGACACCAAGGCAGCGAGCTTGAGGCGTCGGGCTAATGAGCGTCCCATTTACTGATAGAGAGATCAATTGAATAAACGAAATGGAAATGCAGATTCTAAAAATACTCAAAAACAAAGAAAAGGTCTAAAATATATAATTTATTATAAAGTAGTTAAAACAATCATAAAAGAGGTAGAATAAGACACGTGGAAAAAAGACCAATGTTATGGTGTCTGGATTGTGTGAGGATACTGGAAGGATACAAATCTGGTTCAACTCGCAACCTGGTAGGTGTAGGCGAATAGAAATATCAGATAAGGGAGCTCACCCCTCCCACTAGGTTACCAAGGAAATGCCACATATATTAGTCCTGGTAACCTGTTCATTTGTTTTAACTATGAAAAAACAAGGATAAGTTAGATTAAAAACAAAGGAAGGAATGTAGAAAAGGATAAAAGTCTCGCTGACTGCCTCAATGAATATTTTTGTTCAGTCTTTGCAGAAGAAAAGGAAGGAAAGGGACCTCAGTTAGGAGGAAACACTAAAGAGACATTTACATAGGTGTTTACAGAGGAGGAGGTTCTACAGCAGCTGTCTAAAGTAAAGACAAATAAGTCAATGGGGCCTGATGGGATCCACCCTATGTTATAAAAAGAGCTCAGTGGTATAATAGCAAAACTGTTAACAAGGATTGGTTAAATAAAGCTGTTAACGGGAGTCGTCCCAGAAGACTGGAAATTAGCAAATGTTGTGCCCATTTACAAGAAGGGTAGTAGGGAGGAATCGGGGAACTATAGACCAGTTAGTCTTACGTCAGTAGTGGGGAAATTAATGGAAACCATGTTAAAGGAAAGGATTGCTGAACATCTAAAAACACATAGATTACAGGATCAGAAACAACATGGGTTTACCTCAGGGAGATCATGCCAAACTAATCTTATTGATTTTTTTGATTGGGTAACAAAAATGGGTAACAAAAATAATAGACACAGGTGGTGCAGTAGACATTGCTTATTTAGATTTCAGTAAGGCTTTTGATACTGTTCCGCATAGAAGGCTTATCAATAAATTGCAATCTTTGAGTTTAGATTCCAATATTGTTGAATGGATTAGGCAGTGGCTGAGTGACAGGCAACAGAGGGTTGTGGTAAATGGAGTTTATTCGGCGCAAGGTCTTGTTACCAGTGGGGTACCTCAGGGGTCAGTACTTGGACCCATTCTCTTTAATATTTTTATTAGTGATATTGCAGAAGGTATTAATGGAAAAGTATGTCTTTTTGCTGATGACACAAAGATTTGCAACAGGGTTGACGTTCCTGGAGGGATCAGCCAAATGACAAATGATTTAGGTAAACTAAAAAAATGGTGGGAGCTGTGGCAATTGAGTTTTAATGTGGATAAGTGCAAGATAATGCACCTGGGACGTAAAAACCCAAGGGCTGAATATAGAATATTTGATACAGTCCTAACCTCAACATCTGAGGAAAGGGATTTAGGGGTTATTATTTCAGAGGATCTAAGGGTAAGTAGTCAATGTAATAGAGCAGCAGGAAATGCTGGCAGAATGCTTGGTTGTGTAGGGAGAGGTATTAGCAGTAGGAAAAGGGAAGTGCTCATGCCACTGTACAGAGCACTGGTGAGACCTCACTTGGAGTACTGTGTGCAGTACTGGAGACCGTATCTCCAGAAGGATATAGACATCTTAGAGAGAGTTCAGAGAAGGGCTACTAAAATGGTGTACGGCTTGAAGGAGAAAAGTTACCAGGAAAGGCTTAAATGATCTTAACATGTACAGCTTGGAAAAAAGACGAGACAGAGGAGATATGATAGAAACATTTAAATACGTAAAGGGAATCCACAAGGTAGAGGAAGGGAGTAGATTTAAAAGGATACAAAGTAGCAAAACAAGAGGACATCGTCCATAGTATCCATGTAATTGGGCAGACTAGATGGGCCGAAAGGTTCTTATCTGCCGACATTTTCTATGTTTCTATCTACTTTATAATAAACTGATATATTTTAGACCTTCTATTACTTTGTTTTGAGTATCTTTGATTATTTTGGTGTTAAGCCCCTATCACGAGGTTTATATTAACCCACATTTGTTTGTTGGAATAGTCAATGTCTAAAATTGTATTAAACACATTCAGTTAATTACATAATGTCCAATTTGTGTTGTTTTCAAATTTAAAGGGCCACTACCACCCAAAAATGCAGTGTCCTTATTGTGTTTATTTGATGTTGCTGATATCTTACATGTGATTTGTTTTTCTCTTGTATGTTAAGTTAAGAAAATATTTTCCTCTATATGTGTCACTGGGCGTATCCATTGTGTGATCTTTTCCTCTATATGTATCCCCTCTTTTTACATGCAGTTACTTCAAACAAAGGGAGGAGGGGGGAACAAAAGGGAAAAAAAACACAGCAGCATGTGTTTTATAATGAATGGCTACCAATAATCGGTACTGGTTCTGGAAAAAACAAACAAAAAAAAACACCTATCTTTAGCTTCTGCCCTTTATTCAGAGTTGTTTCACAATATTATCAATAGACAGAATGTATCAGCCTCCACCACAGGCACGTCCTCAAACACAACCGAAAAAGAAGCGCACGGTCAGCATTCTTTGGCCCAAAAAAAATAATGGTCCAGGCCCGCTTTAAATGGCCTTATCCACGACTACAATCTACTTTAAGCGTAATTAGCCGTAATCCATTAATTCCAATTCTGTCAGGGACGTATTGAATGGCTGCGAAGATTCCAATACGTTCTTAATATTATGAGTTTTAATTAAATATAATTATGTGCATTAGTGTTCATTTGTACAGCGAGCCGGTGCAGTCCACCATTAAACTGCCCAGGAATGGCCAAGGGAAATTTATGCCCGAACGGCTCCGCAAACTGCTTAAAGGAACAGAGGGCGTCCTTTTAAAGGTGGAATGGAGCCGCTCACTTACACAGGTAGGGAAAGGCATGTTCTGCTGAAAGAGTTAAGAGATATAATCACCTCCATCCTATTCTTAGGTAAGTGGACCCGGCCATAAAGTCTGCCAAAGCACCGACGCATTAACACTCGCTAATTGCCGTTAAAAGTTTAAAAGTTTTTAACAGTGCAGATATAATGATAATGCAGCCCATGCTACGTCCAACATCTCACATCCTGCTCCAACGCAATTACTGAAAGAAAGAAAAAAAACACCCTAAATCACCCCCAGCCCAAGGAGCCGCTTTCCTTCCTGGAGGCCGTAAACGCCGCTCGCTCATGACGGCTTCTGATGACTTTGTTGCAGTGGTGTTTGCCTTGTAGTTTAAAATGATGACAACCAAACAGCTTCCAAAAACGGGACAGTGTGGGTTTTATTGCTGGCGAAGGCCTTGTATACCCGGAGAAGAATAATAAAAATTATATATGGAATAATAAATAAATAAAAATAGAATTTCCTCATTTCATGATGTGTATCAACAGAACAAGGAATACGCGCAGTGACCTAATGTGGAATGAGGAGGTTTCATAGAAGAAAAAAAAACACGCATGAGAACAGACCATTCTCACTTTAAGAGGGGAAATGTGATATATATGTATCACATCACAAACACACACTTCTGCATGCTCCACGACCCGGTGCTCAGCCCAGCGATATATGCTTATTATTGTAACACTTGTCCTTGATAAAGGCCCAATGCGGGGCCAAAACGGCAGCTTTTAATTTTATCCTTTGTTAAATAAACGTACATCTTTTATTCAAGACCCGGAGTGCGTCCATTGGATTTGGGCAGTTGATATCATTAACCTCCATGACGGTTATCCTAAGTGTGTCTTGGGGTTAAATTTCACTGCTGAGAGCGGTAACCCCGAGACACACTCGGGCTGGATACATTACCTCTCCCTGCGCTCCCTCAATGATCTCTGCAGTCTCCTCCAGCGATCGCAGCGTTTTACTTCATGGATTCCTTCTCGCGATTAAGGAACCAGGAAGTAATGAGGTCGCTGTCGCCGGAGGAGGCAGCTGGGGACATCGAGGGAGAGGTGATGTATCCAGCGGCATCCCGAGTGTTGCTTGGGGTTACCGCTTCCAACATAGGAATTTAACCCTGAGCCACACTCTGGATGCCGCTGGGGGGTAAAAAAATAATAAAAAAAAATAATATAGACTGCTTTTAGACACGTTTTTTCACAAAAATTAGACCGCCAGGGAGGTTAAAGACATATATAGATCTATATCAGTACTCTATCAGTATAGCAGTTCATAGTGATGTTTTTTTTATTGTATCAATGTTACATTTAAATAAAAGACAGGATTTCGAGAGCGTAATGTTAGTCCAATAAAAAAGAAAATTAAAAGTATCACTACGCACTGCTATACTGTGGCGTTTTGGCATCAGGACTAATATATATATAATGTTCCTTGACAAGTCAGTAGGAGGATATTTCTAAGGTTAATGTCAGACGAACGCAGTCTGAGCGCACTCTGCATGCGTGCATAACGGACAGACGTACTGATGGAAGATACTGTAGATGCCACACGGGCCGAATTTCTTTGACGGGGGGGGAGAGAAAAAAAGAATTAGGGGGAAACAAAAAGAATTAAAATATAATGAAAAGTACAGTCAGTCAGACCAAAAAAAAAACTTCTGCGCATCAACGTGATGGACGTCGCAAATGCGCTGCGTCCGACGTCGTGTTATCACGCACACAGCGCCCTCTGGGCGTCCGTCGTAGCGCTTTTACGTCGAGGCATAAATGGCGTCCGTTGCCACCTGCGTGTGCACTTCCGTGCGCACGTCCTTCGTGTGTTGGTCTTTATTGATCACAAAGCAACGCTACGACAGACGTTAAACTCTGCGGCGACACGGACGTGAGGACTGCGTTCGTCTGACGCTAGCCTTAAAACACCAGGTTTTCTCAAATAAGTGTCAAAAAAGAAGGAAAAAGAAAAAAAAGGAAAAGTATATAGGTAAAACTGGAGGTACTTTTCTCACAACCTGCCGGCAGCTGTCGTGTTTTAAGCAGGTGAAGGCAAGTAAATTGAAAGTGGCAACGACACGGCTGTTGGTGGCACAAACTGCCAGACAATTTAACAGGAGAGGATTGTGAAAAGAGGGAGCGGTGTGGGTCAGTATTACCCGCTTTTTCACGCTCTCTCTCCATTTGGAGGAAACTTTGCAAAATATTTAACCCCCTTACAGATGGTATCACCTTTTTTCAGATTGCTACAGTGTGTATAAACGTCATACAGTTCAGACTGGCTCCATTAGAAACAAAAATAAGGAAATCCAAAAAATTATATAGGATTTTTCGATTTCTAGTTAGGGATGTTATTTATGCTCACGAAACTAACACAAGTGTAAACATTTAATAAAATCTATTCATTCTCCGCAATGTAGACTTAAACCGACTAAATTCCTGCAAGGAACGTACTCATTCCGTGTACGCGTCTTCGTTTATATTGTTACACTTGTGACTCGTAGTAATAGAAATGATCACACAAAAATCTTCATTTCACGCATTTGTAAATTTGACTAATATTTTTTTTTTTTTTAAATAAAAAAAAAAAGTGAAAAATTATCAAAAAAGGATTTTAGAGAGGATAAAAACAACAACAATGCAGGGATTGTAATACTCGCCTGACTTTTGGCACCATCATTCGATGCTGCACCATTAGTGTGTGACATATTGAGGCCATCAACGTGAAGACTTCTTCGCTGGCCGAATCTCTCCAGACCATGTTGAGTAAGGTGTTGGTCTGCTGTTTGGTATCCAGCTTCTTCAGACACTCCTCTGTGATATATTGCACTGACAGCTTGCCGTCACCCTAAAACCAAGGAGAGGGAGAGACAATTAAACCAGGGGAGCAATGCGAGTACACAAAATGAAGGGGGGGTGGGGGGGATACAACCACACACTAAATCACATTTCTCATTTTACAATGCAGATTATCAATCACAAGTCGGGTGTCGTCAACCCCCCCCCCCTCTGAAATGCCTGGGCCCAGACGTGTTTTGGCAATTTATAATATTTACATATAAAAATGAGATATCTGGATCTGGGGTGGGGGGGGCCAAAGTCGAAAAATTAAATCCATTGAAGGGCATTTATACAGGATTTTTAAACATCGTTTCCCCCATCACAAGAGATTGGGGGTGAAGGGGTGGGGGATTGCTCTCTTGTGGTATGTCTACATGATATAAGATAAATAATTCAGATTTCCACATAAGGCAGACTCAACCTATACTGCCGTCACGTGCTGCGACTCAGGCTCAAAGATCAATAAGGTCTTGTACACTACAACAGTACAGATAATATTGCCATAGAGCAATGGCACTAATAAAAAAAAAAAGGAGAAAAAATTAAATAATATTCAGGTCGGGTCACTCTTTATCCAGAATTCTAGAACACGAAAACTGGAAGTTTTAGAAGCCTTCTGGATCCCAGTAACACTCACCTTCCTGTTGCTCCAGACGGATGCTGCCACTCGGGAACGCAGCTCCTGATCGCTGCAGTAAACAGTTGCGCACACTGGCAGAGTCTGTGCAGCGTCTGCATGTAACATGCTGCCGATTCTGTGTGTCACGTTGGGGAAAACACTGCGCAGCGCTCCCAGTGTGAGTGCAAACTGCAGCAGGAAGAGGATTACAGCTCTGCTGCCGACATCTCCTTCCTCTAAAACACAGGTTCCCAACCCTGGTCCTCAGGGCCAACTAACAGGCCAGGTTTGCAGGATATGTGAAGCACAGCACAGGTGATCTGATTTGCTGCTCAGTGATTGCAGGATTCAGTCTGCATTTCCAAGGTTATCTGCAAAATCTGGCCTGTTAGAGGGTACTTCCTCTAGGGTTACACGGCTTTAAACCATTGAATTATCCCGTAGAATTAGAAATCCAGAATGCTAGGCATCCAAAATAAGGGTGTTCAACCAGTGTGTGTGCACACACACACACACACACACACACACACACTTTCTCTCCATGTGATTGAACATGTACAAGAATGGGGGGAGCATCACTGTGATGGCAGGAGCGTCGAGATCCAAAGCAAAGCAAGCGCCACACCTGCAGTGTACATTTCTGTGCCTAGAGGGCGGCAAAACCTCAAATTCTCACAACAAAAAAATAAAATAATAATACTAATAATACTTCATAAAGAGCTTTTTAAAGTGACCGGGGTGTGCAGAGTATCCTCCCCCCTCCCAGCAAGTGTGCTGACGTCTCCTCCCCGAGACCACCGGTGAAGCCAGCGGTGGTCAGGGAGAAAGCGGATGGATCGGATCTGCGCCCTGATTGTTGTTCGCAAGCGCTACGGGACTTGCATACACCAAGAGCGCAGGCCCGTTAGGCTATGCAATCTGCCCAAGGAGCGCCAATTGCATAGAAAAGCTCAGGTTTTGACATCTCCGAGCTGGAGTGGAGGATCTGCACGTAGCGAGGGAGGAAAAAAAAAGTAAACGCAGCGAGAACAAAAAAAAAATTTAAATAAAAGAAGGGGAGTTAATAATAATTGGAGAGAGGCTGCCTTTCCAATTAAAGGGGGGGGGGGATATTTTTTAATAGAGTGTTCTGTTCGTTTAACTTGCATGTATTTTTGTGGCCAGGTCTGACGCATTGCACAGCGCTACAGAACTTGTTGGTGCTTTAAGTACTTGTAACTATTCCTTTAATGAAATGCACGTCCAGGGACTTACGAAGGAGGTGACCATTTTGCCCAGATCGTCGTCGTCATCCTCAGAGTCGCTGTTAAGCTCCGGATGGTTTGTATTGGATGAGGAAACTGGAAGCTGGGTAAGGAAAGTTTGCAGGACCCTTAAGTACAAGAGCATCCCCTCTTCTGACAGGCTTCCTGTATAGCGGAGATATAAATATATAGTATTATTTCTCCAGTTTATTATATAAAATACTAAATATCTTCTTAGAAACAAAGTAGGGAAAAAAATTATATATAAAACTATTAATAAAAATAGTTTTTTCCTGGAAGAAAAAGAAAAAAAAAAATGCACTGGTCAATACATTATAACGGAACAAACGTGATGTAAAGACACTGCAGCTCAGCTTACATCACAAAATATCACACAACGGATGCACCCAGTGACACATAAAGGGTTATTCAAAGAGATCCAAATTGCTGGTGAAAGGTAACCGAACAGTGAAATTCAGCGTTCGGTTACCTTTCCTTCCCATTCGGCTAGTCAGAGAGCAGGCAGTTCCCAAAATGTTGGCGAATTGCCTGCACATACGGTGCCTGTTCGAGGGCAGTGAAATCCCCATAGAGAAGCACTGCTTCGTCTATTCAGAGAACACAAACCAGCAGTGAAAAGTTGCCGAAATGCCCTGCCATTCGGTGGTTTAATTCGTCAGGTTTACTCAGGCGAATCCCATGGGCTTCAATGATAAAAAATATTCCCGTTTTAATTCAACATCTAATAAACAGTTTATTATAATATTCTGAAGTAAAAAGTCTCTTTATTTTTAGGATCTTTCGGGATTTTTTTGCGAATTTTCCTTTTTTAAAATCGTTTTTTCTTTTTTCTGTAACAGCCCTTTTTATTATCATTCATTGGATCTTATATGTAAATTTCAGACATTTTCGCTCAGTAGTTTCTTTGCAAACAGCGTTTCACTTTTCAAACATTCAAGCGTACGGTTTATTTTTTTTACACTCCATTCGTCTGCGGTGTCGGGTTTTTCCGGCGGCTGCTCTGCGCTGTGATCGGCTCCTGCTCGGGTTTCTCCGGCGTGTTCAGCGGGGATAATCCAGATGTTTTTGCGTTCGCCAGGTTTTGCGGCGGCTTTTCCCTGCACTACTACGGCCCTGTGGTGCTTGCTGAATACACATATATTTAAGCAGGCATGGGATAGGCATAAGGCTATCCTAAACAAAAGATAAATCCAGGTAAAGTATCCATGTAATTGGGCAGACTAGATGGGCCGAAAGGTTCTTATCTGCCGACATTTTTCTATGTTTCTACACCACAGGGTCGCCAAAATGGGATCGCCAAATTGCACCGAATTGAAGAGAACGAAAAGTCACCGAACGTGCTGTGACTTTTAGATTCTCTTTGAATAACCCTGATATATAGAGTAAAATATTTTTTCTTAACTTAACATACAAGAGAAAAACAAAGCACATGTAAAATATCTGCAATATCAAATAAACACAATAAGGACATTTCATTTTTTGGGGGTACTGGCCCTTTAAAGTTGGTAAAAAGCCACACAAATTGGACATTATGTAATTAACTGAATGCGTTTAATACAATTTTAGACATTGAATATTGCAACAAACTAATGTGGGTTAATCTAAACAGGACATTTCCTTTTTAGGCGCTTGTGGCCCTTTAAGGACCTTGTGCCATCACCAAGATGAAGTTTGCTTCTACATCTGTTCACCATAGATACTTGTTCTGTCGGCCTCTTTTTGAAGCAATTTAATTCTCTGTTAACCTCCCTGATGGTATTCCCAAGTGTGACTCGGGGTTAAATTTCACTACCGCGAACAGTAACCCCGAGCCACACTCGGGCTGGATGCATACTCCCCTCCTCCTGGCTCCCTCCCGCAGTGTGATCGCGGCGAGTTGCTTCCTGGTAAGGCTCCCTGCGAGTCACACGATGCAGGGGGACGGGACCAGCAGCAAATTTAGAAAAAAATTACTACACGATAAGAAATAGACCATACATCGTCTCACCCTTGTTTTCAGACAGATTACAGTGTTTTTTTGTTGTATTTTATTGAATATCATTTATTTGCATTATTTTGGATAATTATTTTTGGGATAATAAATTATTATGTCGAGTTTCAAACTTTATCGGACTCTGTGTATTTAAATTTATTTATTTATAAAGGATTTTACCAGTAAGGACTCTTGATTGCACAGATTTCAGTGCGTGATTCCTAATTATTACAGGCTAACTATATACAAAAACACGTTTCCTTAAAAAAAAAAAAAAAAAAAAATAGAGACGCTTTTAGACACAAAATTTGGAAAAAAAATTAGACCGCCAGGGAGGTTAAGTAACTTTACATTAAGCGCACTAGAAGGATTGTGAACTTTAGATTATAAAACGTCTGGAATTGCCAAAATGCTTCTTTTACCAGACTCTTTTTTTTTATTAAAAATTGCGTACAAAATAAATACAATATAACTGTAAAAGCCAGAATCATTTGTTGTTGTTGTTTTTTCCATTTGGTCATTATGCAAAACATTTTGTTCAGGCTTTCTAGTTTGAGAGGTTTAACCTCCCTGGCGGTGTTCCCGAGTGTGTCTCGAGATTAAATTTCACCGCTGAGAGCGGTTACCCCGAGACACACTCGGGCTGTATACATCACGCTCCCTCGCTGATCTCTGCAGCTTCCCCCGGCGATCACGGCGTTTTACTTCTCGTGTGGAGGAAACCAGGAAGTAATGAGGTCGCGGTCGCCGGAGGAGACTACGGGGACATTGAGGGTGCGCAGGGAGAGGTGATGTATCCAACCGCATCCCAAGTGTTGCTCGGGGTTACCGCTTCCAACATAGGAATTTAACCCCGAGCCACACTTGGGAATACCGATAAGTGGGGGGGGGGGGGGGTGCAAAAAAAAAAAAAAGTCTTCCATGTTTCTCACCTAAATACGTTTCGCCAACTGTCAACACAAAGTAGAAGAGCCATGGAGCCCGGTCACGTGATCCTGCACGTCGGGACTCGGCCGTTAGTAGTGCGTTCAGGAAAAGCTCGTACGGGAAAGCGGCTTGCACGTCTGCGAGCGCGGGAATGATGAAATGGAAGATCTGGTCTGTGTACGGGGCGGACAGGAACTCCTCTGTGAAGGCTGTGAAGACCTGCTGCCTGCAAGACACATCACAGACATGACTGCTGTAACCTCGCTCACCTGTAACGGCGTTTTATCAGACTGCGAGCACAAATAAAAGGTTGCGGTTGTTAGGATCCCAGGCCGGGATTCTTACCTGGCACAGTCAGAGCAGGAGAGATATGTAAAGTGCAATGGTTTCAGGAGGTTTTCCAGCAGTACTTTAGCTATGTGTACTTTGGACACATCCGTATATTCGATGCTCAGTGGAAGCTTGTTGTTGATTAGTATATAGAGGGAATGGTAGAATCCTTGAGAGTCAAGAAGGAAACAAAAAAAATAAAAACATAAATATGTATCTGCATGCATTCAAGTTATGGTGAGGGCAAAAAGTGAGATTATTATTTGCTGTGTGGAGGCTTTTAAAGTTTATTATTGTGGAAGTCATTTACACATCCCAGCAATTCAGAGAACTGCTTCACAGAGCTCATGTGCTACATTCCCCATATGCAGCAAGGAACTCTGGGAAGGACATGCAAATGATGTCTGCAATTTCCCACTTTTTTTGCATCCTGTGACTGTTTTAACACAGAAGCCTCCTTGCCAGCGATAATAGATGGCATTTTAGCAAAGGTCATGTTATGCAACGAGTCACAGCCGCTCCTGGACAGTGGTTTCAGGCTTATTATGCCTGCATCAGCAGGAGATAGGCCGTGACTCATTGCCATTTGATGCTTAACCCGTAGGGCAAATCAATACACATTTAAAGTTATGGTGGAGGGCAAAAAGTGAGATAAATACAGACCATTAAGCACACCCCAAATTATAAAATACTTGATTTTCCCCAATGTATTTTTTCCTATTTTGAAGCATAAAAGGTCTATTCACAAAGCGCTGTAATTGCGTGCAATTTCGAGGCTTTGTGTTTCTCTGCAATTCACTATTTAGCGAATGGTTACTGCATTTTGCTGAAACTGGAGTCCCCGAAACAGTTATCGGACCGCGGTGAAAACTGCCGAATTAGCATCGGCAAATTCCAATGAACTGCAAAAAATAAAATAAAAAACACACACACCTCATTCTCCTAATATAAAAAACAATAAAATTTGTCCAAATAATTAAAAAAAAAGTCTTTAAAAAAAAATATAAAAAATGTCTAGTACAAAAAGTCTTTTAAAAATAAAATACAAAAAAGTGTTTTAATATAAAAAATAAACTGAGAAATCAGGGCATGTTGCCACAATTCGGCATTCTGTGAATAGAAGACAATAGTCAATGGGACAATTTCAGTGTCGCTGAGTTGAGAGCTTAGTTAATAGAAGAATCGGCCCAAAATTGCACCGAATGGTGAAATTCACCGTCCGTCCAATCGGAGGTTAGTGAATAACATTCTATAGTCTTTAATAAATAAAGTGGGGGGGGGTGTATTCAGAAAGTGCTGGTGTTTGCTGCCAACGTTACAAACACAAGTGAAAATCTTATCACCGCGAGTGATTTTCTCCTCTGCAGCACAGGAATACTATGAACTGCATGGGAGAATATTTCATGGGCCGTCCATGAGAATTGAGAAGCTACATGCGTCCCAGGAATCAGGGACAATTAGGGAAGCCTGGCCCCAGGGGGAAGATTTGGACGTGGATATACATGTAGAACCATCTAAAAAGGAGTTTATACAAAGACACAAAAAGGGGGAAACAATTACTCTGTGGAACAAACGTAAATAGAACGTGAAAGTATTACAGAAAAAAAAGAAACACAACAAGGGGACCAGGCACTTCATCCAGGAATGTGGGCCCTTTATTTACACAAAGCACGAGGTTTCACCTGGCACAGCAAATCCACATTTCTGCAAGGAATTGCCTGGTCCGCTGGGTTTAACCTTTTCTGCCGTCTAGTGTTTTCTACTTTTAGGGATTACAGAAGAGCCTTCTATCCCTTGATACTGTGTGCTGCACCTAGACAACTCCTGTAAGGGATAAGGAGGTCAGTAATGGTGGCATCGAATACATACCCACTCCAGAGCTGGGCTTAACCCCAAAAAAAGATATGAAGGAGCACAGAAAATGTAAGATTAGGCTAGAAGAGAGCGTGAAGTATAAACCTAGCTTTGACTGCATTAAAAAAGAAAATAAAGAGCCCTTCAAAAACAAAACACATTATAGTGACAAAAAGTGATCAAAAAAGAAGCAAAAATAAAAGTGAATAGAATAAAAAACTGACCTTTTTGAATCATGTAGTGCAAAATTTGCTCAACTAAGGAAGCCACTAAGCTGGCATCTTGAAAGACAGGCAAGTAAGTGTTCTCTGATGAAAACACTTCAACCATCCTCATAGGTAGTGCAACATTCAGGCTGTCATCTGAGCAATGCTGTAACAACCTGCAAACAGAAAAGAAACGTCGTGCATGACTGACAGGGCAAACAGACTGATCAGTGACATGGACCAAGCATGTAAGCGCCCTCATCACAGGTCTATGAACCGAGCCAAGAAACACAAACTGGGCATTGGAGAAACAGCTATTTATTTTTATTTTTTTTTTATTTATTTTTTTTAAAAAAGGAGCTTTTTAAGACTTACTAATAAAAAAACAAAAAAAATTCAGGAGCAGTGGGCCCATAAGGTTAAAATGTTTTCTGCAAGCAACCTAGAGGACAGTATACGGCCCTAATGCTGTGTGAACGCATCCGACCCAGGACAGAATACATGCATGCTCCCACCAGACATGGGGCCCTATTACATTCTTAACGCTAATGTTAGCGCTAAGCTGTGAGAGTGTTAACGTTATGTGCGGTCTGCGCTAGGGCCACTTAACCTATTACATTCTTAACGCTAATGGGTTAAAAAAAAAAAAAACTGTTTGCAATTCAGAGATTGCGCGAGTTTACTGTACTTTGCGTTCCCTCTGCTTAACATGGGGAGCGCAAAGAGTTAATTTGTGTTATGAGTACAAAATCCTAATTACGTCTCCTTGCGGTTACTGAAGAGTTACTCACAGCTAGGAGGGGATGCTCGCGGTGGCACTTAGCGCTGCGATACGGGACAGGCTGCTGGATTAGCGCTGGATTTTTTTTTTTGCAAGGCACTTTGGGATAGTCATTTAATATGAAAGCGAAGCAGAGGCTTCCAGTAAGAGGAAAAGACAGCAAGTAATTCTATACCAAGTGAGATTCTTTAAAATAATTGCTGCCGTTGAAAAAGTGAACACATCCATCAGGTCGTACAGACATTGTTACCTGCAACAAAGTCCCAAGAGCCTCTTTATTTGATACAGACAGGTGAGTTTGTCGGGGCCCAACAGCTGATTCACAAACTGAGAACTCTGTTTGATCAAGTTCTGACAGATCCATATCTGGAATAGACGAGACAGAAATCAATATCTAAGCACCAAACACTAAAAGCAACTTCTTTAAGAAGAATTTACCGTATTTTTCTGTGTATAAGACGACCCCTTCTTTTCTAACCCAACATTAAGACAGCAATATTTTAAAAACAAAACATGACACATTTAGCTTAAATTTCGCAGAATAAGACTTTTTTATTTTCTGCCATTTTCATGGGAGAGTGCTCAAAATACCGGCGTTGTTCAGACATCAGCGGTCACATCTACACAATGCCTACTCGCTACTGCCTCCAACAGGACACTTTCAGAGTTGCAATTGGTTTGTTCAGCACCAGATGTCTAGGACGTCTGTTACCTAAGGCTCGTGATTGGAAGAAGCCCGTTTGCAGAGGGAAGGCTCGTGATTGGAAGAAGCCCGATTGCAGAGGGAAGGCTCGTGATTGGAAGAAGCCCGTTTGCAGAGGGAAGGCTCGTGATTGGAAGAAGCCCGATTGCAGAGGGAAGGCTCGTGATTGGAAGAAGCCCGATTGCAGAGGGAAGGCTCGTGATTGGAAGAAGCCCGATTGCAGAGGGAAGGCTCGTGATTGGAAGAAGCCCGTTTGCAGAGGGAAGGCTCGTGATTGGAAGAAGCCCGATTGCAGAGGGAAGGCTCGTGATTGGAAGAAGCCCGATTGCAGAGGGAAGGCTCGTGATTGGAAGAAGCCCGATTGCAGAGGGAAGGCTCGTGATTGGAAGAAGCCCGTTTGCAGAGGGAAGGCTCGTGATTGGAAGAAGCCCGATTGCAGAGGGAAGGCTCGTGATTGGAGGAAGCCCGATTGCAGAGGGAAGGCTCGTGATTGGAAGAAGCCCGATTGCAGAGGGAAGGCTCGTGATTGGAAGAAGCCCGATTGCAGAGGGAAAGCTCGTGATTGGAAGAAGCCCGATTGCAGAGGGAAGGCTCGAGATTGGAGGAAGCATGTTTGCAGAAGGAAGGTATCGTCACGTCAGTTTTGAACCTTGTGCAGTTCACCAGTGTTACGCCTGCGGCATCACATTCCGGTCTACGGCCATTGAAGCAAGCGTGGTAACGAGAGCAGAGCATGGCAACACTCACATCTGGTACCTGTTACTCCTGTGAATTTGACGACCACCAATTTCTGGCTTAACGATTTTAGACAAAAGTATAGTCTTCTACACTGAAAAATACTGTATACCCATGATAGCAAAGTAATAATGCCAGAAAAAAAAATAATAGATAATTACCAAATAAACATAAGTTAACACATACCAGTCTTTTCGAATCCTCACTCTGTCTGTAAAAAAACAAGAGTTTGCGAACCAGAAGGATGAGATTGCTGCCGTTGGTCGCGCTCCCGTTGGAAGCAGCCGAACTGACGCAGTAGTCAAACTCACTTCTCTGAATGGCGTACTGAAAAGAAAAAAAATATATATATAATAATAAACAACGGGAAAAACGCATTACAAATATGCGCAAAGACAGCCCTCCACGCACTCCATGCAACCAATGGCTCCTGGCAAGCTTTGCCCACGGATGGGAAATCATGGCAGAGTACGTCCGGGGCGAGTAAACCCGCAAGATCTCACCAAGGGATCTTTAAGACCGATATTTAACCCATCACCTGATGCGATATCGCAGGCAAGGTGCGCCTGGCCAGTACAACTGCACGATACAGTTTAAGAATTTCATTTTTACACTTCAATAATTAGATTTTTTTTTTTTTTTAAATTTAAAGCGAAAAATAGTACAATCTTTTTTTCTTTTAAGAGAAATGTATTGAAATATTTAAAAATATTTGTTTTTATTCTCAGCAATTGCCGCACATTTAGAGCAGTGCCCTAGGACAGCGTTATACACAGGCTTCACCTTGTGGGCAGCGTTATACACAGGCTTCACCTTGTGGACAGCGTTATACACAGGCTTCACCTTGTGGACAGCGTTATACACAGGCTTCACCTTGTGGACAGCGTTATACACAGGCTTCACCTTGTGGACAGCGTTATACACAGGCTTCACCTTGTGGACAGCGTTATACACAGGCTTCACCTTGTGGACAGCGTTATACACAGGCTTCACCTTGTGGACAGCGTTATACACAGGCTTCACCTTGTGGACAGCGTTATACACAGGCTTCACCTTGTGGACAGCGTTATACACAGGCTTCACCTTGTGGACAGCGTTATACACAGGCTTCACCTTGTGGACAGCGTTATACACAGGCTTCACCTTGTGGGCAGCGTTATACACAGGCTTCACCTTGTGGCAGCGTTATACACAGGCTTCACCTTGTGGACAGCGTTATACACAGGCTTCACCTTGTGGACAGCGTTATACACAGGCTTCACCTTGTGGACAGCGTTATACACAGGCTTCACCTTGTGGGCAGCGTTATACACAGGCTTCACCTTGTGGGCAGCGTTATACACAGGCTTCACCTTGTGGGCAGCGTTATACACAGGCTTCACCTTGTGGGCAGCTTTATACACAGGCTTCACCTTGTGGGCAGCTTTATACACAGGCTTCACCTTGTGGGCAGCATTATACACAGGCTTCACCTTGTGGGTAGCATTATACACAGGCTTCACCTTGTGGGCAGCATTATACACAGGCTTCACCTTGTGGGCAGCATTATACACAGGCTTCACCTTGTGGGTAGCATTATACACAGGCTTCACCTTGTGGGCAGCATTATACACAGGCTTCACCTTGTGGGCAGCATTATACACAGGCTTCACCTTGTGGGCAGCGTTATACACAGGCTTCACCTTGTGGGCAGCGTTATACACAGGCTTCACCTTGTGGGCAGCGTTATACACAGGCTTCACCTTGTGGGCAGCGTTATACACAGGCTTCACCTTGTGGGCAGCGTTATACACAGGCTTCACCTTGTGGGCAGCATTATACACAGGCTTCACATTGTGGGCAGCGTTATACACAGGCTTCACATTGTGGGCAGCGTTATACACAGGCTTCACATTGTGGGCAGCACACAGATTTTGGAGTCCTGAGTTCAGTTACAATGACCAGGGTCTAATTGGAATCATCACCTACAATCATGTACTGCAGGGGTGGTCAACATCCGTAGCACCCCCATATGTTTTGGAACTACACCTCCTGCGATGAGGTTGGCTGAGCCTCATGGGAAATGTTGTTCCAGTACATCCGGGGGTCAGCAACCTTAGCCATCCAGATGTTTTGGAAGTGACATACTTGCTGTTTTCGGTCTTTGTAGCCCCGAACGTAGGATTGGATGATTATTGCATTTTTCAGTCTTCTCCTTTCTTCCTGGAAAAGGACATCAGAAAATAAAATTTAAAAAACCCGATTAAAAAAAGAATTTGAAAGCGGAAAAATTTCCCCATGACCACATGCTTTATTTTTAATTACTACTAGAACTATATTATACACTTTAATTGCGGGGAGCAGAGCCCTCATGTCTGCATAACTATGCACTACCCTAACCTACAGTAACCCTGTACTGCACTATGATTATATTGGCAAATACAAAAAATAATTAAGAAAGCAATATGGATTATTCTAGAAATGCTCATCTTTTCCCCTGTATTCTATTTACTACCCATTGCATCATGACCCTCTTAAGGGACACTACCACTGACATAAGCTGTAACAAATTACACGTGCATTACAAACAAAACCACGCTATAAAAAACACATTATAAAACACATGCTGCTATTCTTTTTTCCCTTTGAAGTAATTGCATGTAAAAAGGAAAAATAAAAAGGGAGGCGAACAAACAGCTGGCAGCTGAATGAGAAAACAGGGGAGCTTAATAAAGTAGATTAGAAGCCTCTTAACAGTGAATGAGGCGGAGGAGCGAATGTTTAGATAAGGCAGCAGGAAGCCATTGTTCTAAAGGATACCGGAGATAAGAGCTGCCAGCTTAATGAGATCAGACAGGGAGCTTAAAAGCTTTCTAATCTACCCCCTGGTGATGTCCTTTGAATACATCCCACACAATACAATGATGCGAGTCAGTGATTGACTCATTCGCTCCATTCTAAAATGGCCAAAACGACACAGTGAGGAGCAAGTGATGGAAAGATACTGTGGAGGGGTGGCAGTTTACAAAGACAAAGGGGGTTATTCAGAGCACCTAAATTTCAGTGCTCTCTCCTTCTGTGAATTCAGCATTCACCGCAGGGTCCCCGTACGCATCCGACGACCACGGGGTGTAAATAAATAATGCATGAAAATAAATATATTATATACGGTCCTATGAAGAACAATAAAAAAGGTCTGCTACAGGAAAAAAAAAAAAAAACTCGAAATCAAAAATGTCCCTGAGGGAGAGAAAAAAAAAAAAAAAAAAAAAAAAAAAAAAACCAGAAAAATTCCTAAAAATAGGGACTGAAAAGAACATGATGAGATTATATATATAACACATGCAAGATATCAGCAACATAAAATAAACACAGTTGCATTTTTTTGGTGTTAGTGGCCCTTTAAAGGCTCTAAAGACTTATGACATTTATTATCTTATTTGAATACCCTACTGTTTCATCTTGCTTCCTGACACCTTATTCCCCTCCCCTTACTTCCTCCACAACAGTGAAAAAAAAAAAATAATAGGCAGAATATCCTTTCTAGAAGCCATTATTGCAGCTCTACTCATGGATAAAAAAAAAATTAAATTAAAAACAGCTTGTGGCTTAGAAGGAAAAAAATATATATTTTTTCATCCTGGTTTTAAAGAGACCAGAAGTAGTAAAAAACAAAATTGCACATATGTGTTAATAATAATAAAACAACAAGACTTTAAATTGTTTTATTATAATATCCAAACAGTCTTTTTATTTTTCAATTATTGGAGTTTATGGCGACAATTAAAAACCGCACAATTTATTTTAGCACCATTACAAGGCTTGTTAATCCAGACGGATTTCTGCTAACGATGGCTGATCGGAATCGGCCTCCTTACGGAGGCTGAGCGGGAACCATCATTTTATATACAAAGTACTTAACAGGGCTGAACAAAACCTAGAAACCTGTGATTACAGCACAGCTGGTTTTTGCTTTGCCCTCCATTAAAATTTGGAATAAGATATATTGCTAAAATGAAAGTCGGCCTATGACATCATAACCTACTATGCAATACCTCACTCAATGGGTGTTTATGGTGACAGGCTGCAAAGAAGTAGCCTTCAAATGCATTGCCCCCCCCCTTTTAGTACAGATGGGGTGCTCTGCGGCACATCGTGGGTCCAGGTGCTCGTGTTCCTCCCCAAACCCCCCCTATGCACGGGCAACCTGAACTCTACAAGTAGTTGCCTACAGCTTTCATTCGTCTTCTAGAATGAGCAAAAGCCAGACCGTAACAAATGTGACATCTCCACGTGTAAGGCTGCGGTCACACGAGCGCACATAGTGCGTCCTTGTGACCACTCTTCCCTGCGTCCGTCGCAGCTTTGTGATGGCTCGACAGGGAAGGCCACGCAGTGCATTGTGCGCTACCACCGGACGTGCTTTCAGCGTCCGTCAAAAAGCTACAAAGGACGTAGGAGGAGGCTACAAAGCGCAATCCTCCATAGGGAGATCAAGCTTTGCAGCGCTGAGCGCACCAACTGCTCTCAGCGAGGTGGCCACACGAACGGCAGTGTGGAAGGAACGTCCACTCTCAGACGTTCCTTCCGCTCTCAAGAACACTCGTGTGACCGCAGCCTAAGAGTAAAATATAGTACGTTGCTATAATAGAGGTCTTGGGGAAAGCACATTGCTGTGGGCTTACCTCTCGCTTACGTCGTTCTTCCTGGGTGCGATGCAGGAGGGAAGCCTTTTCTTCCTGGTAAAAACGTATACACAAGTGTTAAAAAGGGAACAACAGAACATACACAACATTAGAAGCAAAGATTTCATTGCAACAAGCTCTCGTCCTTCCCCAACTACAACACTAGCAATCGTTGTCCGAACAAAAAGAATAAAAGGCAGGAGGCCGTATAATAGCACTATGTTCCCATAATGTGAGCACGTGAGGAGATCATGGTCATGTATTAGCTCTGCGCGTGCAACACTGATCCACCAGTCTGCACAGTCAGCAGCGGAGGCGCTTGCCAGACTAGACTACAGGTTGCGGCGCTCCAGGGACTTCCGCATTCTGGAACCACTGGAGCAGAATAAGAAGGAGGAGGAGAGGAGGAGCTGCGTGCCACTGGAGCAGAAGAGGAGGAGAGGAGGAGAGGAGGAGCTGCGTGCCACTGGAGCAGAAGAGGAGGAGCTGCGTGCCACTGGAGCAGAAGAGGAGGAGAGGAGGAGAGGAGGAGCTGCGTGCCACTGGAGCAGAAGAGGAGGAGAGGAGGAGAGGAGAGGAGGAGCTGCGTGCCACTGGAGCAGAAGAGGAGGAGAGGAGGAGAGGAGGAGCTGCGTGCCACTGGAGCAGAAGAGGAGGAGAGGAGGAGAGGAGGAGAGGAGGAGCTGCGTGCCACTGGAGCAGAAGAGGAGAGGAGAGGAGGAGCTGCGTGCCACGAGAAGGAGGAGAGGAGGAGAGGAGGAGAGGAGGAGCTGCGTGCCACTGGAGCAGAAGAGGAGGAGAAGGAGGAGAGGAGGAGAGGAGGAGCTGCGTGCCACTGGAGCAGAAGAGGAGGAGAGGAGGAGAGGAGGAGAGGAGGAGCTGCGTGCCACTGGAGCAGAAGAGGAGGAGAGGAGGAGAGGAGGAGGAGGAGAGGAGAGCTGCGTGCCACTGGAGCAGAAGAGGAGGAGGAGGAGAGGAGGAGCTGCGTGCCACTGGAGCAGAAGAGGAGGAGAGGAGGCGCTGCGTGCCACTGGAGCAGAAGAGGAGGAGAGGAGGCGCTGCGTGCCACTGGAGCAGAAGAGGAGGAGAGGAGGAGAGGAGGCGCTGCGTGCCACTGGAGCAGAAGAGGAGGAGAGGAGGAGAGGAGAGCTGCGTGCCACTGGAGCAGAAGAGGAGGAGAGGAGGAGAGAGGAGCTGCGTGCCACTGGAGCAGAAGAGGAGGAGAGGAGGAGAGGAGGAGCTGCGTGCCACTGGAGGAGGAGAGGAGGAGAGAGGAGAGGAGGAGCTGCGTGCCACTGGAGCAGAAGAGGAGGAGAGGAGGAGAGGAGGAGAGGAGGAGCTGCGTGCCACTGGAGCAGAAGAGGAGGAGAGGAGGAGAGGAGGAGCTGCGTGCCACTGGAGCAGAAGAGGAGGAGAGGAGGAGAGGAGGAGCTGCGTGCCACTGGAGCAGAAGAGGAGGAGAGGAGGAGAGGAGGAGCTGCGTGCCACTGGAGCAGAAGAGGAGGAGGAGGAGGAGAAGAGGAGCTGCGTGCCACTGGAGCAGAAGAGGAGGAGAGGAGAGAGAGGAGCTGCGTGCCACTGGAGCAGAAGAGGAGGAGAGGAGGAGAGGAGGAGCTGCGTGCCACTGGAGCAGAAGAGGAGGAGAGGAGGAGCGGAGGAGCTGCGTGCCACTGGAGCAGAAGAGGAGGAGAGGAGGAGAGGAGGAGCTGCGTGCCACTGGAGCAGAAGAGGAGGAGAGGAGAGGAGGAGCTGCGTGCCACTGGAGCAGAAGAGGAGGAGAGGAGAGGAGGAGCTGCGTGCCACTGGAGCAGAAGAGGAGGAGAGGAGGAGAGGAGAGGAGGAGCTGCGTGCCACTGGAGCAGAAGAGGAGGAGAGGAGGAGAGGAGAGGAGGAGCTGCGTGCCACTGGAGCAGAAGAGGAGGAGAGGAGGAGACGAGAGGAGGAGCTGCGTGCCACTGGAGCAGAAGAGGAGGAGAGGAGGAGAGGAGGAGCTGCGTGCCACTGGAGCAGAAGAGGAGGAGAGGAGGAGGAGAGGAGCTGCGTGCCACTGGAGCAGAAGAGGAGGAGAGGAGGAGCTGCGTGCCACTGGAGCAGAAGAGGAGGAGAGGAGGAGCTGCGTGCCACTGGAGCAGAAGAGGAGGAGAGGAGGAGCTGCGTGCCACTGGAGCAGAAGAGGAGGAGAGGAGAGGAGGAGCTGCGTGCCACTGGAGCAGAAGAGGAGGAGAGGAGAGGAGGAGCTGCGTGCCACTGGAGCAGAAGAGGAGAGGAGAGGAGGAGCTGCGTGCCACTGGAGCAGAAGAGGAGAGGAGGAGAGGAGAGGAGGAGCTGCGTGCCACTGGAGCAGAAGAGGAGGAGAGGAGGAAAGGAGAGGAGGAGCTGCGTGCCACTGGAGCAGAAGAGGAGGAGAGGAGGAGACGAGAGGAGGAGCTGCGTGCCACTGGAGCAGAAGAGGAGGAGAGGAGGAGACGAGAGGAGGAGCTGCGTGCCACTGGAGCAGAAGAGGAGGAGAGGAGAGGAGGAGCTGTGTGCCACTGGAGGCAGAAGAGGAGGAGAGGAGGAGAGGAGGAGCTGCGTGCCACTGGAGCAGAAGAGGAGGAGAGGAGGAGCTGCGTGCCACTGGAGCAGAAGAGGAGGAGAGGAGGAGCTGCGTGCCACTGGAGCAGAAGAGGAGGAGAGAGGAGGAGCTGCGTGCCACTGGAGCAGAAGAGGAGGAGAGGAGGAGAGGAGGAGCTGCGTGCCACTGGAGCAGAAGAGGAGGAGAGGAGGAGCTGCGTGCCACTGGAGCAGAAGAGGAGGAGAGGAGGAGCTGCGTGCCACTGGAGCAGAAGAGGAGGAGAGGAGAGGAGTGCGTGCCACTGGAGCAGAAGAGGAGGAGAGGAGAGGAGCTGCGTGCCACTGGAGCAGAAGAGGAGGAGAGGAGAGGAGCTGCGTGCCACTGGAGCAGAAGAGGAGGAGAGGAGAGGAGGAGCTGTGTGCCACTGGAGCAGAAGAGGAGGAGAGGAGGAGAGGAGGAGCTGCGTGCCACTGGAGCAGAAGAGGAGGAGAGGAGGAGCTGCGTGCCACTGGAGCAGAAGAGAGGAGAGAGGAGGAGCTGCGTGCCACTGGAGCAGAAGAGGAGGAGAGGAGGAGCTGCGTGCCACTGGAGCAGAAGAGGAGGAGAGGAGGAGAGGAGGAGCTGCGTGCCACTGGAGCAGAAGAGGAGGAGAGGAGGAGCTGCGTGCCACTGGAGCAGAAGAGGAGGAGAGGAGGAGCTGCGTGCCACTGGAGCAGAAGAGGAGGAGAGGAGAGGAGCTGCGTGCCACTGGAGCAGAAGAGGAGGAGAGGAGAGGAGCTGCGTGCCACTGGAGCAGAAGAGAGGAGAGGAGGAGCTGCGTGCCACTGGAGCAGAAGAGGAGGAGAGGAGAGGAGGAGCTGCGTGCCACTGGAGCAGAAGAGGAGGAGAGGAGAGGAGGAGCTGCGTGCCACCGGAGCAGAAGAGGAGGAGAGGAGAGGAGGAGCTGCGTGCCACTGGAGCAGAAGAGAGGAGAGGAGAGGAGGAGAGCTGCGTGCCACTGGAGCAGAAGAGGAGGAGAGGAGAGGAGGAGCTGCGTGCCACTGGAGCAGAAGAGGAGAGGCGATGGAGGAGCTGCGTGCCACTGGAGCAGAAGAGGAGAGGCAATGGAGGAGCTGCGTGCCACTGGAGCAGAAGAGGAGAGGCGATGGAGGAGCTGCGTGCCACTGGAGCAGAAGAGGAGAGGTGATGGAGGAGCTGCGTGCCACTGGAGCAGAAGTGGAGGAGCTGCGTGCCACTGGAGCAGAAGAGGAGGAGAGGAGACGCTGCGTGCCACTGGAGCAGAAGAGGAGGAGAGGAGCTGCGTGCCACTGGAGCAGAAGAAGAGCTGCGTGCCACTGGAGCAGAAGGTGAGGTATAAAAAAAGACACTATCAAGAGATCAATAGGGATAGACTGATTATTGGCTTGGCTTCTATTCAGTAAGCTTACGGATATTGATACTGGCCTTTTATTTGCCTATAATTGGGTAACTTGGCTCACAGCAGCTGTGACTCTTAAGGTCTCACAGCACGTTGCAGATTTAAGGACTCTCCCACAGCAGGCTGACAACTCTTGCCGTAGGACGTCCCCTGCCCACTGATGGTATTGCACTTGAGTGCGATGAAAACTTATATTTGGCTTCCCTCTAGGGATGCATCGAAATGAAAATTTGGGACAGAAACGATAATGCACGATGAGCTTGGCCGAAAACCGAAAATTACTTTCTATATATGACTATATACACACACACACACACACACATACTGTGTATACATGTGTCTGGTGTGCGTAACATATACATATTAGTGATGCTCCGAAATGAAAATTTTGGAACGAAGCCGGAAATGACTTTTTCCCCCCTACAAATTTATTTTAAGATAGACTTTATTAAATTAAGATCATGAATTTAAAATTAATCCACATTAAAAATTTTAAGATATTTTTGTCCTATTTTGGTGAGTTATTTTGCATCTAGTGCATACATTTACCATGTGTAAAATTTTTGGACACACACATTTTACAGTTGCAAAAGACATTTACGCATCCCAGCAATTCAGAGAACTCTGCAACTATAAAGTTTATTATTTGTTGTGTGGAGGCTTTTAACCTAATTTTTTTGCCCTCCAACACAACTTAAATGAGTAGATATATATCTATAATGGCGCAGATGGAGCCTAAACAGCAATCTGTTTCTCTTAATCTATTATTTTTTTAAAGTGCAGAAATACAAAGCATTATAAAAAGGGGCCTTTAAGATGCAAAGGAAAAGACAAACCATTGCAAAATGAATGTGTATACCATCCATTAACTTTTTGGAGGCATGGATGTAAGCTCCCACATTAATCCCCCCCCCCTCTTGTCCTCCAAGCAGACACCGCTGGCAGGAGGTCAGTGATAAATCACTTGTTCCTGGTCACTGAGAGGCCAGAGGTTACTGCATGCACTGATAGTGTGGTTCATGCAGTTAACCGTTGATGTGCAGCAGCTCCTGCTTCTTTCCAATCACAATTATCTCCAGCTAAGTAGCATTGAAAGAGTGATCGCTCAGTGTCAGCTGGGATCTGCAATTTTCGGCTGACTTTTTCAGCTGGTGTTTTGCTTTCGGACCGATAACCCCATTAAATCGGCAGAATCTAAATCGGTGGCTGAAATTCCGGTGCATCCCTGCTTCCCTCCCATTTGGTAGGGATTCCCCTACACACGAGATGCCGGGGTCTATTGGTCCTCATTTCCTACCTGAATAGGCTGCTTCCTCTAGCAGTTCCCTCATCCTCGATCCTCATTTTCCTACAGAGCACCCCAAATATGGAATAGCCTCCCAGACGCCATCAAATCTTCCCCCAGTCTTAAGTCACTCAAGAGCTCCCTATTAATATACCTCAATACAGAATGCACCTGTAAACATACACACAGGGACTAGATTTCCTACATATTTATTTTCTGTTAATCTGTATATTTTTTTTAATATCTTGCATTTTATTACTTTGTATTTCTGTAACACTTCAATGTTCTTGAACCCAGGACATACTGAAAATGAGAGAAATCTCAATGTATCCTTCCTGGTAAAATACTTTATAAATAAATGTTGGTGGTTTTCTTGGTTGATTTTTTTTTTTTTTATTTTTTTTTTTTTTTTTTTTTACCCCTGTTCAGCGGCTGGTCAGCTTTTTTTGGATCGAATCGGCTGATCATCAGATGCATTTGGCGATTTTTCGGCGGGTTAAGTGATCGATTTGGCGGTTTTTCATTTCATTCATCGGATCGCTTCGCCACACTTTGGGGACCCTGTGGTGAATGCCGAGTTCACCATCACCGTCGGTGAATTTAACTCACTGAAGTGCGGAGAACGGGAGGACACTGAAATGTCGGTGACATTTCGGTGCTCTCTGTCAAGGATGTTTCACTCACTATAGGGGGGGGGAATTCATTTTTTACTCTGTAAATGGTGCAAACCAGAAATGTATAAACCACTTTCGGAGGCGTTCGGTTTGATGCCCCTTCCAGCCAGGCACCCTGTATAGATTAGTTATTGAAAACTACCAGCAGCTCCAAATCTGTACAATTTCAGAGTTTCCCAGATATTTTTAAGGCAGTCAGAAATCTGTAATAACGCTGGCATTCCAGATCCAGACGCAGGGGATACAGCGCGGTAAAGATTAATTCTGCACCTTGAAGAGCGTCTAAGGACAAAGAACAGATTCCTGCAAATGTCAGGGACGCGTTATCCAACATCTAAAAATAAAAAGACGGCGGAGCGAGCGAGCGAGGGAGGTTCCATCTAAAAGCCTCTGGTTGAATTTGGATTAGCTCTGCAGGGTTTTGGGGGGGATTTTTGTCAGTTTGAATATGCTAAAAGGTCAAACGGTTTCTCATTCTATACATCGCGCTCAATGACAAAAATCACAATGGACGTCAACGCATGGTGAAGCGGATTGATTCAGCAATAATTTGGAAAGGAAATAAAAAAAAAATATATATATATATTTTATCAGCCACAGAAGAACTGATTGGCATATGGAACCGTGCAGGAATATGGTGGACCTATAACATATGCAGAAAAAAATGGTTTCACGCCTACTATTCCCTATCAGGGCGGCTGCGTCAACCAGGAGTATCCAGCCCCCTTCATTTATAAAATCATAACAAGAAAATGGTTGTTATTTGCGCTCACCCCCATAGCTCCATGTGAAACAAAACAATAGGCATTGGTTTGCTTGAATGGCCATTAAAGTGTAAATCCATCCTCCACACCAGGGCACCTCTGATCAGGTGGGTTCTAACCTAATGAAACCAAGAGCTGCTTTCTAAGCAACTACATGTCCTCCTGCTGATTCTCCGCTAAGAGACCGGCTGGTGGGTTTATATTTATACCCTCACCAGGAACAATTCCACTTAGGGATTAAAAAAAGAAACCACGGAAAAACAGCAGCAGCAATCCCAAAGTGTAATTGTTCCCGTTGAAGGTATAAAAATATAAGCCCACCAGCCTGTCTCTTGGCCGAGAAGCAGCATGAGGACATGTAGTTGCTTAGAAATTAGCTCTTGGTATCATTAGGTAGGACCCACCTGACTAGATGTGCCGTGACGTTGCGGGTGGGCTTACACTTTAATGGCCTTTCACGTAAACCAAAACCACTGTTTTGCTTTACCATAGAGAGGATCCTGTGATCATCCACCACTGTTGTCTTCCGTGGCCATCCAGGATTTTTTTTTTTTTAGATTTCAGAATTTTTATTTTGAAAGAATGTCATGAGTACAATCAGCGATTGAAAACAGATGAAGTAATACAAAAACAATAGTCAAAATGAGGTCAGCAGTACGACGACTTAGGAAAAGAAATAAAAAGAATGAAGGGAAGGGTACGCAAACCATACCAACCGCATGCCAGCAATGGTGTAAGGAGAGGGAGAAAAAGAAGAGAAAAAGGTGGGGGGGGGGGTAGTGAAAAACAAAATAAATTTGGAGAGGGAACGGCAACTGCCTGTATTGTGACTTTCCTGGCTCGCTCCCGGGGGAGGCCATGGAAGGGTATTGTCACGAGGCCCAGGTGCCCAAGGGCCAAGTATGGCAACCAGAGCCATGGTAGGTACCATAGTGGCGCGCCTCTGGACATCCCGACGTGCCAAAAAAAAAAAAAGGGGGTGGGGGAATTAAAGAAAACACCATCGCCGGCATGGCAGAGGCCCATGAGGGAGCAAGGTGACAGCAGTGTGAGACATAAGACCTCGTGACAAAGTCTCAAATGTGTCCCCAGCCGGGGAATGACAGCGGGAAAAAGTAAAATAAAATGGTGGTCGAAGCGTCTCTGAGTCAAAGAAAGGGAAGGAGAGGGGAGAACTCGCAGGGCCAAATATCAGAATCAAAAAGAAACATCAGCGGTAAAACTCAGCTTGCGAAAGGACAAACAAAATTTTTCTAAAATAAAAATCTCAGCTTGGAGTGGGAAACAAAAATCAAACAATCTCAGCTTAAGTAAAGGGGGGGGGTGTACATCCCCATACAGGGGGTCTCATCAGAAGTCATCGGGCATCCAGGACTTTTTATGTTGCGGAGCTCTTCTTTCCTCAGAATGCAGCAAACTGTTGATTTGGCTGTTGCTATCTCTCCAATGGATTTGTTGTGTTTTTGAAGCCTTACAATGTCCTGTGTCACTTGCATGGACAGCTCCTCTGAACGCATGATGGAGCTTCACAGCAATAGAATCCAAATACCTCACTTAGAATCAACTCCAGACCTTTTATCTGCTTAATTGATGAAGAAATAATGGGAGTTGCCACACCCAGCCATGAAACATCTTTTGATTCAATTGTCAAATTACTTTTGGTCCCTTTAAAAAGGGGGGATGGCAACTCTTAAGGCCGGGGTCAGGCGAGCAGACTCTCTGCACCCGTACCTCCGGTGTCTGTCACAGCGTTGTGACGCTTCGACAGGGCCGACCACACACTGTAGCATGCACACGAATTGCGCGTGCTACAGCGGACGTGCTGCTGCCGTGCTGAAAGTCTCCACGTCGAAACACGTTCGACAGAGCAAAGCGCAATCCTCCATGGGGGGAGGGTGAACCGAGCCATGCAGCTCTGAGAGCACTAACGGAGCTCAGCGGAGGTGGCCAGACGGGCGTCAGAGTGGACGTTCACGACGTTCCTTCCGCTCTTAAAATCACAGCCTAAGAGCTAGAATTCCTAAACCCTTCCTCCAATTTGGATGTACAGGCCCTCAAATTAAACCTGAGAGAGCTCGTTCACCCATATCCATTATAGAACTATAGCTTCAAGAAGTTTTAGTAAATACCAGAAGAAACTAAAATTGTGATAAGGGTTAATGGCTGTCAATTTTTCTAAACCTCCATAATATATAAAAACCAAACATAGTACAGAGATATATATATTCTCACACCCACCCAAATCTCTCTGGTAGAAAAACCTTGTCATTGGTGTTTTAGGTCTTTCAAAAAAGGACCCAACTTTATTTGTATGTTTCTATTAGGGATGCACCGATACTAGTATAGGTATCGGTGCCGATACCGTTATTTTAACAAGTACTTTGTACTTCTGCAAATGCCCCGATACCCGGAAGCCAGCGCTGGGCCAGCTTGCCGGTATCCGAGGGGATGGGGGGGAGCTGGCTGGATGCATTAAAAGCATTTGGCCAGCGTTCTCCGACTGGCCGCGTTACCGAGCAGCCGCCGAGCTGTGGAGTCTGTGACACTGCCTCCAGCCGAGATCTCGCGGGAGCATATCACAGCGCATCAGTGCCCTGCGGACGCTCGGAGGGGGACGCTAGCCAAATGCTTTTATTGCATCCAGCCAACTGCACCAGCGTCTGCCTGGGCTCTGTATATATGTATCTGGTCTGGGCTCTGTACATACATGTATCCAAGTGGGCATGATCTGGTCTGAGGTGTGTATACATTTATCCGAGTGGGTATATCTGGTCTGAGGTCTGCAAGTACACATGTATCTGCGTTGGTATACATATGGAGGTGTGAGTGAGTGAAAGTATATATATATATATATAATTTTACACACACACACACAGAGTTGTGTTCAAAATTATTCAACCCCCACTGAAATTGAGTGTTTTGGCCAGTTTGACATTGATTTTGATCATTCAGTCATCTTGCTTACAATTAAATCAAAGAGGCACGTGTAGGTCAGACAAATATAACATAACATTTATAATGAAATAACCACAAATGTCTTTTCTGTGCTCACATCATTATCATTCAACCCCCAAGGGACATTCAATCTTCATACAACATCCTTTTACAGTTATAACAGCTTTTAAAACGTGAAGCATAGCTTGACACAAGTGTCTTGCAACCATCTACGGGTATCTTCGCCCATTCGTCATGGGCAAAAGCCTCCAGTTCAGTCACATTCTTAGGCTTGCGCACTGCAACTGCTTTCTTTAAGTCCCACCAGAGGTTCTCAATCGGATTTAAGTCAGGTAACTGCGATGGCCACTCCAAAATGTTCCAGCCTTTAATCTGCAACCATGCTCTAGTGGACTTGGAGGTATGCTTGGGATCATTGTCCTGTTGAAAGGTCCAACGTCTCCCAAGCCTCAGGTTTGTGACGTACTGCATCACATTGTCATCCAATATCTCCTGGTACTGAAGAGAATTCATGGTACCTTGCACACGCTGAAGCTTCCCTGTACCTGCAGAAGCAAAACAGCCCCAAAGCATGATTGACCCCCTCGCCATGCTTCACAGTAGGCAAGGTGTTCTTTTCTTCATAGGCCTTGTTCTTCCTCCTCCAAACATAGCGTTGATCCATGGGCCCAAACAGTTCTAATTTTGTTTCATCAGTCCACAGAACACTATCCCAAAACGTCTGGTTTGTCCACATGACTTTTGGCATACTGCAGTTGACTCTTCTTATTCTTTGGAGACAGCAAGGGGGTGCGCCTGGGAGTTCTGGCATGGAGGCCTTCATTACGCAGTGTGCGCCGTATTGTCTGAGCTGAAACTTCAGTACCCACATCTGACAAATCTTTTCTCAGTTCCTCAGCAGTCACACGGGGACTTTTCTCCACTCTACGCTTCACGTAGCGCACAGCAGTCGAAGTCAGCATCTTCTTTCTGCCACGACCAGGTAGCGTTTCAACAGTGCCCTTTGCTTTGAATTTGCGAATGATGCTTCCTATGGTCTCTCTTGGTACTTTTAACATCTTTGCAATCTTCTTATAGCCATTGCCCTTCCTGTGAAGAGTAATCACATCTTCTCTTGTCTTCCTGGACCATTCTCTTGACTTCACCATGTTTGTAACCACACCAGTAAATATCTAGAAGGAGCTGAGTATCACAGTCATTTTAAAGCTGCCTAATTGGTGCTTATTATGCTTTATTGCTGCTCCGTGACATCCACAGGTGTTTTCAATACCTGATTGAAAACACTTGAATGAACCTCTGTTCTTCAGAGTGGTAGTTTTTAAGGGGTTGAATAATTGTGTCAATGAAGAATTCACAAAAGAAACATTTACTACTGTATTACAAAACCAATTGATGTCATTTTAGTTGCATATGGTTCTTTAAAAAGTCCTTGTAGGATTTCATTCTGAATACAATTACAAATGTACACTAAATTCCCTAAAACCCTTTACAGCATTGGGGGTTGAATAATTTTGATCACAACATATATATATATATATATGTTATACACACATACAAACTGGACAGGCTTTCAACAAAATCCTAAATTATTTATTGGAAAGTGGTCACATGACTTTAAAGGAACACTCCAACAAAAAAATCACCCCCCGTTTTTTTTTCCTAACCTATCCCTATTCCCTTAATAAAACCTTCTTTTTTTTTTCTTTTCTTGTAACTGCAATACTTACCTTAAAATCCTCTGGTTTCCAGCGGCGTTTTTTTTTTTTATACTCACCTCCCTCCTCTTCCGCTCCCGTCCTTCTTCTTGCTGCGTCTTGGCTTCTGGTTTACGTGAGAAGCGCGCATGCGCGCCTCTCACGTAAGCCAGCCAATCGGCAGGCTTCCTCCCGGCTCCCTCTGAGGATTAGTGTTGCGCGCAAGAGGATGCGCGCAACACTAACCCTCAGAGGGAGCCGCCAGCTTCTGCGGGGAGTAGGAGACGTCATCGCGCTAAAAGCGCGATGACGTCTCCTACTCGGCAAAAGTCGGCAGAAGCGGGAAATATGATTCCCGCTCTGCTGACTGACAGCTGGGAGGGCGGAGTAAAGTTCTCCGCCTCTCTCAGCTGTTTTCAGCATTTTCAGCTGATCGGCTGAGCGGAGGGAGGGGGGACAAAGGGCGGCATACTCCGGGCATCATGACCACCTAAAATAGCTTAGGTGGTCATGTTGCTTAGAGTATCCCTTTAAATAAAAAGTATCGGTGCTCGGCAACGGTGATTATGTGCATCCCTAGTTTCTATACATTGTTAAATTCGGGATCCCGTATTCAGGATGTACACACCCGCTGCCCTCAATTTGACAAGTCAAACTTGCAGAATCATGACAGATTTTTATTTACATCGTCAGTTCAGATTGTGGAGCGTTGGTATGAGCAAATACAGCAACAAGGAGGGCAGCACCATTCATTCGCCAAGCATCACAGCTGTGCACTTCTAGACAAAGCGACACAAACCAAGGGGAGGGTGCTCGATTACACAAACTAAACCACCTAAAAAAAAAAAGGTGCGGTATTTAAAGTTTTTAAATTTTCCTCCCAGATTTAAAAAAATAATAATTTATTAATTTTATTTAGAAATTCAAAACATCACATTGAAAGTCTGGTAAGTTATATGAACGTTGAGATGGTGTGGTTTGTAAACTACATATTTTTACACGCAGTTTTTTGGGGGTTATATACAGAAATCATTTTTCCTTTGCACCTGCACAGAAATGACAGCATTCCTGAAAGGATGAATTTCATTTTTTTTCTGGCGTATAATGTGCGTTACCTTTCTGCTCGCTCCTCCCAGGGACACCTTGGGCCTGGTTTTGAAATCTCCCTCGAAGCTGAACATGGTGATAGTTTATCCCATCTAGATGATAAAGGGAACCTTATAGGATGCTAAACACGAAGAGAAGGGGAGAAAAGCAACCATCAGCGACTGAATTCATCATGCAAACATCATGTGACATCATTTTACAGGTTAAGTTGATCTGCCACTTCTACATATAGGTGCAACCAAATACAAATATTTATCTTTAACCATTAAATCTACGGAGCTTTAAAATAGACCAAAAAAAAAAAAAAAAAAAAAACAACACGTTGCCATGCAAGCCATGACATTTTTGGAGGCCATCTTGGTTGAGGCATGTATGATCCTCAAGTATCAACTGTTATCTGCTAGACATTAGTGTGGACATCTTCGGTCGGTGCATCTTCCAGGTCGGATCATCTTCAGCTAAAAAAAAACAAGAGTTAAAGACTAGAATACAGAAAGGATGAAAAAATAAAAGCCTCTCAAATGAGGGTAACCAGTGACAGTGCCACCATCTGCTGCAACACAATGCTGCATTAGGGGTAAATCAGGATTCATCTCTTGTGTTCGCTGCTCACATGACATATAAAACATTGCTCTTAATGACGGTAAACGCACTTTTATTTCATCCTACAACCGACAACCCATTCAATACTAGCTGATGGTATGCTCTGCGGGAGCCGCCATCTTTAAATACCCTTTGACTGGGAACGCTTTCCATAAATTCTCGTGACAGGCTCACACAACGACGAGCATCTCAAGAAAGTGCTCAGAGTCCCTTTCAGGCTTTCACATCTGCTTATGGCTTGTACAAAAGGGATGGGAGGTTTTAAAGATGGCGGCTGACGCAAACCGCAGGTGATCCTGAAGTCTGCCTGATGTGTCGGAATTACTCAGCGATACAAACAGAAGCCAGGATTATATGGAATGGGATTTAACTATTATTAATGTAAAAGATATCAGTTTCCCTGTGTAGCGAGAAGAGGGTTAAGTGATGTATGGCTGCCCTGCTTTAAAGCAGGATTGCAGAGGCGACCATAGCGATTTTCATGGACTCTCTAATCCCAGCAGATTGTCTTCTGGGTTTAAAAAAAAACAAGGACAGGTCAACGGTGATCTGCCTGTCCGGGACACTTTTACCACCAATTTTGGGGCTTATTGTTTAGGGAGAAAATAAAAATATATTTATTTTGTGAAGCGCCGGCATTTGTCACCATACAAATTCGGCAAACACCAGCACTTTATGAATAACCCACAAAGCGTTAAGTGCCCCCGTTTGTTTATTTTATCTGAAATTAATGCTATCCAAAAACATGTGGTGGCAAGAGGTTCAGAGGTAGAAAATCCACCTGGGAGGTTTCCAAAGGGCATGTCAACGAGAATGGCGCGCGTGAGGTCGGCGTGGGACGCACAAAGCAAGGAAAAGTGATTCAGCAGGCCGAGGCATTGACTGGGAATTCACATTTTGGGACTGGACGGGGCACAGCCCATTCAGAAGCCACATAAACCTGCACATACACAGCTAGGCCTGGCTTGGAAAATGTGCCACTGGCTCCTAACCAGTAGAAACAAAAAAAAAAAAAAACACACATCTATAAAACAATGTCAAAAAGAAAAAAAAAAAAAAAAAAAACGTAAAAAAACACCACACACTCAATTTTAGATATTTTTGGTTAGGCTAGGGTCAGACGAATGCATTTTTCACGTCTACCATCAAAAAGTGTTCTGATACGTCCGAATGCATTTTTTCACGGAAGACGCGATAGCGGTCATACGATGTGCAATTACGCCGTGATTTTTTACAGATCCAAACCAGGAAACTTTGGGTGTCTGGACGTTACGTTGGCCAGACATGAGCAGCGTCTGACGTCTCCTAATCACGCACACACGCCGCTATGCAGACGCAGCGCACTCTGTACGTCAGTACTAGCGGTTCGACGTTCTTGCAAAAATGTGTTCGTTTGCTGCTTGCGCAACGCACATTTCGTGCGGCCGTACTTCGTGTGTGGGCCTGCGTTGGACGTCATTTGCTTCTACCACGGCCGTAACAAAAGTGCGGCTAAACACACGTTCGCACTGCGTTCCTCTGACCCCAGCCTTAGAGAAAATGCTCGATCAATTCTTTTAGGGAAGAACCCCAGGAACGTTCTGCTCCATTGTTCTATAGTCGGGATTTTGGAACCAAGTAGATTTTTACGTACTGCCCGCAAAAAAAAAAAAAAAAAAAAACCCAAACCATACTCCATCAACAAACAGGAAGACGAATGCCCCGGGTCATCGACACCTGCCGTCACAGACATGATGACATGAGCAACGGAGGGACAAAGTCTCCACAGCTCATCAGTCACAGGGCTTATTCATTAAACCGGGAAATACCCCAGAAACAAAATCGACTTCAAGCCAATGCAAAAACGCGGACGTCCTGCCCAACTCTCCCAGCACTTGGCTGTTCTGGCCTGACACTAAGGGATGCACCGATACCACTTTTTTAAGACCAAGTACGAGTACCGATACTTTATTAAAAAGTTCTCACCGATACCGAGTACCGATACTTTTATTTTATGTCATGTGACCGCTTTTCAGTAAGAACAGACCTCATAAAAATGCCCCCAGCTCACATGTATATATCCCCCCCCCGAGAGAGATATACAGAATGCCCCCAGCTCTGTGTGTATGTGTATATATACACATACACACTGGCACAGACCCCAGACCAGACATGGGGCTGTTGTCCGAATGCTCTATCGGCATTCGGACAGGACCCTGCAGCTCATCTCCTTCATACTTACCTTTGGAGCGACGCCGGCAAAGTCTTCGCGCGTGCGCTCGTTGGAAAGCCTCCAGCCGCGATCACGTGGGAGTTCGCGAGATCGAGGCTGGGGGCCTTCCTACGAGCAGACGCGCGGAAACTTTGCCGGCGTCACTCGTGGACAGTAAGTATGAATGCCGTGAGCTGCAGGGGCCTGTCCAAATGCCGTTAGAGCATTCGGACAGCCGCCCCAGCCCCTCAGATGCCGGCAAGTCAGCTCAATGCTGGCTTCCAGTATCGGTATCGGTGCAACCCTAGACAATACTTTTGCAGGTCCTCATTATATTCTTGGGAAGAGAAATTAGGGTCATCTCACGAAACGGTGATACACCTTGATGGTCCCTTATCTTTAATACTCAAGACCAGAGGTGGATTTTGGGATATTTGCATATAGTAATTATTATTATTCTTTATAGAGCGCCAGCCTATTCCGCAGCGCTGTACAATGGGCACAATATAGACAGGGTTACAAATACATTGAACAACAATTAACAAACAGGCACAATAGGAAACTAGGGCCCTATTCCCGTGGGAACTCACAATCTAGAAAGGTAGGGGGTGGAAACAGGAGGAGAGGATTGCAAGGCGAGAGTGACGGGCTGCAAGGCGAGAGTGAGTCGGGTGGTAGGCTTCCCTAAATAGGAATGTCTCAAGGGAGCGTTTGAAGGAAGGAAAACTATGGGAATGTCTGACCGTATGAGGGAGAGCGCTCCAGAGGATGGGGGCTGCGCGTGAGAAATCCTGCAGTGTATCATGGGAGGAGGTGATGCGGGGAGAAGCTAGGTGCAGTTTACTGTTTGATCTTAGGGAACAGGCTGGGGTGTAGAAACATAGAAAAATGTCGGCAGATAAGAACCTTCCGGCCCATCTAGTCCTCCCAATTACATGGATACTTTAAGAAACAAGGCGGGTGTTTGTGAGGGTCCTGAGATTGAGCAACAGCACAATGGCCTGCTCTACGGTGGGTCCCCGCTCAGGTCTCACAAACAAGGTTTTAGCTTGATTGTGCCAATACAGGGATGAATTTTCCATATGCAAATCAGCCTGCTCTCACCCAGAAAGGGTGGCCAGTGCTGATTGCCAAGGACGTCATCCCTGCACGAGAGGTGCAGCAACCCCCGACGATCGTTTCGGCCTTATAGGGCCTCGTCAGGAGGGTATAGCTGACACCCCTCTAGGAACATCAAGCAAGGGGTCCACGTCTGGATGACCCTTTACAATTACAGTGAGAAACAAGGGGGGGGGGGTACATGGATACTTTACCTGGATTTGTCTTTTGTTTAGGATAGCCTTATGCCTATCCCATGCTTGCTTAAATTCAATTACTGTTTTGGCCTCTACCACTTCAACTGGAAGACTGTTCCATGTATCCACCACCCGCTCAGTAAAATAATGCTTCCTGATGTTACTTTTAAACCTTTGCCCCTCTAATCTAAGACTATGTCCTCTTGTTTTGCTACTTTGTTTCCTTTTAAATATACTCCCTTCCTCTACCTGGTGGATTCCCTTTACGTATTTAAATGTTTCTATCATATCTCCTCTGTCTCGTCTTTTTTCCAAGCTGTACATGTTAAGATCATTAAGCCTTTCCTGGTAACTTTTCTCCTTCAAGCCATACACCATTTTAGTAGCCCTTCTCTGAACTCTCTCTAAGATGTCTATATCCTTCTGGAGACACCCGAGGTCAAAAGACTGGGCACCCCAATTACATGTGGCTAAATATGTGGATGTCAGGATCCGGAAAGCCCTGGATAAAGGTGCAGGGGCTACAATGAGCGCAGAATGCCCTCGCCCTTTATCGGAGAGAAAAACCTGGCTCACTCCCGAAATATTCTAGTTTTAAAACACTATATTGAACCCCATGGTCGTTCAGCCAAAAAAGGCATAGACCACGCTTTTCGTATGTGTCAGAACAAGCTCCTAGATACAGTGGGCCCTTTGATCCGTTTATTGGATGCAGCGGAGACTGCACGTTTAAATAATACCCCACTCTGCCCTACGGCAGTATCAAACTGGGTGCTCAGATCCCTGAGCTTTCTCGGAAAAGCCAATTCCGCCCTGGCCACTGAGAGACGTAGGTCCATTCTTTTAAAGGTGGATCCTACACTTACTGCCATTGCGGATACTGACCTGGCGGGAAATGCAAAAGTTTTTCTGTTCGGGAAAGGCTTCCTCAAGGATATGGGAGACTATACTGGAGCCTTTAACCAAATTGACAAAGTCTCCCATTCCGTAAAAAAAGATTTCCCAGGCCGGGTCTCTGGGACGGCTAGTAGGACATGGGGGTCGTGTATTTGGTGATTAGTGAGAGCTTTGTAGGTCAGGGTAAGGATCTTGAATTTAATTCTGCAGTGGATGGGAGCCAGTGAAGGGACTCGCAGAGAGGAGCGGCAGGAACGGAGCAGCGGTGAGGTGGATGAGCCTGGCAGAGGCATTCAGAATGGATTGTAGGGGGAGAGGCAGGAGAGAGGGAGGCCAACTAGAAGATTATTACAATAGTCAAGTCGGGAGATTGCAAGGGCGTGGATGAGTTGCTTTGTGGCATCAGCGGTAAGAAATGGTCAAATTCTGCAAATATTACATAGTTGGTAGCGGCAGGAGGTAAGAGACTGGATGTGGGGGAAGAAGGAAAGAGCCGAGTCGAGTGCAACTCCAAGACAGCGAACCAGGATTGATGGGGAGATAATGATACCCTCAACCATGATGGAGAAGTCAGGAGGCATTAGAGGGAAGATTAGTAGGTGCTCAGTCTTGGACATGTTAATCTTTAAGTGGTGGGAGGCCATCCAGGAGGAGATGCCAGATAAACAGTCGCTGACTTTGGAAATGACAGGAGGAGAGAGATCAGGGGTAGAGAGGTAGATCTGAGTGTCATCAGCATAGAGGTAATAGGCATAAAGAGTAATGAGATATCTTGGGGGTGGGATCCAAGTCTAAACCCGAAATTAAGTTAATGTTTCGTACACACCTTATACACGGCCCGAAGGGCATTTTATACAGGATTTTTTTTTTATCATTTTGTCATAAAGGTCAGTGATGGCATTTTCCGCCTTTAAGGGTCTATTCACAAAGCAACGAAATTTCATGCAATCTCGGGGGGTTTCTGTCTCGCCGTTTTTCCATTTTGCCAAAAATACGGTGAATTCGCTATTTATCTAATGGTCACTATAAGAAAATTGATGGAAAAAAAAATCCCCGAAAAATGCCTAAAAGATCCTGAAAAAAAAAAAAGATCAATAAAAGAGACTTTTTGCTGCAAATTAAAAAATAAACGGTTTATTAGATATTGGATAAAAACAGGAATATTTTTAACATTGAAGCCTATGGGATTCGCCTGAATAAACCTGACGAATGAAACCACTGTTACAGCAGGGCATTTCGGCAAATTTTCTCTGCTGTTCGGTGTCTCCGAATAGATTAACCATTGCTTCTCTATGGGGGATTTCACTGCCGACCAGGGACCGTACTTGCTGGCAGTTCAAACTTTTGGTGAACTGCCTGCTTTCTAAATAGCACCGCACGAGGAAATTCACTGTTCGGTGACATTTTGGGGCCAGATCGTCTCTCTCTCTCTCTGAATAACCCCCATTGTTACTCTCCAGGGTTACCCCCCTAATAAGGTCACTGGATCTAATCAGTGATACATCATTCTATATCGGGAACTGTTCTGCTTAACTTCATTCAATATTATGAATAGATACAGAATTGTTATTCTGATACAGTGTGGCATATTAAAAGGGATACTCTACACACTAAAGTAGTCAAGGTGTGTAAAGTGGTCAGGCTGCGTGTAGTGCCACCCCCTCCATGCACCGTTTTGTAGGTATTGCTATGTGAAGCAGAGGAGTTTCCTTCACCCAATGAAGCTCCTCTGGGCAGAAAGGATTTGAATATCCCTCCTTCAGGTCAGCAAATCTGTCACCGGACATCACCCAGTCTCCGGATGCTCATAGCAGCGAGCATTCTGGGAGACAGGTGCCAAAGGAATGGTTCTACACTAAACGTGCAAGTGCAGCACCAACCAATCATCCTGCGCAGATGCTAGGGAACCTCTGCACAACAGTACGCAAGCTCCAAGCTAAGCAATTTGTACAGTGTGCGCAAATTGCGTAAAAAAGCTTCAGAAATGTCAGCATTTAGGAAACCCTGAACTGAAGGAGAGAAACGTCACGAGCCGAGAGGGAACAGGAGCGTATTTTAATGTACAAACTATAGATTTATAGATTAGCAATAGGTCAGATGCTGTCAGCAGCACCGGCCCCATTATTTATGGGCAAAACAAAAGTGTTCATTTTTCATATAGTGCCCCTTTAAATAAATATTACAGCGCAGTGAATTGTGTTTAATTACAGAATATTAAATGATTTTTAAAAACAATTTAAAAAGGGAAAAGGAATGGGCACGTCGGCTATTTGACAATTCTCTGCTGTATAACAGGTCTGAGGGATCACAAATACTGACGGAGAGCAGGTTGTTTGTTTTTAGACAGAGCATCATCCCAAAATAAAAAGGAAGGGTGACAGCCTGGCCCCAATCCCGCCAATTTAATAAGAAGAAGACGACAATGTCACAGGTAGCATTATGGGTGTGCAGGTTATCAGTGCAGGGCTGAGCCCGGAGGGTGAGAGACATGATATGAGCCTATCGAGGGGCCACGTACGCAGAGCATATTGAGGGGCCACGCAGTCATGTAAGCAGAGCATATCGCGGGGCCACGCAGTCAGAGGGGCCACGCTGCCACGTACACAGAGCCTATTGATGGGCCACGTGCGCAGCAGAGCCTATTGAGGGGCCACGCGCGCAGCAGAGCCTATTGAGGGGCCGCAGCAGAGCCTATTGAGGGGCCGCAGCAGAGCCTATTGAGGGGCCGCAGCAGAGCCTATTGAGGGGCCGCAGCAGAGCCTATTGAGGGGCCGCAGCAGAGCCTATTGAGGGGCCGCAGCAGAGCCTATTGAGGGGCCACAGCAGAGCCTATGAGGGGCCACACAGAGCCTATTGAGCGGCCACACAGAGCCTATTGAGCGGCCACACAGAGCCTAATGAGGGGCCACACAGAGCCTATTGAGGGGCCACACAGAGCCTATTGAGGGGCCACACAGAGCCTACTGAGGGGCCACACAGAGCCTACTGAGGGGCCACACAGAGCATACTGAGGGGCCACACAGAGCATACTGAGGGGCCACACAGAGCATACTGAGGGGCCACACAGGCATGTACACAATGGATAGTGCAGGATACTGGGGGATTAGCCCTTGAAGGGACAATGGGCTTTCTCCATAAAATGACAAGCAGAGAGAACACAGAGTGAATCGAGCAGGTGACGTCAGGCCAAGAAACATGAGGTCACTCCAGAGCATATTCCCCTTTTCCCCCTGCTGACGTCATCACCCCTGGCCGCTTCCTGTGCCTGTGAAAGCGAAACACTGCATTTCTGTGACTCAGCAGCGCTGCTCTGACATAAGAGGCGACAGAGAGCAGCCCTGCCACCCCCTCCGTGTTCTGAGGGTCCTTCCACCCCCGGGGGATAACCTTTCCCCCTCCCCCTTTATTACCTGAGCTCTCACACCGGGCACCGCTCAGTAGCAACAACAACCAGGCGCCGCTCCGGACATTTACCCTGGCAACGGAAGTTCCCGCCCTAGGCAACCCGGCTCCATTCGCAGCACTGATTGGCCGGAGCCGGCATGTAACCTTTCCACGGGACTGGACTCGGAGAACGTCAATCGCGTTACGCAATACACTGTGTGACAGCCAGGAGGTGGGGCCATGATGCGGTCTCGTTGTTACAATGCCGGTTGGACAATAAAGCTTGGTGGATAAAAAAAAAAAGGTTCTCAGAAGCAGTGATAGCAGCAGAGTGATGTATGCTGCAAATTACTGTGTTTAAAGGGACAGTCTGCTCATCCTGATCACTTTATCTTTCTATAATGGTCAGGGTGTGAGGACGGAGTGCCCCCCCCTTCTCCCTGCAGCCCTGATCTGGTTAAAAATCTGGGTGAACCGGAGGGGATTCCTCCACCCAGCATCACCAGAGGCCAGGATTTTGAATTTCCCGGCTGCCAATCACCGGATCGGTCTCTAGTGATGTCAGCACGCAGAGAACATGCTGACCTCATCCTCTGTGAGACTACCCGCCACTGCAAGTGTTCTCCAGAGAGGCAGCTGATTGGCTCTGCGCATGCGCGTGCAGCTCCGACCCATCATTCCGCGCAGGTGCTGCAGAACTTGCATATGTAACGTTTTGTGTAACCTTTTTTTTTTAACTATTCTCTACTGCCTCCCCACCACAAGTATTTATTAAGAAAAGGCATAAACCTTTCTGTCCTGTCACCATTTTTTTTATAGTCTGTGTTTACCTGGGACAGACACAGGGGTCACAAAACACCGAAACTTAATTACTTTTTAATTCATTAAACATCTTTTAACCCTTTCGCTGCTGAGGCTTTTCACACCTCTATGCTGAGGTCATTTTTACCGGTTTTGCTCATCATGTTTAAACGTGTTTTGAAGGCTTATTTTAGTATATGACCCAGACATATTATATATCGTTCTTCCGTCAGACTCGGCAGATTCATAATATGTCATTATTATATGTATACTTATGTCATGTCTGTATATTATAAAAAAAAATGCAATAAAATATGTATTTTCAATAATTTACAATGTGTAAAGTGTTTTTTTCCACATTTTAAACATGCGAGGAATTGCGGTTATATTTTGTATGGGGTGCGCTTGTTAAAAAAATTAGAGATGGGGTCTCGTTACATTTTTTTTTGGGGAAAATGACACTATTTTTAACAAACGCACCGCATACAAAAATCGTTAGTGCAGCATCATTGTTCACATTATAATTGAAATGGGAACAATATTGCTGCATTAACAAACCAAAAAAAAAAAAAAAAAGTGTTTAATTTTTTTTTTTTTTAATTTTTTTTATTTTTATTTTTCATTTTTTTTTTTTTTTTTACAACATTTTTCACTGTAGGTTTGGTATCGTTGGAACGGCCATGCTCTGGCCGATCCAACCATACCAAAATTTAACCCCTAGCTGCCACGGATCGGGAGATAGGAGTTCATTGGAACTCCCTATCTCCACAGTGGTGCAGTTAGGGGTTAACGCTAGGACTGGCATCATCGTGCTACGCACGATGACGCCAGTCCTCTGGGGAGTTCCCGGAGGCTTGGCCGACATCTCAAGATGTCGGCAGCTCCGGGAAAGGATCGCGAACCGGCGCTTTTCAGCGCCGATCGCGATCCAGCTCCCCAGGGGTTAATGACAGGCATCATTTGGAAGGGCAGGCTGTGCCCTTCCAAATGATGCCTGGGTTAACCCCCTGTGCGCCGCCGATCGGGAGGGAGAGAGGTCCGAAGGACCTCCCCCCCTCCCTTTCAGGCGCCTCCTCCGCACATGCGGGGGGGGGCGCCTGAATTAGGTGTCATCGCGCCCCCGCCGATGACACCTAATTCTGGCGCTGCTGGCCGGATGCCGGGCTGACATCCAGGATGTCAGCCCGCACCGGAGGGGCCAGCGATCGGCCGGAACCCGGCCGAACGCTGACCCCAATGTGAGGACGCGCTCAGCGCGTCCTCAGCACACCAGCGGGACTGCTGAGGACGCGCTGAGCGCGTCCTCAGCAGCGAAGTGGTTAAAAAAGAAATTTGTCTTTAAAAAAATCAAGGTTTTATAACAATAAATGGTTTTTAAAAAAATGATAAAAGATATTACAAGTATATCACTAAAACCTATTACATTCGCCTGTTTAAACCTGTCGAATTGTAACAAAATCCGTGGCAAATTAGGACATTTGAAGTCCTATAATGAGAAGTGTCTCCCCCTACAATCCATTCTGAATGTCTCTGCCAGGCTCATCCACCTCACCCCCACTCTGTCTCTTCCGCTCCCCTCTGCAAGTCCCTTCACTGGCTCCCCATCCACCTCACCCGCCGCTCTGTCTCTGCCGCTCCCCTCTGCAAGTCCCTTCATTGGCTCCCCATCCACCTCACCCGACGCTCTGTCTCTGCAGCTCCTCTCTGCGAGTCCCTTCGCTGGCTCCCCATCCACCTCACCCGCCGCTCCCCTCTGCGAGTCCCTTCACTGGCTCCCCATCCACCTCACCCGCCGCTCTGTCTCTGCCGCTCCTCTCTGTGAGTCCCTTCACTGGCTCCCCATCCACCTCACCCGCCGCTCTGTCTCTGCCGCTCCTCTCTGTGAGTCCTTCACTGGCTCCCCATCCACCTCACCCGCCGCTCTGTCTCTGCCACTCCTCTCTGTGAGTCCCTTCACTGGCTCCCCATCCACCTCACCCGCCGCTCTGTCTCTGCCGCTCCTCTCTGTGAGTCCCTTCACTGGCTCCCCATCCACCTCACCCGCCGCTCTGTCTCTGCCACTCCTCTCTGTGAGTCCCTTCACTGGCTCCCCATCCACCTCACCCGCCGCTCTGTCTCTGCCGCTCCTCTCTGTGAGTCCCTTCACTGGCTCCCCATCCACCTCACCCGCCGCTCTGTCTCTGCCGCTCCTCTCTGTGAGTCCCTTCACTGGCTCCCCATCCACCTCACCCGCCGCTCTGTCTCTGCCGCTCCTCTCTGTGAGTCCCTTCACTGGCTCCCCATCCACTGCAGAATTAAATTCGAAATCCTTATCCTTACCTACAAAACCCTCACTGACTCAGCTCCCCACTACCTATCCTCACTAATCACCAAATACACCCCACCCCGCTCCCCACTACCTGTCCTCACTAATCACCAAATGCACCCCAGCCCGCTCCCTAAGATCAAACAGTGACTTGCGCCTAGCTTCTCCCCGCATCACCTCTTCCCATGATACACTGCAGGATTTCTCACACGCAGCCCCCATCCTCTGGAACGCTCTCCCTCGTACTGTCAGACTTTCCCCTAGTTTCCCTTCCTTCAAACGCTCCCTTAAGACATTCCTATTCAGACAAGCCGACCATCCGACTCACTAATACACCTCACTGCCCCGACCAGTCCATCACTCTCACCTTGCAGTCCTCTCCTCCTGTTATCACCCTCAACCCTTCTAGATTGTAAATTCCCACGGGAATAGGGCCCTTTTTTCCTCCTGTACTGGTTGTTCAGTCTCAATGTATTGTAATAAAAAAAAATAAAAAAATATGTATTGTAACCCTGTCTATATTATGCCCATTGTTTAGTGCTTCGGAATATGCTGGCACTTTATAAAGAATAATAATAAAGTGCGGAAATGCACCAATATCTCTGTCCCCCAATTAGCAATTTTCACCCACACCAAACACAAACATACACTCGGATCTGATAGATTTATCTATTTATGAAGATTTTAGTGAAAATATGTGATAAATCCTATATTTATTGTGACTTAACAGGGAAAGATATGACTGAACACTTGAACACAAGCTTTATAGTGTGTGTGACCAATGGGAACTGAATTCCCTCTGCAGAAATAGTACAGGAACTGCGTTCCCATGCTTTCTTCCTCAACGTGACCCCTGACCCTGATTGTTGCAGGAAGTGCCTGGACGTCTGTTGCCTATCAACATTCTCCTCCTACATAAGCATTGGATGATAAGTGCTGCACATGCAGGCTGCAGCCAATCAAATGCTTCTCATTGAGAGGCATCGCACGCCTGGCACTTGCATTGCATGGATTTAACGGTTTTCAACACACTAGCTTCTCATATTAGCCCCTTATTGCTGTCTGAAGTGGCGTTAAATATTCACCACGACACTTTAAAAATTTTAAGGTATCAGTTTACACCCGAAACTATCAGTTTTTACAACCCGAATTGTAAAATAAACGTATGCTAAAGCTTTAACTGTTTGATAGCAAATAGATTAAATTGCTAAAGCTGGAAAAACGCTTAAAAAATGTGCATGTTAGCTTATTAAAAAGCTATTAAAAAGGGAAAGAAATCATAAACAATTGCGCAGGAACGTCGAAATGTAACATAAAAATGTAAATTCCAGCCATAGTTTGTTAATTTAAAAATATATATATAAAACACGAAAAAACGGGTTTATGCGATGCTTTCCAATGCCTTTAAATAAATAACGCTTAATCCAACATATTAACTGTATTAAACGTATTCACTTATTTAAAAGCAGTTAAATAAATTGTGCTTTTAAAGATTATTTTACGATATCCAATAATGAAGACTCGTTTATATATATATATTAATTTCAGAGCTCTGCATTAAAATTGCATTTCATGCTGGATTAATTTCAGCCTTTTATGAAACATCTTCAATCAAATTACTCTTACATTTTCATATGAAAAAAAAGGAATAGCAGGGTCGTTAAAGAAATAAACTCACAAAAGCCAAGTGGCAATACAAGTTGCCACTCGGAGCAGCGCGGTAACGATGGCGTACGTTTCTGCAATAATTACCGAGCCGATACAAAATCATTATCGCACCTAATGGAACAGTTTGTCATTATACTAGGGGTCGACCGATTACCGGTACTGCCGATATTCAGGTTTTTCATCGGTATCAGCATGTTTCATTGCCGATATACCGATAAGAGGGATTTTCCTGCCAGCATGCGCAGGTACTCAGTACCGGCGCGTACCGGCAGGGCAGACACTCCTCCGGCTAAGTTGTAGAGAGCGTTTGCAGCCCATCGGCAAAGATCTGCAGCTCGGCGCCGTCCGGCGCCGATTGCAGACCTCTCTCGCAGGCGACTGACATCTTTGTCAGCCCTGCCTGCGGGATATATCCCTGCCCACTGGCGTCATATGATAGGCAGGGGCTTCTCTATGGGGAGATATGGGGGACCTTTGGATCCCCATATCTCTGCAACCATAGTAGCCAGAGTGTCGTGGGAGGTGTCATTGGAAAGACCCGGGCATGTCATGACCAATGTTTGTTTAAAATAAGATAAATAAAATTGTGTTTATTTTTTTTTAATGCAGCACTATTTTTCTTATACACACATATAGAGTGAACATTGATGCTGCTCTGTGATACGCTCATACACAACGCACAATAATGTATCAGAGTGCCACAACAATAAAACTCACAACAATATGCGGTGTGTATGAGCATATCATAGAGCTCCACAGCAATAAAACTCACAGCAATGTGCTGTGTGTATGAGCGTATCTCAGAGCTGCACAGCAATAAAACTCACAGCAATGCGCGGTGTGTATGAGCGTATCACAGAGCACCACAACAATAAAACGCATAGCAATGTGCGGTGTGTATGAGCGTATCACAGAGCTACACAAGTAACAATAAAACTCACAGCAATGTGCGGTGTGTATGAGCGTATCAGAGCTGCACAGCAATAAAACTCAGCAATGCGCGGTGTGTATGAGTGAATCACAGAGTTGCACGGCAGTAAAACTTACAGTAATGTGCTCTGTGCATGACTGATAGTTTTGCTGCTGTGGAGCTCTGTGATATGCTCATACTGTGATTCCTCTTTAACCCAAAATATTGTTTAGCTTTTTAGTAGGGACATTAATGTTTGATGTTTATAAGGTTTTTTGCCATTTTTTTTTGGGGGGTTCTGGAAAGCTATTTAGGTCATTTTGTAAGCACTTTATTTTTCACCGTTGTTGGAATGTTCAGAATTTTATTAAACATGTTCAGGTGTCGCCAGATTTGTGTAGAAATTGCGATTTTCAAAAATTTAAACGTGCAGAATATCGGCACCTGACATCGGTTATCGGCCTGAAAGGCAGCCGATAATCGGTATCAGTGCCTAAAAAGTGACATCGGTCTATCCCTACATTATACCATGACTTTATCGAACGGATCCGACCCGGAGTCCTACAAATGTCAGGCAGCCAGCCCACCAGCTGGAATCCCAGAGCCTTTGCATCGACTTGCGCTGTTTTCCTGCCTCTATGTGTGTCACAGAGGAGGAAGGGAAGGCTCCGCGAGCTTATGGAGAAGCTCTGAGATTCCCTTTCTCTTGGACGCCATGGAACCATGACATCAATGCAGTATTGAATTGGGACTTGGTATTGTCCAATCCTGTAGACCCAGATCAGACTGGGAGCTTGAGAAACTTGATCTGGACATCCCTTAATACTCTCCATGCTCTTCTAGCAAATTTTGGAATTGGAGTAAAATGTGGAATTTACAATTTTTAGTGATCATTACTATGGCTTGTCGTCTTTTATTGGGGCACGTTTTGTTCCTCATTCCAACTTTTGAAGTAATGGAGATGTTAGTAGAGTTTAGTGCATTTATGTGAAACTCCAGCCCCCCAGATACCAATATAAAACAAACAATATAGAGATAACGCAACACCGGTATTTAGTAGGAGATCTTTTTATTCCACCCAAGTGGACCAGGCGACGTTTCGACTCGAGACGAGTCTTTTTCAAGCCTCAGATGTTGATGACCTACAATTCTCAGATATCTATGAGTGCAATAGATGGCCAGAGTATCATTGGAGTTGTTCAGAAATATCTGGGGGCCAGAGTTTGACATGGACTGTCATGGACTGTCATGGACTAGTGGTTTCCTTCATTCAGCTTGTTTGTTCTGAAGTTGAAGATGTCATGGAAGGTCATCCATATTTTACATCATTAGGGATTGTAGAGACTATGGACTTACTCTCTGGTATTAAGAAAGCTTAGGTCAGTCGTAGCAGTTACCATTGAATTTGGAACATGTCTTGGTCATCAGATTTAGCCGTCGAACCATCAGATATAATCAAGCTGGCCTTCAGAAGGTTACCTCGGTAAAACAGATTGATTTTGTTATTCACTCCCAGACATGTAGTCTCTCATTGGTCTTTTGCATTGATTGTACTATAATTTACACTGTACTCAATACCACTCTTAATTTTAACTACATAGAAGGTTCTATTTTAGTCACTTTATACTCACTGATGCTGTAGGCACATAAGCATTGACAATAAACGAGTCTAGGGAGAAGCACAAGGAATTTGTCTCTATCGACATTTCGAATTACCTTTGATGTTTATGTTGGTAATCATGTTGATTCTGCTAGGTTTTTGGTTTTTTTTCGGACATTGTGGTGGCTTGACAAATGACCTTACAAGCTGAATACCAAACACAGCTGAGTTGGAACAATAGAAAATGGTTTTCTCCAGGGGTCAAGTTCTAAAATAATAAGTGTGGGAAGTCACTCCCCAATTTGTGTTCGTCATCTTGCATTTAACCCACTCAAACACACTCAAATTTCATAGAAATATATATATATAAAGGCTGGCATTTAGGGAAAATCCTATAATAACTCATTTATTTCCTGAGACTTAATAAAGAAACATGTGATTGAATTCATGATGAATAGAAGCATTAAACTGTGTGGAACCAATGGGAATCCAGTTGCCCCTGCATAAAAAACTGCGTCCCCATGTGTTCCTACTCGACCCCTGGATTTCTCTCCCGTCTAGCCATTATTCAGCGATCTTCAATAATTCCTTTACTAATTCTCGAAAATCCTGCCCATGACTGCTTCACTTTAATTTTAATCAATAGGATATTACATTTTACCAATACAGTTTTCAAAACAAAACCAGTATTGTTAACACGAGAGTTAAACTGCTCCCTCACACATCTGTCAGTTATCAACGTGGCACATTGGCATGCCAAGGCCTGAGTGACAAAAGGAAGTTGTCCTGGATTGGAGGAGGATATCCTACTCTATCTCACATAATCAGAGATGGCCAAAGTGCTTGCATTAAAGTCAGAATGATGTTATCAGTATAGGAGTTCATCCTCCTTGAAGATGTGGAGTGTTTGCACCAAGAGGAACCAGCTGGGTACACAACACTCACAGAACCAAGGAGTGGTAGGCAGTTTTAACAAAGGGGTACCATGGACCCAACGAGAGTTTGATACACTTGACCATGTAACACCCTAGACCCAATGAGAGGATGGTGGCCCTCCAGATGTTTTGAAACTACATTTCCCATGAGCCTCAGCCAACTTAATGAGTGGTTGAGCGTCATGGGAGATGTAGATCCAAAACATCAGGACGGCTAAGGTGCCTTAGAGGAACAGGGAATATCTACTAGCCTGCAGCATTTGACTGGTTTCAGGCCAATTTGAAGGGAGGCAATTGAGTGGGACCTTGGACCCAAATTAGTGCTCATTGAAGGCCGTGATCTTTGGAAAATCAATCGATCCCCATGTGAGCTAGCGTGGGGATTGATTGTTTTCCTTCAGGCTGTCATTCAATGGGTGCTATAGATGAGGAGTGCCTTCACCAGGGTGCACTCCCCTCTCATTTCTGCATTGAGATAGGTGCACTCCCCAACTACCTCGACCACAAAGAACAAGGTGGAGAGAAAAGTCCTTGCATGGACTAAACCAATCCATGCTGCCATCTTGGTTATCGTCATTCAAGTAGAATTGATAGATATTTTGAATGTAATTATTTTATTGTTACACACAGGTGACTCTCTGAATAACCCCTTAAAACAAAAGAACTTTTTATTTAGAAGACTATCAAGGTTATTCAGAGAGAGGTGAAAATCAGGAGAATTGGCAGGAGAAGAGAACAATCTAGACCAAATAGTCGATTTAGAAAGTGAGATCAATGGGAGAATTTTTCTGGTTTGGCTATTCTGACCTAGAATTTTCACTTCTCCAGTCATTCTCCTGGTTTTCACCTCTCTCTGAATAACCCTGTAAGAGTAAAACTTAATTAAAATTTGCTGCAAGAATTAACACTGTATTTGTCTCTGTTGATAATAGAGGGTGTCCGATACAATTTGGACATCAATTCCTAAAATCCCTTCTGGTTTTGGATTCCTACATCCCTTCATGTGCTCTTTTCTTTTGCTGAATGCCGAATATTACCGTAATGAAATTCAGCAAGCAGGGCCGGGTTAACATAGGGGCTGATGGAGCAGCAGCTCCAGGCCCATGCCCCAGAATAGGCCCAGAGAAAGGATAAATATGTCTTTATGAACATTTGGACCCCTGTATCTCCAACCCCATAGCAGCTATAGGGCCATGTGAGATAACACTGGAAAGGCCAGAGCATGGCCTTTCCAATGATACCAAACATGACCAAGTTAAATATATTTTCTTCTTTCTATCACAGCAATATTTAACACTTCTCAATTATAAATTGAACAATGATGCTGCACTAACTAACCATTAGGGAGGAGCCGAACACCCCCGTGTTCGGTTCGCATTCGAAGTCGAACAATTTCAAAAGTTCGAGTTCGAACTCGAGCCGAACTCAATACAAGTCAATGGGACTCAAAAGTTCAGTTTTTAGAGTGCCCTCCAAGAGGGCATATATGCAAGATATTTGCCATAAAAGGTGTCTGGGGTCCAGGTAGTGTCCTGGGGGACAGGAAACAAGGACAAAACGTTTTAAAAAATAAGTTTTTAAAGAAACAGTGAGTTTTCCATAAAATAAGGGTTAAAAATAAAAATGAAAAATTCCTTCAAATATCATGCCTAGGAGGTCCCCATAACCTGCCCGTGAAGTGGTGGATTTGTAGGATGTATGGAAACATTGCCATCAGAGACCCAGACACAACACCTAGCCACCCTTAAGGGGTTAAAATGCACAGGGACTGGCTACTGTCCTGTTAGATGAGGGAATGTATTATATGTATAAAGCAAGGTATATATGACAATGGATAGTCAGAGACTCTAGGGCCTCAGCTTGTACGCTTTATGATAGACATTTCTAACACAATAATAATTGTATGCTCACATAGGCCCTTCGGGAGAGGTACATGACATACAAATACTGGAATATTACGTTTAAATCTAAGGATTGTGATAAAGATTTTATTAAGCCCTTGATGACAAATGACGTAACATCTATATCATTAATGATTGGCTTTACAGAGCCCTGGTCCTTAAGGGGTTAAACAGCATATCAGAGGATCATATAGTATAAATGAACACTTCTTAGAATTCAGAACAAGCACAGTGTTTGTTCATACATGTGCAGGCCACACCCAGTCTGCAGGCAATGTATCAAATTCATGAGACCAGACTAATTAGAAGCATATGTTATTTCCAAACACTAATTAAACACCTGTTGTTTACGTCGTTTGAGAGCACAGGTCATTTAGAGGTGAGAATCTTTGCACCTAGACATTAGGTAGTTTTTTAATTTAATATCTAATAAACCATTGCTTATAATATTCTGCAGTAAAGAGTCTCTTTATTTCTAGATTTTTGAGTATTTTTTAAGCTTTATTTATACTTTTTTCCAAAAAAAATTTAGAACTCGAAACCGAACACGCCAAAAAGTTCGAAGTTCGCGAACTTTCGAACTGCCAATGTTCGAGTCGAACTCCGAACTGATCGAACCGAACAGCTCATCCCTACTAACCATCTTATTTCTCATTTCACCAAAAAGTATGTTTGTGGAGGCACAATCCGCGGTTACGAAATGGTACATCAAAAACCAAAACCGCTGTACTGCGGCGAAGATCACAGGGGGGGGACTTTAGAACCCTGCATCACTATAATCTTTTACACCTCACAAGGCCAAGTGAGGTGTCATTGGACAGATCAGAGTCTGGCCTTTGCATTGATATCAAACGTGACAATGAAAATCTAAAAGAAAAGAAACAAAAAAAACTATTTTTAGTTCCAAAGGGATGGCATTGTCTATTTGTCATGTATAAAATGAGCAATACCACTGCCATTACTCCCCTTTTCATTTCCCACACTGGGTGCAAGGCCAGTGTTATATACATAGTCATATTATTCATAAAACACCATCCTCCAAAACACAAGGGAAATATTTCCTTTTTTTCATTTCTTGGTTAAAATTGGATATTTTCTCCGAAAAATGCAGGAACAGGTTCCCATTTCAATCCTTTAACAAAAATTCCTTATTGAATATATAACCACAAAGGTTTGGATGATAACATGTAAAATAATAATTTTACACTCTGTAAATTATTGAAATCTAAATGGAAATTTACTCACACAGTATTTGCCTGGTTAGATATACCTGTATCTGCACTATTAAATTACCTAAAATATGTTTTCATTTCAATAAATTCCAAAAAAAAAACCACCAAGATCTTCAGCTCCAGGCCCATAGAGATCTTAATCCGGCCCTGTCAGCAAGTTGTTGTTTCCGTATAGGATAAAAGTCTTAGGGCCATATTGCATTCCTCGCGCATCGGTTTTGCGTGCGCGCAAATGTGCATTTGCGCGAGGACAAAACCATTTGCGCAGAACGTCGTATTTCAACGTTCGCGCAAACGATGCGCGTTATCGTTTAACGTGGATGGACCTGCGCGAGCGTGATGAACTGTGCGCGTCCTATACTTAACATTGTGAGCGCAAATTCGTTACGCGGATGGTATTACAGTCGATGCGCAACTTCCTACGAACGACGTTTGCACGCATAATTTTAACGTCTTTGAAAACCTGGTGGTAACTGCAAATCTGAACGTTCTGGGCGAAACAAAATACACCGGCACGAAAAAAAATATACAGCACAGTATAGTTACACATTCTACACATACCCAAACAATAAAATTGTGAATTCGTGCATATTTTTTTTTATTGCTGCAGCATGTATACTCAGATTTACTTTGACAGGTGCAAAAACATTAGTGAGTCAATAAACCCTTTCACTGCTGAGGCATTTCACCGCTGTGTGCTGAGCTAATTTTTACCGCTTTCGCTCATCATGTTTAAACGCGATTTGAAGCTGCATTTTTTCAAATGACCCAGACATATTATATATCGTTCTTTCCGACAGACTCTGCAGATTCATAACATATCATTTTTATATGTATACGTCATGTCCTGCCTGTATATTATGACAAAAAATGCAATAAAAATTGAATTTTTAATCATCTGCGGTGTGTAAAGTGGTTTTTTTCACATTTTATCACATGCGGTTATGTTTTCTATGGGGTGCGCTTGTACAAAAATTAGAAATGGGGACTTGTTACATTTTGTGGGGGGAATTACGTGATTTTTAGCAAACGCACCCCATAGAAAAAAATCATTAGTGCAGCATCATTGTTCACATTATAATTGAAATGAGAACAATATTGCTGCATTAATATTAACAACACACAAAAAAAAACATGTTTTTATTTATTTTTTAAATTTATTTATTATTTTTTTATTTATTTATTTATTTTTTTACTTTGCACCTAGTCATGTTGGATATCATTCAAAAGGCCATGCTCAGGCCTTTCAAATGACACCCTCCTTGATCCCCAGCTGCCACGGTTCTGGAGATATCGGGGTTCAAAGGAACCCGGGCAGCTAGGGGTTCCCCGGCTATCTGACGCCATCACGCTATGCGGGGGGGACCCGGGGGTGGAGCCGCCATCCAAGATGGCGGCCCCCATCAGAGCTAGGCCGCACTTCGGCGCTGCAAGGCGCTGAAGTGCGACTCGGCGCTTGAGGGGTTAAAGCCAGGCACCGCTTAAAAGGGCAGACTCTCCCCTTTTAAGTGGTGCCTGGCTTTTGGCGCTGCTCCTTCTCGATCTGGAGGGAGAGGGATCCGTACAGATCCCCCTCCTCCCTTCCAGGCTATCTCCCGGGATTGCCGGGGGGTCGCCTGGAAATTATGTCATCGCGCATGGCGCGATGACGTCATTTACGTCGGGAGGAGCTTGACTTCAGTGTCTGAGGACGCTGAAGTCAGAACGCCACGGGACCCCGGACAGAGATGTGATTATCTCCGCCGGGGGTCCCGCACAGCTGATGATGTGTGGGGCACGTCCTCAGCATGTAACATGCATCAATGAGGACGTGTCCCACACATCGTCAGCAGTGAAGGGGTTAAGGTGAATTGATGTCAATTAAGGTTCTTAATTCTGATTGGCAGAATCCCGCGAAAAAAACAGTCCGTGCACTGATTTACATGCGCAACGTTACTGCGCGCGTATTATACTTCGCTTTACACGTTTTTTTTACTAACGTTATTTTTTGACGGATGAGAAAATGCGTTCGGTTCCGAATATCACGTTAATTTTCGCTCGATAACGCTGGACAATGCGCGCAAAAAAAAATTACGCTGCGCGAGCTCATTTGCGCAGAGAACGTAATATGGCCCTTAAACGGGTCCAATTAGTCACGTTATTAGCATTAAATTAGATGTTAATAAAACACGAGCGAGGGAAGGAATCAGAAGCCAGGGAGGGCTATTTACACAGCCCTGTTTGTTCTATCTCTTTTTTTTTTTTTTTTTTTTACAGACATTATTCAAATCGAACTCCTGGACAATATAATAATTAGTAATTAAGATAAAAGTGCCATCTCTCTAGACACGGCAATAATACAGATTAACCATAGATCAAGGGTTGTCTGCTGCGGGTCGTTCGCTTTATTTCCTTTTTTTTTTTAATTTCATTATTTCTGCGCTGACAGGCCCCTCGTTCATCCGGAAGATTTTTTTTTTTTTTTTTCCTCCTAACGGACTGTTATTCTGATGACTGCTCTCCTAATTGTGCTGTTGTCAAGATCAATATTTCATGATCATCTGTTGAAGCTAATGAGTTTGTCCAATTACAGTATTCGAGTATGGCTGGGGTTTGGGCCCAGCGTGAAGGCCTCGGCTAATTTAGATGATTGCAGGGCAAAGGTGTGGCTGGAATCTATAAGGTAATTGAATACAGTCCTCGGCTAATGAGAGATCCGCCAGGCATTGTACGACTGGGTGTTGAGCGCCTCCCTCTGCACAAAGGTTAATTATCTCTTTCAAATTCAGATGGGAGCCATTTTTTTGGATTAAAAAAAAATAAAAATCGTCATCGAGTCGCACGGGATTTTCCGACCTCATCTCTCTAGCTGTTTACCATACCTTCTCCTACGAATCCTATGACGCCGAGCCAACCGGCTGCCACACCCTGATTGAATCCCGTGTTACATTTCACATATTGTTCCCTTTTTCCAGATTATAAACAGAGAAAATAATGACATTGTGCAATTTTTTACGCATTGTTCGCAGAAGAATTTTCAAATTAAATCACTATTATTTTATCCTTTTTTTAGCAAAGGGAAAATAAAACGGGTAAATGGGTAGAGATGCGGACCAGTGGGTTATTCACTAAGCAGTGACTTGGTAGACAAGGCCGGCTTTTGAGTTTGTGGGAAGTTAGACAGGTTATTTTTATAATAAGTATTTTGTCTATATATATATATATATATTTATATGTATATTGAGTATTTATATTTGTTTTAATACATTTTTTAATATTTAATTTTTTAATGTACTTACTTTAATATTTAAACTTATTTTTGTATACTTTAATAATAGATTTATTTTGGTATATTTATTTTAACTTATATATTTAAATTTTGATAAATATTTTATAAATGTAAATTTATTTTAATTTATATTTTATTTTAATGTGTTATTTTATTATTTTAATATATTTTAATATTAATTTTAATAGTAATCTGAATTTCTGAATTATCTGAAGTAAATGTTATCGTTTTTGAGTTATATTGCTGTGGGGCTCTGTGATACGCTCAAACATATAGCACATTACTGTGAGTTTTATTGCTGTGGAGCTCTGTGATACGCTCATACATATGGCACATTACTGTGAGTTTTATTGCTGTGGAGCTCTGTGATACGCTCATACATATGGCACATTACTGTGAGTTTTATTACCGTGGAGCTCTGTGATACATTCATACACACCACTCATTATTGTGAGCTTTTTTGCTGTGGAGCTCTGTGATACACTCATACACACTGCACATTACCGTGAGTTTTATTCCTCCCCTCCTGTTTCTAATCCTCTCACCCATCGAGATTGTAAATTCCCCTGGGAATAGGGCCCTCATGTCATCCTGTATCTGCTGGCAGGAATACTAACCTACCTCCTGTATGTATTGTAGAATTGTCCTGTCTTTACCCATTGCATCTTTTGTACACACAGCATATTACTGTGAGTTTTATTGCTGTGGAGCTCTGTGATATGCTCATACACTCTGCACATCACTGTGAGTTTCGTTGCTGTGGAGCTCTGTGATATGCTCATACACTCTACACATTACTGTGAGTTTTATTGCTGTGGAGCTCTGTGATATGCTCATATACTCTGCACATTGCTGTGAGTTTATTTCTGTGGAGCTCTGCGATAGGCTCAAACTGCACATTACTGTGAGTTTTATTGCTGTGGAGCTCTGTGATAGGCTCATACACACTGGACATTACTGTGAGTTTTATTGCTGTGGAGCTCTGTGATAGGCTCATACACACTGGACATTACTGTGAGTTTTATTGCTGTGGAGCGCTATGATAAATATAATATATACACAGGGCACCGTGTCAGCTACAGTGAAGAACGGGTCCCAATTAGGTATGAGCTGTTCGGTTCGATCTGTTCGGAGTTCGCATCGAACATCGGCCGTTCAGCTATTCGCGAACTCCGAACATTTCTGCGTGTTCGCTGCATGTTCGCCCACAATGGACCATAATGCACTTTTCCACTGGCCTGAAGCTTGTAATTGGCTACAGCCTTGCACCTGACCTGTGGTCAGGTGCAAGACTATGCCAATCACGGTTCAGAGTCCTGATTGGGCAAATTTTGCCCAATCATGGGCTCACAGAGCTAAGTCCTGCAGCACACTATATAAGTGTCAGGGCTCGGCGGGCGCCGCCGGCTCGGCGTCCCGCCGGGCCGCCGACCCGGCATCCTTCTTCCCGGCTCCGGGGTCGGCGTCCTCTCCGAGTCCTGTGTGCGCGCAGTAGGCGCGCGCGCCGCCGGCAGTTCCGGATTTAGCCCTCCCGGCGGCGCAACGTCACCTATCTCCATGTGACCGTGAAGGACCAATCAGCAGGCAAGGCACCAGATTTAAACTTGCTTTTCCCATTCCTCAGTGCCCTTTCGTGGTTTTGCCTGTCTGACCCTTAAGTGCTCGTTTATTTCACTCTATTTGACTTACTGTGTATGACCTGGCTATCTCTCTCGACTTGTGTACCTCTATACCCCTTGACCCGGCTTGTTACTCGACTCTGTTTTCGCCTATACCCTATTGCTTTCTGATATACGTTCCTGGCTTACCAGCGTTTACACCAGCCACTCTAAGGACTGGTTCCTGTCCTCCTTGTGTCCCTGCCTTATAGGTTCACCTCCTGTTTGTGAGAAACCCAGCCACTATAAGGACTGGTACCGCATTGTGACTCTATCTTGCTTTACCGGCACTGCCGTTACGTACCCTTGGTTTGTGTTGGCCTGAGTACAGGGCAGCCCTCATTATTTGTGTTAACCCAGCCACTACAAGGACTGGTTTCTCTTCTACGTACTCGAGGCTCCTGTTTTCACTTAGGGCTAACCGTTCGTCCACCCTCAGGTACGTGAGTGTGCCTGACATCACGAAAGGGCCATGGACCTTGCAGGGACCGCTCAGCAATTCTCTGGTCTAGAAAGCCGTTTGGAGGAGCAAGATCACCGTCTTGATCAGTTCGCCCAGGCCCTCCAAACACTGCTCACCCGTACCGCCCCTACCCAGGTAGAGGTTTCCCCTCCCGTGAATCCTCTCCCTTCCGAACCGTTCTCTGTGCCCACCTCGTACCCTAACTTGCTACCTCCAGTACGTTATGGGGGCGATCCTACCGCCTGTCGAGGTTTTCTGAACCAGATTTCCATTCATTTCGAATTAACCCCGTGGTCTTACCCTACAGATCGTGCCAAAATCGCCTTTGTCATCAACCATCTTACCGACAAAGCGTTGAGTTGGGCTAACCCTCTTTGGGATACCGATAAACCGATTGTCTATAATTATCGTGACTTTATGTCGGCCTTTCGTAGGGTGTTTGACCCTCCCGGGCGTAAAACCAATGCCGCAAAATCCTTGTTACGCTTGCGCCAGGGTGCGAAATCACTGGGTGAATATGCTCTGGAGTTTAGATCATTGGCTTCTGAATTGAACTGGAACAATGAGGCTTTGATAGCCGGTGTTTTCTGAGGGCCTGAACGATGAGTTGCAAGATGAGATAGCGGCCAGAGATCTCCCAGGGGACCTGGAAGACTTGATTACTTACCTGTCCTTTATCGATGAACGCCTTCGCCATCGTCGACTTACTAAGGAGAGGTCTAAAAGACCACCGGTTAGGCAGCCTTCCCGGTTTTCTGTACCTTTGCTTCCCGAGTCTCATCCTCCCCCCGAACCCATGCAATTAGATAGCACCAAGATCCCTGATAGTGAAAAACAACGCAGACGATGTGAGGGTTTATGCCTGTACTGTGGTTTGGGGGGTCATTTCCTTAAGGGCTGTTCCAAACGCCCCCAGGGTCCATCGGGAAACTCTCATGCCTAAGTGCCTCTAGGGGACAGCTCTTAGGCACTTTTCCTTCGTCCCCCAAACTGGAAAATAGACTCCGGGTTCCGGTTACTCTATCCTGGGAGAGTTCCCGTAACCCGGTACAACTCTATGCCTTAGTAGACTCTGGTGCTGCCGATAACTTTATTGACATAAATTTTGCTCGCAAACATGCCATACCCCTGGTTGAAAAAGAAACCCCATTACTTGTACAGGCCATCGATGGCAGACCTCTCGAAACCCCTTTTATTTTGTTTGAATCTCGCAATATTACTGTTAGGATAGGACTGTGTCATAAAGAAAGTATGTTCTTCCATGCTATTTCGTCCCCTTCCTATCCTATCGTACTGGGTTACCCCTGGTTAACCCGCCATAACCCTGTTATTGACTGGCGAGCTCGTCAGATCGCGAAGTGGGATAATGATTGTATGGCTTCTTGTATTGAGATTCCACTATCCATTAATGTCTTGAATTTGCCTACGGCCCCTCCTCTGACGACTTCCATTCCTGTCCCCTACTCGGACTTGGCACCTGTGTTTGACAAAAGAGAGGCCGATAGATTACCCCCCCATCGTTCTTACGATTGTGCCATCGACCTTCTTCCTGGTACCATGCCTCCTAAAGGGGCTGTCTATCCTTTGTCCGTGAAAACACATAAGGTTTTGGAGGAGTACATTAAAGATTCCCTTAAAAAAGGGTTTATTCGTCCTTCCTCCTCTCCCGCTGGGGCAGGGTTTTTCTTTGTGCAGAAAAAGGAGGGTGATCTTAGACCCTGTATCGATTTTCGAGGGTTGAACAAGATCACCGTTAAAAATGCCTACCCCATTCCACTCATCCCCGAGCTGTTTGACCGCATGAAACATTCCAAAATCTTTTCGAAACTGGATCTCAGAGGAGCGTACAATTTAATAAGAATCAAACACGGGGATGAGTGGAAGACTGCGTTTAACACCAGGTTAGGGCATTACGAGTACTTGGTTATGCCCTTCGGTTTATGTAACGCTCCAGCAGTGTTTCAGGCGTTTATTAATGATGTGTTACGAGAGTACACCCCTTGTTTTGTCGTGGTTTACCTTGATGACGTGTTAATACATTCCCCTGATCTGAAACCCACCACGTACATGTACGACTCGTCTTATCTAAGCTCTTGGCCAACGGCCTCTACTGCAAGCTAGAAAAATGCCTATTCGATGTCCAACAGGTACAGTTTTTGGGTTATGTTATATCCTCCTCTGGTTTCATGATGGATCCCAAAAAACTGGAGGCCATCAGTCACTGGCCTCTTCCCAAGGGCCTCAAGGCCATTCAAAGGTTTATTGGCTTCTCTAATTACTATAGACGGTTTATCAAGGGCTTTTCGTCCATTATTGCACCCATTACAGCATTGACGAGAAAGGGAGGTGACACTCAGAATTGGTCCTCCAGTGCCCTGGAGGCTTTCGAACGGTTAAAGGAGCCTTTTCCACTGCTCCCATTCTACACCACCCTGATCCCAATAGACCCTTCGTTTTAGAGGTTGACGCATCGGAAACCGGGGTAGGAGCCGTCTTGTCCCAACGTCCAGCTGATGACAAGCCTATGCAACCCTGTGGTTTTTATTCTAGGAAATTGTCCCCTACCGAGGCCCGTTACGACATTGGGGACAGGGAATTGTTAGCCATTATTTTGGCCTTAAAAGAATGGCGCCATCTCTTGGAGGGCTCCACCTGTCCGTTTTCCATTCTCACTGACCACAAAAATTTGATTTACCTGTCCGAGGCAAAAAGGTTGAACCCTAGACAAGCTCGATGGGCCCTTTTTCTCACCAGATTTGACTTCCTCATTACGTACAGACCCGGGTCTAAAAATGTTAAGGCCGACGCACTCTCCAGACAATATGAACCCCTAGCAACTCCAGTGTCTGTACCTGTGTCCATAGTTCCCGAAAGGAAAATTTTAGCCTCTCTGAGTACACGAGTCGAGTCTCCTTTCTGGAACCTCTTACTCTCTAAACAGGCTCTGGCTCCCCCGTCTAAACCACAGAATAAGCTATTCGTTCCTTCTGTAGAGGTACCCACTGCTTTACAGCTCTTTCACGAATCCAAATTTGCTGGACATTTTGGGGTAAATAAAACTCTTGACTTGATTAAACGACACCTTTGGTGGCCGACACTTACTAAGGATGTAAAAGATTACGTAACCACCTGTTTTGTTTGTACCCGTTCCAAATCCTCCCGCCTTTGTCCTGCTGGCCTCCTCCAACCCCTAGCCGATCCCTGAGCGCCCTGGTCTCATTTAGCTATGGACTTCCTAGTGGAACTAACCCCTTCACTTGGTCATACTGTGATTTTTGTGGTTGTCGATCGCTTCTCTAAAATGGCATTTTATTCCGTTAAAGAAGCTCCCCTCCTCCAGCGAGCTAGTACAGATTTTCACCAAAGAAATATTCAGACTACATGGTGTTCCTAATGTTCTCGTCTCGGATCGGGGTTCTCAGTTTATCTCTAAGTTCTGGAGAGGCTTCTGTCACCAGTTGGGCGTCAAACTGTCCTTTTCGTCCGCGTATCACCCGCCAAACGAACGGTTTAGCCGAAAGAACCAACCAAACGCTTGAGACTTATTTAAGGTGTTTTATTTCTGACGCACAGGATGATTGGGTTACTCTGTTACCATGGGCAGAATTTGCGTATAACAACGCCACATCACAGTCGACAAAATTTTCTCCTTTCGAAATAGTCACGGGTATGCATCCCACTATTTTCCATCCTCGTTCTCCCCCCAGAACATTCCTGCCCTGGAGGAACACCTAGATAAGCTCCGGGTTATTTGGGAGAAGACCAGGTTGAATCTAGAATCCGCTTCCTTGAGCCAGAAGCGGGCGGCTGATCGGAGGCGCAGACCTCCACCAGTGTACCATGTGTGGGTGACAGGGTTTGGCTCAGCACACGCCACATTCGTCTGAAGGTCCCGTCTATGAAATTCGCGCCTCGTTTTATCGGTCCGCTATAAAATACTCCGATGTATCAATCCCGTAGTATACGCACTGCAATTGCCTGTCTCTTTGCGTATTCCCAACTCCTTTCATGTCTCTTTATTAAAGCTGCTCTCCTGCAACCGTTTTACTCGCCCTGACTCCCCTCCTCCCCCTGTGGTGGTTGATGGGACTCCCGAGTATGAAATTGAGTCCATCTTGGATTCCCGTTATGTCCGCAATCGGTTGCAGTATTTGGTTCATTGGACTGGCTATGGCCCCGCGGATCGCACATGGGTTTCGTCACGTGACGTTCATGCTCCTCGATTTGTCTCCGCCTTTCATCGTCGTTTTCCCGATCGCCCGGCCCTGGCCGCCCGGTGGGCGTTCCTCAAGGCGGGGGTGCTGTCAGGGCTCGGCGGGCGCCGCCGGCTCGGCGTTCCGCCGGCGCGCCGACCCGGCATCCTTCTTCCCGGCTCCGGGGTCGGCGTCCTCTCCGAGTCCTGTGTGCGCGCAGTAGGCACGCGCGCCGCCGGCAGTTCCGGATTTAGCCCTCCCGGGCGGCGCGACGTCACCTATCTCCATGTGTGACCGTGAAGGACCAATCAGCAGGCAAGGCACCAGATTTAAACTTGCTTTTCCCATTCCTCAGTGCCCTTTCGTGGTTTTGCCTGTCTGACCCTTAAGTGCTCGTTTATTTCACTCTATTTGACTTACTGTGTATGACCTGGCTATCTCTCTCGACTTGTGTACCTCTATACCCCTTGACCCGGCTTGTTACTCGACTCTGTTTTCGCCTATACCCTATTGCTTTCTGATATACGTTCCTGGCTTACCAGCGTTTACACCAGCCACTCTAAGGACTGGTTCCTGTCCTCCTTGTGTCCCTGCCTTATAGGTTCACCTCCTGTTTGTGCGAAACCCAGCCACTATAAGGACTGGTACCGCATTGTGACTCTATCTTGCTTTACCGGCACTGCCGTTACGTACCCTTGGTTGGTGTTGGCCTGAAGACAGGGCAGCCCTCATTATTTGTGTTAACCCAGCCACTACAAGGACTGGTTTCTCTTCTACGTACTCGAGGCTCCTGTTTTCACTTAGGGCTAACCGTTCGTCCACCCTCAGGTACGTGAGCGTGCCTGACAATAAGGCTTCACACAGCCCGTGTTTTTTGAGAGGCGATTGTTCTGTTAGTGTGTGTTCTCACTGCCAGCAGCTATTGTGGGGGTCTCACTTCTACAGATATCTGGGAATTGTTGTAATCTGTGTGTTCTCACTTCCAGCAGCTATTGTGGGGGTTTCATTTCTACAAAATATCTGGGAATTGTTGTAATCTTTGTGTTCTCACTGCCAGCAGCTATTGTGGGGGTCTCACTTCTACAAGGTATTTGGGAATTGTTGTAATCTGTGTGTTCTCACTGGCAGCAGCTAATGTGGGGGTCTCACTTCTACAAAATATCTGGAAATTGTTGTAATCTGTGTGTTCTCACTGCCAGCAGCTATTGCGGGGGTCTCACTTATACAAAATATCTGGGAATTGTTGTAATCTGTGTGTTCTCACTGCCAGAAGCTATTGTGGGTCTCACTTCTAGAAAATATCTAGGAATTGTAATCTGTGTCTTGTCACTGCCACCCATCAGGGGGTCTCACTGATTTATAGAAGGTTCCTGGGAATTGTAATCTGTGTCTTGTCACTGCCACCCTTCAGGGGGTCTCACAGACTTGTATCAGATATCTGGGAATTGTAATCTGTGTCTTGTCACTGTTGCCAGCTATCAGGGGGTCCTATCAGGGGGTCTCACTGATTTATAGGAGGTTTCTGGGAATTGTAATCTGTGTCTTCTCACTGCCAGCTATCAGGGGGTCTCACTGATTTATAGGTGGTTCCTGGGAATTGTAATTTGAGTCTTGTCACTGCAACCCATCAGGGGGTCTCACTGATTTATAGGAGGTTTCTGGGAATTTTAATCTGTGTCTTGTCACTGCCACCCATCAGGGGGTCTCACTGATTTATAGGAGGTTCCTGGGAATTGTAATTTGCGTCATGTCACTGCCACCCATCAGGGGGTCTCTCTGATTTATAGGAGGTTCCTGGGAATTGTAATCTGTGTCTTCTCACTGCCAGCTATCAGGGGGTCCCGCATACTTCTAGCAGATATCTGGGAATTGTAATCTGTGTCTTGTCACTGTTGCCAGCTATCAGGGGGTCCTATCACTGGGTCTCACTGATTTATAGGTGGTTTCTGGGAATTTTAATCTGTGTTTTACCAGAGTTCTGGAAATCTTTAATCTAGATAACACAGTTGAATCAGAGTTCTGCATATCTCCAATTTTTTATAACAGAGTTGAATCAGAGTTCTGTATATCTTTAATCTATATATCACTCACCATGTCAGAAAGACCAAAAAGGACAGGCAGACACTCCCAGACACAGATAAGAGGGCAAGCAGCCTCTGTGTCGGGAGGCTGTGCCTCTGGTCATCGTGGACGTGGTGCATCCGCTGCAGGGGCACACTTGTCCTTTCTAACTGGTGCTGGCCGTCTTAAGCAGCAGCAACATACAGAGGATTTGGTGGATTGGCTAACCAGGCCATCCTTATCCTCCGAGTCCTCTGCCAGCCAAGCTTGTAGTGGTTTACAGTCCACCTCAGCTGCCAAAGCATCTAATGCAGCCTCCATGTCCACAGCTACTCCTGCTGTAGCCTCACCAACATACATGGAGGAGTCAGCTGAATTGTTTGACTACAATGACAGTGACATGCTGCTTGAGGATGCGCAGCAACTACAGTGCTCTGATTCAAACTCTGAGGTTGAGGAAGGGAATATAATCAACCTAGAGGAAGGGGGTGCCAGTGACACACAAATAACTGGCACTCATGTTCCCCCAGCAGCTGCAGCATATTGCGAGGTTGGCTCCAGTGATGAGGAGATAGGGGTTGATGATGATGATGAGGTCACTGACTCCACCTGGGTGCCTGATCGAACAGAGGAGTCAAGTGAGGAGGAGGAGGCACAACAAACACGAGGCACAACGTCCTCTATGACCAACCGTAGCCAGTCCAAGCCATCAGAAGTCACAGCTGCTCAGGTGCAGAGCGCTGTTGTCTCAAAGCACATGTACATGAAGTCTGCTGTCTGGAAGTTCTTTAAGAAATGTACAGGAGACCGCACCGTTGCTATTTGTAATCTATGTCAGATGAGGATCAAGCTTGGGTACCACGTGCTTGAGGTGACATATGACCATCTGCCACGCATCCAGTTGGCACAACACTTTGCATAGGTCCTCCTCCTCCTCATCTGTCTCTACCCCCACTATATGTCCTGCCATGTCATTGCCTACAACCTCCACTGACAGGGATGATGCTACAGTAATGGGTGTACCAGGTCCTTCCTCAGAATGTGACAGCATCCCATCACCTGAAGATTTACGCATTCAGATTACGTTGCCCCAGCTGCTGCAGCGTTAGAAAAAATATAGTCCCAACCATCCCCAAGCACAGCGTCTAAATGCCAGCTTAGCAAAATTACTCACATTACAGCTGCTGCCTTTCCAGCTGGTGGACTCTGCTTCCTTCTGTGAATTTGCTGAATGTGCTGTACCACAGTGGCAGGTTCCAAAATGACATTTCTTTTCACGGAAGGCCATTCCAGCACTATACCAGCATCTGGAACACAATGTTATGGAGTCATTGGGAAAGGCAGTCAGCAGCAAGGTGCACATGATTTTAGACACGTGGTCCAGCAAGCATGGACAGGGCCATTACATTACCTTCACGGCACACTGGGTAACTCTGATTGCAGCTAGGAGGGATCCAAGACGGGGCTCTGTGTGGGAGCTTGTTCATCCACCAAGCCTCCAGAAAGCTGCTTGTATGAGGTCTGTCTGCTCCACCACCACCTCTTCCTCCTCCTCCTTCTCTGTCTCTGGCGAAGTGGCAGTTAAACCGACGTGTGGTAGGGGCTACGCAATGGCTCAAGCAAAAAGATGCCATACTGTGCTTGAGCTGGTTTGTTTAGGGGACATGAGCCACACCAGGCCAGAAATTCTGTCAGCTCTGCAGGGGCAGCTTCAGCTGGGAATGGTCGTCTGTGATAATGGCAGCAATCTTCTCTCCGCCCTACGTCAGGGTAAGTTGACGCATGTACCATGACTAGCACGTGTCCTAAATCTGGTGGTACAGCGTTTCCTAACCAGGTACCCAGGGCTGGCAGAGATTCTCAGCCAGGCCAGAAAAGTCTGCAGCCACTTCAGACGGTCATTCCCAGCAAGTGTTCGCCTGGCAGAAATTCAAAGAGAATTCCACCTTCCCAAAAACCGTCTGATCTGTGACATGCCCACCAGGTGGAACTCGACATTAGCAATGCTGCAGCATCTGCACAAGCAGCAGAGGGCCATCAATGAGTACCTGTGTGAGTATGGCACAAGGACAGGTTCAGGTCAACTTGTTCTCCCCCCCGCAGTGGCTGATGATCAAGGATGCATGCACTGTACTGTCACCATTTGAGGAGACAACGAGGATGGTGAGCAGAGACAGTGCATGCATCAGTGACACCATTCCTTTAGTGTTCCTGCTGGAGCACACTCTGCGGGGAATTATAGATGTGGCACTAGAGGCAGAGCAGCAGGAGGAAGAGGAGGCCTTCCCTAGCTCTCTAGTGGTCATATTGGTCATAAAATGTGCTCTGATCTTCATCTAAGTCACAACAATTTGAAAAACACAGTCTGCTTAAAATAATACAGCACAAACATTATATGTTTTCATGTGTTTATTGAACATAACATGTAAACATTCACAGTGCAGGGTGGAAAAAGTATGTGAACCCCTAGCCTAATGACTTCTCCAAGAGCTAATTGGAGCCAGGAGTGAGCCAACCTTGAGTCCAATCAGTGTGATATTATTGGATGTGTTGCTGAAAGCTGTCCTGCCCTTTAAAAACACACACCAGTTTTGGGTTTACTGGTTTCAAGAAGCACTGCCTGATGTGAACCATGCCTCGCAGAAAAGAGCTCTCAGAAGACCTACGATCAAGAATTGTTGACTTACATGAAGCTGGAAAGGGTTACAAAAGTATCTCCAAAAGCCTTGATGTTCATGTGTCCACCAGGCCCGTCTTTAATATTGATTGGACCCCAACATCCAAAAAACCCCAAAACAAATACACAAATACATCATGGACTTATATATTAGAAGACATATATATTTACACACATTCTATATACATAAACACATACAGGGTTATCCAAAGAGATTCGAATTGCTTGAGAAAGGTAACCGAACGCTGAAAATCAGGGTTCGGTTACCTTTCCTGGCCATTCGGCTATCCAGAGAGCAGGCAATTCGCCAAATCCTGTCGAATTGCCTGTACATACGGTGCCTGTTCGGTGCCTATTCGAGGGCAGTGAAATCCCCATGAAAAAGCACTGCTTCGTCTATTCAGAGAACACAAACCAGCAGTGAAAGGTTCCCCTAATGTCCTGCCATTCGGTGGTTTAATTCGGCAAATTTATTCAGGAGAATCCCATAGGCTTCAATGTTAAAAATATTCCCGTTTTAATTCAATATCTAATAAACCGTTCATTATAAAATTCTGCAGCAAAAAGTCTCTTTATTTATAGATTTTTTAGGATACTTTAAGCATTTTTCTGAATTTTTTAAAAAAAAATTAAAAGTCCGATTTTTTTTTGATTTTTTTTTCAGTTTGCTTATTTTTTTTGTAACAGCCCTCTTTATTATCATTCCCTGGACCTCCTGTGAAAATTTCAGACATTTTCGCTCAGTAGTTTCTTTGCAAACAGCGTTTCTTTTTCCCAGATTCATACAAATGGTTTTTCTAATTTATTCACTGCCTCCTCTACGTCACAGCTGCTTCGGCTCTGTGTGATTCGGCTCCTTTTCGGCTCCTGTTCGGCTCCTCTTCGAAGGTAATCCAGATGTTTTTGCTTGTTTTCAGCATGCATTCGGTTAGTTTTCGGTGAGTTTACGGCAGCTTTTCCCTGCAATTCGGGGACCCTGTGCTGTTTGCTGAATACACCGCAGGGTCACCGAAATGCAATCGGCAAAAGGAACCGAATTGAAGAGAACGAAAAGTCACCGAACGTGCGGTGACTTTTCGAATCTCTTTGGATAACCCTGATAATGTTTTGTCTGGACAAAAATGAAATTCAGCATAACGCATAGCTTTCTTTTTACAGGAAGAGCAATAAAGCTGTGGAATTCTCTGCCTGTTGAGGTGTTTGGGTCAGAGTCTGTACAGACTTTCAAACAATGACAGTAATGTGCAGTGTGTGAGCATAACATCACAGAGCTCCACAGCAATGAAACTGAAATTATATATTCTAATAATTATATCAGTACTAACTTTGAGAATTAATAGATCTCATTAAACAGAAGTATCTGTAAAACAGTTAAATCTTTATTAAATTGTAGAATACAAATGACACCACACTGGTCCTTATGCCTGGTGTCCTTTTCATTCTACATTTAATAATGATTATGCAATTTTATATACTTTAGTCATAATATAGGTATGAATGGCATATTCTAGAGATCAAATAGTTCTCAAATTTAGTCTGTATTCCTTGGATTACACATCGAGGTGCCATGCAAAGGTTTAAAAGTAACATCAGGAAGCATTATTTTACTGAGAGGGTGGTGGATACATGGAACAGTCTTCCAGTTGAAGTGGTAGAGGCCAAAACAGTAATTGAATTTAAGCAGGCATGGGATAGGCATAAGGCTATCCTAAACAAAAGATAAATCCAGGTAAAGTATCCATGTAATTGGGCAGACTAGATGGGCCGAAAGCTTCTTATCTGCCGACATTTTTCTATATTTCTATGTTTCTATTAACTATAGATTAGCAATTCAAATTTCTAGACTTTTTTCAGGTTCATTGCTTTTTAGTCTTCATTATATTGTTAAAATTTTAAGTGTGAAAATATATTTTATTTTAACTATACTAAAATGATTATTAAACGTTTTTAAAATAATGATATATTTATATTTAAATAATTATAAAATGTTGAAAAAATATCCATGTTTGCCCATTCCATGCAAACTGTGAGAGCTTAGGTAAGAACCTGCATTTATTTATACGACAGTAAGCTATAAAATGAAAGTGCAGTAACTGGGGTAGTGAGCGGAGAGGGTTAACTTCCCTTACCCAAAGAAGTTTAAGCTCACTCCCCACATGCTGCTCCCGGAATGCAGTCTGAGGCGTGTTCAGTTGCTCAGCCGCTGCAAGTGCTAAGTTAGCAATTTGCTACTGAACGCTGTTCTGCAGCTCAGCGCTCGGCACTGCTAACGTAGCACTTGCATCCAAGTCGAGAGGTGCTGCGGGGTTAGCTGAGTGTGACGTACGAAAGATGACCTCCTCTACGGAGCAAATAATCCAATAAGGAAATGTTCAGTTTGTAGGTTTGGTGGAGCAAAACAGTAACACTAAAGATGTAATAAAATGGAAAAAAGTGTATTTTTCAGAAACAACACCTTTCATTAAACAATCCTCTACCCTTTCGCTTCCATATTCACAGCCAAAGCGTTCAATGAGACTGCTGCAGCAAACTGATCTGCTGCAATGGAACAATTCAGCAGCTGCTGAGGAACTGAACGCGCCTCAGATCACTGACAGATACCTGCTGCTTGCTTAAAACCATGGGCAGCTCCTTCTCCCAAACCTCTGCAGCCCCCAGAGTCAGATTGCAAGCTCAGAGGTTTAATTTCTCCCTGTATTAGGCTGTGCACACAAACCTTGCTACACACAGATTGTGACAGTCAGCCTCTGCACAGCTCTTGCTGCATTAAGGAGAGGAGCCTCTGAGCTGAGAGCTAGAGGGAGATTGTGATGTGCAGCCAGTTTTGTAGCAGGACCTGCCCTGTGTTTCTCCTAGGGCCCCCCCTCAAGTACCCGAACTCGAACTCAATGCAAGTCAATGGGGCTGAAAATTCGGTTTTTAGAGTGCCCTCCAAGAGGGCATATATGCTAGATATTTGCCATAAAAGGTGTATGGGGGTCCGGGTAGTGCCCTGGGGGACAGGAAACAAAAGACAAAGAGTAAAAAAAAAACGTTTTTAAAAGGGACAGTGAGTTTTCCATGAAATAAGGGTTAAAAAAATTCCTTCAAATATCGTGCCTAGGAGGTCCCCATAACCTGCCCGTGAAGTGGCGGATTTCTAGGATGTATAGAAACACTTAAAAACAAAAAAATGACATTTCAAATGACGGTAAATGCTTTTCCTTTAATCTATCCATAAACAACTGCTTGGGGCGGCAGTCTGTATGAAAAGAGGAGACATTTTCGGACACGCAGAAAAAGTTTACTGATTTTTTGGTGGTGCAAAGCAGGAGAATGGAAAATTCGAGACCAAATAGTTGATTTGGAGAGTGAGATAAATGGGAGAATTTTTCTGGTTTGGCTATTTTGACCTAGAATTTTCTCTTCAGTCATTCTCCTGAGTTTCACCTTTCTCTGAATAACCCTGTCAGGGTTATTCAGAGAGCGGTGAAGAGCAGGAGAATGACTGGAGAATGGAAAATTCTAGGTCAAAATAGCCAAACCAAAAAAATTCTCCCATTTAGGCTAGGGTCAGACTAGCGAATTTTTAACGTGCGTTTAGGCGCACTTAATCACGGCCGCACTAGCAGCAAATGACGGGCAATGACGGCCAATATACGAAGTACGGTCGCACAAAAGTCTGGCTGCGCAACGCAAGTGGAAAATGAACGCATTTTTTTCGAGAACGCAGAACCGCTAGTACGGACGTATAGAGTATGCTGCGTCCACTAGCGGCGTGTGTGAATGATTTGGAGACGTCAGACCCTGCTCATGTCTGGCCAACATAATGTCCAGACACCCAAAGTTTCCTGGTTTGGATCCGTAAAAAATCACGCAGAAAAATGCGCATCGTATGACCGTTTTAGCGCATTCCGTGAAAAAAATACAGCAATGCGTTCGGACGCACTTTTTGATGGTCGCTGTGAAAAATGCGTTAGTCTGACCCTAGCCTTATCTCACTTTCCAAATCGGCTATTTGGTCCAGATTGTTCTCTTTTCCTGCCATTCTCCTGGTTTTCACCTTTCTCTGAACAACCCTGAGAGACAGGTGAAAGCCAGGAGAACTGGCAGGAGAAGAGAACAATCTAGACCAAATAGCCGATTTGGAAAGTGAGATAAATGAGAGAATTTTTCGGGTTTGGCTATTTTGACCTAGAATTTTCATTTCTCCAGTTATTCTCCTGCTTTTCACCGCTCTCTGAATAACCCTGTGAATGTTTAATCCCGAGGTGAAAAATAACATTGCTTTAGATGTTAAAAGCGGGCAATGAGGAAATTTTGTATTTTTTCACACAGCAGTTAAATACAGCATATTAGGAAGTTTTAGGAGGGAAATTAACACTCACTCACAACAGAAGCAGACACCCCACACCTTCATTCTACATAAAATGTATCAGATTGATTAGACCAGACTAAAACATCTGTCGTTGTTATGCCGTAATTAGTTTTTAATTCAATATCTAATAAACCATTGCTTATAATATTCTGCAGTAAAGAGTCTCTTTATTTCTAGATTTTTTTTGTATTTTTCAAGCATTGTTTATACTTTTTTCAAAATTTCTTTTTTTTTTCCGAACTCGAACCGAACACGCCCAAAAAGTTTGAAGTTTGCGAACTTTCAAACTGCCAAAGTTCAGGCCGAACTCCGAACCGACCGAACCCGAACAGCTCATCCCTAATCTCTATCTAACAATTTATTTATCCTATCTATCTATCTATTCATATCTATCTATCCATATCTATCTATCTGTCTATCTATCCCTATCCGTATCTATCTATCTATCTATCCATATCTATCCCTATCTATATCCATCTATCTATCCATATCTATCTATATCTATCTATTCATATATATCTATCTATAGCTAACATATCTATATCTATGTATCTATTTATCTATCTATATCTTTATCTGTCAATCTATTTATATCTTTATCTATCTATCTCTAGATATCTATCTATCAATCCATATCTATCTATCTATATCTATTTATTTCTATCTATCCATATCTATCTATATCTATCAATCTCCATGTATATCTATCTATCAATTTATTTATCCTATCTATCTATCTATCTATATATAGAGATATAGATAGGATAAATAAATTTGTTATATATTGCCCCAGCAGCTCACACATGGATATATATTGCCCCCAGCTCTCATGGGTATTTATTGTCCCCCAGCTCACATGGATATATATTGCCCCAGCAGCTCACACATGGATATATACTGCTCCCAGCTCTCATGGGTATATATTGTCCCCCAGCTCACATGGATATATATTGCCCCCAGCAGCTCACACATGGATATATATTGCTCCCAGCTCTCATGGGTATATTATTGTCCCCCAGCTCACATGGGTATATATTGTCCCGCAGCTCACATGGGTATATTTGTGTCAAGCGGACTTTGCGTGGGTCGCATGTGTGAGCCCAGTGTGCAGTGAGCAGTGATGAAATATGCAAGTTGAGGGGTCAAAAACAAAAATATTTATTAATATACAAAACAGCAAAAAACAAATGAATCTGCTTCGCTGAGTACAAAATGGAGGAATAATTCTGAACATAAAAGATAAAGTCCAAGGCAAGGTATCCGTTAAGGATGAGGCAAACTCGTGGTCAGGGTGGCAAGCAGATATCGAGGGGTACAGAAATCAGGATAGTCAAAAGTCCATAGCCAGGGGGTCATACACGGAAATCCAAAAAAGGGGGTTCTTGAGACAATAGAAGAGAGTTACCGGTATGCAGAGGGAGGAAGGTTCACAGATGGGTTCCAGATGGGTATTCAGAGGCTATGGTCAGCACAAGGAGTATCCAAAACATAGATCAGCAAAGTCCAAACTTCAATGGGGAAGTGAAGCTAAAGGGGAGAGGCCTCCTTATATACACAAGGAGGCTGGGCAGGATGATCTGCAGGTGATGATAGATTAGAATGCCAGTAATCAAGTCCTGAACTGAACGTGGGGAAAAAAACAGAAAAACCAAAACAAAGTCCTGGAATCTGCATGTAATGCAGGACACGGCAAAAAGAAAAACAAAAAGGTGCGTCAGAGGGTCAGGACCGTGACAACACCCAGGTGGGCATGACATCACCCCCCTCCTGACGGGTGCACTCCGGGCACCGAAGCTAGAACAGGGGAAGTGGAGTCCGGATTGGTCATAGAAGCACGTAGCCTGCTCAAGGTGTCCAGGTAGGCATAGCGGACCAACGTGCCGTTAGAGGCCCAGAAAACGTACCAAAGCAGTCAACTGGAGTCAGACGAAACATCAAGGTTTCTCCAGAGTTCCGGGAAGCGCCTGACCACCTCCAAGTACTCCTCCCGGACCAACAAGCCAGAGGGTGTCCTGGAGTAACCCGTAGGGACAGGTTCCGACGTAGGGTATTTCGTGAGAATATAACTACTCGGATCTCGGAAGTCCTCATACAGGGCCACTAGTATAGCCCTTTCAGACCCAGTATCGGGAACAAAGTCACGGGCACAACTCGGCGGAGACTCTATAGTTGCAGGGCTCGGAGGGCCAGCGTCCTTGGTGAGGCTTTGCTGGTTTCTCAGAAGTTTGGCTCGACGGCGGCGGCTACGACCCTTTGGCGGTGACGACTTGGGGACTACTGCTGGGCTCTGCGACGACTCACTGGAAGCGACAGCTGGGCTCTGCGACGACACTGAGGAAGCGACAGCTGGGCTCGGCGAAGACACTGTGGAAGCGACAGCTGGGCTCGGCGAAGACACTGTGGAAGCGACAGCTGGGCTCGGCGAAGACACTGTGGAAGCGACAGCTGGGCTCTGCGAAGACACTGTGGAAGCGACAGCTGGGCTCTGCGAAGACACTGTGGAAGCGACAGCTGGGCTCTGCGAAGACACTGTGGAAGCGACAGCTGGGCTCTGCGAAGACACTGTGGAAGCGACAGCTGGGCTCTGCGAAGACACTGTGGAAGCGACAGCTGGGCTCTGCGAAGACACTGTGGAAGCGACAGCTGGGCTCTGCGAAGACACTGTGGAAGCGACAGCTGGGCTCTGCGACAACAGCGTGGAAGCGACAGCTGGGCTCTGCGACAACAGCGTGGAAGCGACAGCTGGGCTCTGCGATGACTTGGTTACTGGAGTCTGAGAAGGCTTATTGACAGAAGCCTGAGATTGTTTAGGGACAGAAGCCCGTGAAGGCGCAGAGACGGAGGCCTGAGAAGGTTCAGAAACATAGGCCTGAGAAGGCTTACAGACAGGGGCCTGAGAAGGCTTACAGACAGGGGCCTGAGAAGGCTTACAGACAGGGGCCTGAGAAGGCTTACAGACAGGGGCCTGAGAAGGCTTACAGACAGGGGCCTGAGAAGGCTTACAGACAGGGGCCTGAGAAGGCTCGGAGACAGGGACCTGAAAAGGCTCGGGGACAAGGACCTGAAAAGGCTCAGGACAGGGACCTGAGAAGGCTCGGGGACAGGGACCTGAGAAGGCTCGGGGACAGGGACCTGAGAAGGCTCGGGGACAGGGACCTGAGAAGGCTCGGGGAGGGACCTGAGAAGGCTCGGGGACAGGGACCTGAGAAGGCTCGGGGACAGGGACCTGAGAAGGCTCGGGGACAGAGGCCTGAGAAGGCTTAGGGACAGAGGCCTGAGAAGGCTTAGGGACAGAGGCCTGAGAAGGCTTAGGGACAGAGGCCTGAGAAGGCTTGGGGACAGAGGCCTGAGAAGGCTTGGGGACAGAGGCCTGAGAAGGCTTGGGGACAGAGGCCTGAGAAGGCTCAGAGACGGAGGCCTGAGAAGGCTCAGAGACGGAGGCCTGAGAAGGCTCAGAGACGGAGGCCTGAGAAGGTTGAGATACAGAGGCCTGAGAAGGCTTAGATACAGAGGCCTGAGAAGGCTTAGATACAAAGGCCTGAGAAGGCTTGGATACAGAGGCCTGAGAAGGCTTAGATACAGAGGCCTGAGAAGACTCAGATACAGAAGCCTGTGAAGGCTTACGGACAGAGGCCTGGGAAGGCTCAGAAACATAGGCCGGGGAAGTGAACGTGGTTCCTATGTAGGTGGTCCTCATGCACCCAATGAACCTGCCAGGTTGCCCTCGAGGGTGACGTGCAGTCTCTTTAGGGAATTCCTCTTCTGAATCCACAGAATCCCACTCGTTTGACAAGTAGTTCTCAGAAGCCGATGAGTAACATGAGATACGCCGACTGGAAGGCACTGGAGCGGTAACACAGTTAGCCGTGAGGTGCCGGCTTGGAGTGGTGGGTGTCATACCGGAGGGTAGGACAGACGCTATCTCCATGGGCACCACGGGGTCAGGCTCTGTAGGCACGCTGGGCTCTTCCTCCATCGGTACGGCTGGAACATGTTCTGTGGGCAGGGTGGATTGGAATCCATAGGTTCAGTTTGGTAGGAATCTTGCTGCACGGTTTCAGGATTTGCGTCCAATGATTCAGCGATGGACCTCTCGGGCAAGGACTTGGCAGGCAAAGCCTTTCTAGGCTTTGGGGCAAGGAATTGGCAGACAAATTTTCTTTCCTTGATTTCAAGGATGTCTTGTCTCTGACAGGCCATGTCTTCTTCGGCTTGATGGGCAGTGCTTCAGGAGGACTCAAGGGCACTGCTTTGACGGAAGCTGACCTTTTCGACTTAGTGGGGGAAGACCTGGCAACCAAAGTCCTTTTGGTTGACGCTGACTCAGGTGGGGTGCTGGATGGCTTGTGGGGGCGCAGAGGGCAGGTTGACAATCTGTGCTGGTCACTCCCGCAGTAAGAAGCACAAGTTGTTTGACCTTCTCCTCACACGCTCCTCCAGGGTTAGGGGTTCTCTGGGCCCCTTTTCAGAAACTGGAACTCGCACCTTAGCTGAGATGCCCCTTAAGCCTTTATGCAGGTCAACAAATAACAGATCTACTTGCTGCAAGATTTCCTCCATTAACCCCGTCACATACTCTTTTACTGCTTGGCTCACTGCGGGCTCACGGTTTAAAGACTTCCCCATTCTGTCAAGCGGACTTTGCGTGGGTCGCATGTGTGAGCCCAGTGTGCAGTGAGCAGTGATGAAATATGCAAGTTGAGGGGTCAAAAACAAAAATATTTATTAATATACAAAACAGCAAAAAACAAATGAATCTGCTTCGCTGAGCACAAAATGGAGGAATAATTCTGAACATAAAAGATAAAGTCCAAGGCAAGGTATCCGTTAAGGATGAGGCAAACTCGTGGTCAGGGTGGCAAGCAGATATCGAGGGGTACAGAAATCAGGATAGTCAAAAGTCCATAGCCAGGGGGTCATACACGGAAATCAGGATAGTCAAAAGTCCATAGCCAGGGGGTCATACACGGAAATCCAAAAAAGGGGGTTCTTGAGACAATAGAAGAGAGTTACCGGTATGCAGAGGGAGGAAGGTTCACAGATGGGTTCCAGATGGGTATTCAGAGGCTTTATGGTCAGCACAAGGAGTATCCAAAACATAGATCAGCAAAGTCCAAACTTCAATGGGGAAGTGAAGCTAAAGGGGAGAGGCCTCCTTATATACTGTCAGGGCTCAGCGGGCGCCGCCGACCCGGCGTTCCGCCAGGCCGCTGACCCGGCGTCCTCCTTCCCGGCTCCGGGGTCGGCGTCCTCTTCGCATCCTGTGCGTGCGCTGTATGCGAGCGCGCCGCCGGCGGTTCCGGATTTAGCCCTCCCGGCGGCGCGACGTCACCTATCCCCATGTGACCGCGACGGACCAATCAGCAGGCAAGGCGCCAGATTTAAACCTGCTTTTCCCATTCCTCAGTGCCCTTTCGTGGTTTTGCCTGTCTGACCCTTAAGTGCTCGTTTATTTCACTATTTGACTTACTGTGTATGACCTGGCTATCTCTCTCGACTTGTGTACCTCTATACCCCTTGACCCGGCTTGTTACTCGACTCTGTTTTCGCCTATACCCTTTGGCTTTCTGATATACGTTCCTGGCTTACCAGCGTTTACACCAGCCACTCTAAGGACTGGTTCCTGTCCTCCTTGTGTCCCTGCCTTATAGGTTCACCTCCTGTTTGTGCGAAACCCAGCCACTATAAGGACTGGTACCGCATTGTGACTCTATCTTGCTTTACCGGCACTGCCGTTACGTACCCTTGGTTGGTGTTGGCCTGAAGACAGGGCAGCCCTCATTATTTGTGTTAACCCAGCCACTACAAGGACTGGTTTCTCTTCTACGTACTCGAGGCTCCTGTTTTCACTTAGGGCTACCGTTCGTCCACCCTCAGGTACGTGAGCGTGCCTGACATCACGAAAGGGCCATGGACCTTGCAGGGACTGCTCAGCAATTCTCTGGTCTAGAAAGCCGTTTGGAGGAGCAAGATCACCGTCTTGATCAGTTCGCCCAGGCCCTCCAAACGCTGCTCACCCGTACCGCCCCTACCCAGGTAGAGGTTTCCCCTCCCGTGAATCCTCTCCCTTCCGAACCGTTCTCTGTGTCCACCTCATACCCTAACTTGCTACCTCCAGTACGTTATGGGGGCGATCCTACCGCCTGTCGAGGTTTTCTGAACCAGATTTCCATTCATTTCGAATTAACCCCGTGGTCTTACCCTACAGATCGTGCCAAAATCGCTTTTGTCATCAACCATCTTACCGACAAAGCGTTGAGTTGGGCTAACCCTCTTTGGGATACCGATAAACCGATTGTCTATAATTATCGTGACTTTATGTCGGCCTTTCGTAGGGTGTTTGACCCTCCCGGGCGTAAAACCAATGCCGCAAAATCCTTGTTACGCTTGCGCCAGGGTGCGAGATCACTGGGTGAATATGCTCTGGAGTTTAGATCATTGGCTTCTGAATTGAACTGGAACAATGAGGCTTTGATAGCCGTGTTTTCTGAGGGTCTGAACGATGAGTTGCAAGATGAGATAGCGGCCAGAGATCTCCCAGGGGACCTGGAAGACTTGATTACTTACCTGTCCTTTATCGATGAACGCCTTCGCCATCGTCGACTTACTAAGGAGAGGTCTAAAAGACCACCGGTTAGGCAGCCTCCCCGGTTTTCTGTACCTTTGCTTCCCGAGTCTCATTCACCCCCGAACCCATGCAATTAGATAGCACCAAGATCCCTGATAGTGAAAAACAACGCAGACGACGTGAGGGTTTATGCCTGTACTGTGGTTTGGGGGGTCATTTCCTTAAGGGCTGTTCCAAACGCCCCCAGGGTCCAGCGGGAAACTCTCATGCCTAAGTGCCTCTAGGGGACAGCTCTTAGGCGCTTTTCCTTCGTCCCCCAAACTGGAAAATAGACTCCGGGTTCCGGTTACTCTATCCTGGGAGAGTTCCCGTAACCCGGTACAACTCTATGCCTTAGTAGACTCTGGTGCTGCCGATAACTTTTTGACATAAATTTTGCTCGCAAACATGCCATACCCCTGGTTGAAAAAGAAACCCCATTACTTGTACAGGCCATCGATGGCAGACCTCTCGAAACCCCTTTTGTTTTGTTTGAATCTCGCAATATTACTGTTGGATAGGACTGTGTCATAAGGAAAGTATGTTCTTCCATGCTATTTCGTCCCCTTCCTATCCTATCGTACTGGGTTACCCCTGGTTAACCCGCCATAACCCTGTTATTGACTGGCGAGCTCGTCAGATCGCGAAGTGGGATAATGATTGTATGGCTTCTTGTATTGAGATTCCACTATCCATTAATGTCTTGAATTTGCCCACGGCCCCTCCTCTGACGACTTCCATTCCTGTCCCCTACTCGGACTTGGCACCTGTGTTTGACAAAAGAGAGGCCGATAGATTACCCCCCATCGTTCTTACGATTGTGCCATCGACCTTCTTCCTGGTACCATGCCTCCCAAAGGGGCTGTCTATCCTTTGTCCGTGAAAGAACATAAGGTTTTGGAGGAGTACATTAAAGATTCCCTTAAAAAAGGGTTTATTCGTCCTTCCTCCTCACCCGCTGGGGCAGGGTTTTTCTTTGTGCAGAAAAAGGAGGGTGATCTTAGACCCTGTATCGATTTTCGAGGGTTGAACAAGATCACCGTTAAAAATGCCTACCCCATTCCACTCATCCCCGAGCTGTTTGACCGCCTGAAACATTCCAAAATCTTTTCGAAACTGGATCTCAGAGGAGCGTACAATTTAATAAGAATCAAACACGGGGATGAGTGGAAGACTGCGTTTAACACCAGGTTAGGGCATTACGAGTACTTGGTTATGCCCTTCGGTTTATGTAACGCTCCAGCAGTGTTTCAGGCGTTTATTAATGATGTGTTACGAGAGTACACCCCTTTTTGTCGTGGTTTACCTTGATGATGTGTTAATACATTCCCCTGATCTGAACACCCACCACGTACATGTACGACTCGTCTTATCTAAGCTCTTGGCCAACGGCCTCTACTGCAAGCTAGAAAAATGCCTATTCGATGTCCAACAGGTACAGTTTTTGGGTTATGTTATATCCTCCTCTGGTTTCATGATGGATCCCAAAAAACTGGAGGCCATCAGTCACTGGCCTCTTCCCAAGGGCCTCAAGGCCATTCAAAGGTTTATTGGCTTCTCTAATTATTATAGACGGTTTATCAAGGGCTTTTCGTCCATTATTGCACCCATTACAGCATTGACGAGAAAGGGAGGTGAGGTGACACTCAGAATTGGTCCTCCAGTGCCCTGGAGGCTTTCGAACGGTTAAAGGAGGCCTTTTCCACTGCTCCCATTCTACACCACCCTGATCCCAATAGACCCTTCGTTTTAGAGGTTGACGCATCAGAAACCGGGGTAGGAGCCATCTTGTCACAACGTCCAGCCGATGACAAGCCTATGCAACCCTGTGGTTTTTATTCTAGGAAATTGTCCCCTACCGAGGCCCGTTATGACATTGGGGACAGGGAATTGTTAGCCATTATTTTGGCCTTAAAAGAATGGCGCCATCTCTTGGAGGGCTCCACCTGTCCGTTTTCCATTCTCACTGACCACAAAAATTTGATTTACCTGTCCGAGGCTAAAAGGTTGAACCCTAGACAAGCACGATGGGCCCTTTTTCTCACCAGATTTGACTTCCTCATTACGTACAGACCCGGGTCTAAAAATGTTAAGGCCGACGCACTCTCCAGACAATATGAACCCCTAGCAACTCCAGTGTCTGTACCTGTGTCCATAGTTCCCGAAAGGAAAATTTTAGCCTCTCTGAGTACACGAGTCGAGTCTCCTTTCTGGAACCTCTTACTCTCTAAACAGGCTCTGGCTCCCCCGTCTAAACCACAGAATAAGCTATTCGTTCCTGCTGTAGAGGTACCCACTGCTTTACAGCTCTTTCACGAATCCAAATTCGCTGGACATTTTGGGGTAAATAAAACTCTTGACTTGATTAAACGACACCTTTGGTGGCCGACACTTACTAAGGATGTAAAAGATTACGTAACCACCTGTTTTGTTTGTACCCGTTCCAAATCCTCCCGCCTTTGTCCTGCTGGCCTCCTCCAACCCCTACCGATCCCTGAGCGCCCTTGGTCTCATTTAGCTATGGACTTCCTAGTGGAACTAACCCCTTCACTTGGTCATACTGTGATTTTTGTGGTTGTCGATCGCTTCTCTAAAATGGCACATTTTATTCCGTTAAAGAAGCTCCCCTCCTCCAGCGAGCTAGTACAGATTTTCACCAAAGAAATATTCAGACTACATGGTGTTCCTAATGTTCTCGTCTCGGATCGGGGTTCTCAGTTTATCTCTAAGTTCTGGAGAGGCTTCTGTCACCAGTTGGGCGTTAAACTGTCCTTTTCGTCCGCGTATCACCCGCAAACGAACGGTTTAGCCGAAAGAACCAACCAAACGCTTGAGACTTATTTAAGGTGTTTTATTTCTGACGCACAGGATGATTGGGTTACTCTGTTACCATGGGCAGAATTTGCGTATAACAACGCCACATCACAGTCGACAAAATTTTCTCCTTTCGAAATAGTCACGGGTATGCATCCCACTATTTTTCCATCCTCGTTCTCCCCCAGAACATTCCTGCCCTGGAGGAACACCTAGATAAGCTCCGGGTTATTTGGGAGAAGACCAGGTTGAATCTAGAATCCGCTTCCTTGAGCCAGAAGCGGCGGCTGATCGGAGGCGCAGACCTCCACCAGTGTACCATGTGGGTGACAGGGTTTGGCTCAGCACACGCCACATTCGTCTGAAGGTTCCGTCTATGAAATTCGCGCCTCGTTTTATCGGTCCGTATAGAATACTCCGATGTATCAATCCCGTAGTATACGCACTGCAATTGCCCGTCTCTTTGCGTATTCCGAACTCCTTTCATGTCTCTTTATTGAAGCCGCTCTCCTGCAACCGTTTTACTCGCCCTGACTCTCCTCCTCCCCCTGTGGTGGTTGATGGGACCCCCGAGTATGAAATTGAGTCCATTTTGGATTCCCGTTATGTCCGCAATCGGTTGCAGTATTTGGTTCATTGGACTGGCTATGGCCCCGCGGATCGCACATGGGTTTCGTCACGTGACGTTCATGCTCCTCGATTGGTCTCCGCCTTTCATCGTCGTTTTCGTTTCCCGTCGCCCGCCCGCTCCTAGCCGCCGGTGGGCGTTCCTCGAGGCGGGGGTGCTGTCAGGGCTCAGCGGGCGCCGCCGACCCGGCGTTCCGCCAGGCCGCCGACCCGGCGTCCTCCTTCCCGGCTCCGGGGTCGGCGTCCTCTTCGCATCCTGTGCGTGTGCGCTGTATGCGCAGCGCGCCGCCGGCGGTTCCGGATTTAGCCCTCCCGGCGGCGCGACGTCACCTATCCCCATGTGACCGCGACGGACCAATCAGCAGGCAAGGCGCCAGATTTAAACCTGCTTTTCCCATTCCTCAGTGCCCTTTCGTGGTTTTGCCTGTCTGACCCTTAAGTGCTCGTTTATTTCACTATTTGACTTACTGTGTATGACCTGGCTATCTCTCTCGACTTGTGTACCTCTATACCCCTTGACCCGGCTTGTTACTCGACTCTGTTTTCGCCTATACCCTTTGGCTTTCTGATATACGTTCCTGGCTTACCAGCGTTTACACCAGCCACTCTAAGGACTGGTTCCTGTCCTCCTTGTGTCCCTGTCTTATAGGTTCACCTCCTGTTTGTGCGAAACCCAGCCACTATAAGGACTGGTACCGCATTGTGACTCTATCTTGCTTTACCGGCACTGCCGTTACGTACCCTTGGTTGGTGTTGGCCTGAAGACAGGGCAGCCCTCATTATTTGTGTTAACCCAGCCACTACAAGGACTGGTTTCTCTTCTACGTACTCGAGGCTCCTGTTTTCACTTAGGGCTACCGTTCGTCCACCCTCAGGTACGTGAGCGTGCCTGACATATACACAAGGAGGCTGGGCAGGATGATCTGCAAGTGATGATAGATTAGAATGCCAGTAATCAAGTCCTGAACTGAACGTGGGGAAAAAAACAGAAAAACCAAAACAAAGTCCTGGAATCTGCATGTAATGCAGGACACGGCAAAAAGAAAAACAAAAAGGTGCGTCAGAGGGTCAGGACCGTGACAACACCCAGGTGGGCATGACAATTTGCTCCAGCTCTCATGGGTATATATTGTCCCCAGCTCAAATGGGTATATATTGCCCCCAGCAATGGGCTCACATGGGTATATATTGCCCCCAGCTCATATGGGTATATATTGCCCCCAGCTCGCGAGAACACACGCTGGTCAGGTGTTCCTATCACAGACGCGTGGCCAAGCTGCATCACGCCAGCAGCCGCTCGCCTCTTGGGGAGAAAAGAGAAGAACGTTGCCGGCGGGTGCGGATCCGCCCCTGTGCCGCTTAGCAGGGGTCCACCAGCCAGCCGCGATCGCGGCTGGCTGGTGGAACTCATGCGAGCAGCAGGGCTGCTGCGTGCCGGGCACCCCCGGGTGTAAGGTGCCATGGGGCACCTGCCCCCCTCGCTACGCCACTGGTGGACACATGGAACAGCTTTCCAGTAGAAGTGGCAGAGGCTAAACCAGTATTTGAGTTTAAGCAGGCATGGTGTAGGCATAAGGCTATCCTAAATAAAAGATGAATCCAGGTAAAGTATCCATGTAATTGGGCAGACTAGATGGGCCGAAAGGTTCTTATCTGCCGTCATTTTATATGTTTATCTGTTTCTATACAAGAAAATCTTTAGGGGAATTCCAGGTTCAGGAGTCCCTGAGCCGAAGAGGAGGAACTGCGTACGGCGAGGGAGAAAAGGTGAGTTAAATAAACCTAATAAGAGGCAGCCTCTGCCCAATTATTTAAGAGCACAATCAGATCTCAATTATTTAATAGAGTGTTCCTTTAATTTTAGTGTGACGCATCCATGATGCCAGACACTACGGGTACTTTTTAAAATTTTTGCAACATTGTATTGCCGATTTATAGTTACAAAAAAATGTTCACATTGGGCTCTATCAGCTGGTGTGAGCTAAAACAACGCTACATGGAAGATCTAGCAGCACGAGTCGCTAAAAGTTACCGCCTGACGACCCACCAACAGATCACCTTGTCCGCGGTAGTCCTGAACAAGGTTCATTAGCGCGCGCTAGGGAAATGCTAAGACCCGGGCTGAGAACCAGCGCTAATGCATTGTAGGGTTAAAAATAAAAAGCGTTCCAGTGCAAAAAAAGCCTTGTTTTGTTTTTACCAAAAAAAAATTAGAACCCTAAATTTCGCCTGAAAAATCCAGAAAGATACCTAATAAATTCTAAAAATACAATAAATAAAAAGGCTTTTTGCTGCGGATTAAAAAAATAAACGGTTGAATAAATAATGAATAAAAACGATAATATTGTTTGCATTGAATCCTATGGGCTTCGCACACGGCAGGTTTTCCTATACAATGCATCTTCTCACGTTTCCTCGAAGCGCGCCGGTTTAACCATACAATGCAACATTACACGTAAACTACATCCAGCGAGCCAAGAGGCGCACCTTGCGTTGCATCCCTTTCAATTGGCTGTTAATTTTGGGCGAGGACTTTGATGGGTTTTTTTTTTTCTTCTTTTTCCGTCAGTTAACGCCAGGGTTGAGTAGTAGGTAAATATTTTCGATTAGCGGCAGCGCAGAAATTATCACCGAGACCAAACGATCTGTTTGTTAGAATAGCACAAGTGCTCTCTAACGCTCGCCGTGTTAAGTATAGGACGCGGCAAGTACAGGAAGCTCGCGCTACGAATCGTTAATTACCG
>CM019067.1:319141577-319206577 GCA_009667805.1 Leptobrachium leishanense | reverse complement strand
ATATAATTATATATATATATCTCCAGGCACAGACCCCCTCCCAGAATTATATACACAGCGCTGAATCCCCAAATAAAACATACACAGCACTGAGCCCCCAGGATAATATACACAGCACTGAGCCCCAGAATAATATGCACAGCACTGAGCCCCAGAATAATATGCACAGCACTGAGCCCCAGAATAATATGCACAGCACTGGTTATATGGATATATTTTCCCCAGTTCACATGGATATAATTGCCCCCAGCTCATATGGTATATATTGCCCCCAGCTCGTATGGATAATGCCCCCAGCTCTCATGGATAATGCCCCAGCTCTCATGGATAATGCCCCCAGGTCTCATGGATAATGCCCCCCGCTCTCATGGATATTGCCCCCCAGGTCTCATGGATATTGCCCCCCCCAGGTCTCATGGATATTGCCCACCCCCAGGTCTCATGGATAATGCGCACCCCCAGGTCTCATGGATAATGCCCCCCAGGTCTCATGGATAATGCCCCCAGGTCTCATGGATATTGCCCCCCAGGTCTCATGGATATTGCCCCCAGGTCTCATGGATATTGCCCCCCAGGTCTCATGCATATTGCCCCAGGTCTCATGGAATTGCCCCCAGGTCTCATGCATATTGCCCCAGGTCTCATGGATTTGCCCCAGGTCTCATGGAAATTGCCCCCCAGGTCTCATGCATATTGACCCCAGGTCTCATGCATATTGCCCCCAGGTCTCATGGAAATTGCCCCCCAGGTCTCATGGCTATTGCCCCCAGGTCTCATGGATATTGCCCCCAGGTCTCATGGATATTGCCCCCCAGGTCTCATGCATATTGCCCCCAGGTGTCATGGAAATTGCCCCCAGGTCTCATTGATTGTGCCCCCAGGTCTCATGGAAATTGCCCCCAGGTCTCATGCATATTGCCCCCAGGTCTCATGGATATTGCCCCCCAGGTCTCATGGATATTGCCCCCAGGTCTCATGGATATTGCCCCCCAGGTCTCATGGAAATTGCCCCCCAGGTCTCATGGAAATTGCCCCCAGGTCTCATGGAAATTGTCCCCCAAGTCTCAAGCATATTGCCCCCAGGTCTCATGGAAATTGCCCCCCAGGTCTCATGGAAATTGCCCCCCAGGTCTCATGGATATTGCCCCCCAGGTCTCATGGAAATTGCCCCCAGGTCTCATGGAAATTGCCCCCAGGTCTCATGGATATTGCCCCCCAGGTCTCATGGAAATTGCCCCCAGGTCTCATGGAAATTGCCCCCAGGTCTCATGGATATTGCCCCCCTTGTCATGGATATTGCCCCCAGGTCTCATGGATAGTGCCCCCCGTTTCATGGATATTGCCCCCAGGTCTCATGGATAGTGCCCCCAGCTCACCTCTGCTTCTTCTGTGCTGTGGCTGTGGCCGCCGCCGCACATTGCAGGCGGCCGCGTGCTTCCTGCTTCAACGCCGCTGACAGGAAGTGAAGCGAGCGGCTCCACTTCCGGTCAGCGGGCCGTTCTAACAGGATGCACGCGGCCGCCGGCAATGTGCGGCGGCGGCGTTCGGGCTCGGGCCACAGCGGGGGAGAAGCTGTGGGAGAAGTGCGGGAACGCCGTTCCCGCGCGTTCCCGCTCGACTCGAGCCCTGTAGATATGGGATAGATAGATAGATAGATATGGATAGATAGATAGATAGATAGATAGATATGGGATAGATAGATAGATAGATAGATAGAATAAATAAATTGTTAGATAGAGATATAGATAGAGATAGATATGGATATATATCTATCTATCTATCCATATCTACTGTATATATTTTTAATTTATTTATTTTTTGTTCCAAAGAGATGGCATTGTCCATTTGTCACGTATAAAATGAACAACAGCACTGCCGCTACTCACCTTCTCATTTCCCACGCCACAAGCATGGTCAGTGTTTTATACATAGTCATATTATTCTTAAAACTCAATGCGCCAAAATACAAGCGATACATTTGGTTTTTTTCAGTTTTTGTTAAAATTGCGTATTTTCTGGGATAAATTCCCATTTCTAAATATTTTTAACAAGAGTGCCACATAGAATATATTATATAACCACAAAGGTTTGGATGATAAAATGAGACAAAAAATAATTTTACTCTATGTAAATGATTTGAATGCAAATATAAATTCTTTTTACATTTATTGTTATAGCATTCTGACAGGACATGATGTATACATATAATAATGATATATTATGAATCTGCTGAAAAAAAAGATATACAGGGTTATTCAAAGAGTATCGAAAAGTCACCGCACGTTCGGCGACTTTTCGTTCTCCTCAATTTGGTTCGATTTGGCGATCCCATTTTGGCGACCCTGCGGTGTATTCAGCAAGCACCACGGGGTCCCTGAATTGCAGGGAAAAGCCACCGCAAACCCGCCTACAACTCACCGCAAAACCCGGCGAATGCACGCCGAAAACCCGCAAAAACATCTGGATTAACCCCGCCGAAAACGCTGGAAAAATCCGAGCAGGAGCCGATCACACGCAGCGCAGCCGCCGGAAAAAGCTGACACCGCAGACAAATGGAGTGAATAAATTAGCAAAACAGTTTGCTTGAATGGTTGAAAAGTGAAACGCTGTTTGCAAAGAAACTACTGAGCGAAAATGTCTGAAATTTACATATGATCGAATGAATGATAATAAAAAGGGCTGTTACAGAAAAAATAAGTAAACTTAAAAAAAATCAGAAATTTCTTTAAAAAAAAATCCCGAAAAATGCTTAAAGTATCCTAAAAATCTATAAATAAAGAGACTCTTTACTGCAGAATCTTATAATGAACGGTTTATTAGATATTGAATTAAAACGGGAATATTTTTAACATTGAAGCCTATGGGATTCTCCTGAATAAACCTGTCAAATTAAACCACTGAATGGCAGGGCATTAGGGGAACCTTTCACTGCTGGTTTGTGTTCTCTGAATAGCCGAAGCAGTGCTTTTTTATGGGGATTCACTGCCCTCAAACAGGCACCGAACAGGCATTTGGCGAATTGCCTGCTCTCTGGATAGCCGAATGGCCAGGAAAGGTAACCGTACACTGAATTTCAGCGTTCGGTTCCCTTTCGGCAGCCATTCGGATCTCTTTGAATAACCCTGATATAAGTTTTCTGGGTCCTACAATAAGACATGACTTCAAATTGCGTTTAAACATGATGAGCACAAAACTGTCAAAATGAGCTCAGCATAGAAGGTGAAATCGCTCAGCACTGAAGGGGTTAAATATATTTTTGGGATGCACCCTGCAGTACCAGTAGCACTATAAATCTCCTTTATACTGATTATATATTTCTTCCTGTGGGTACGGAAGTCATAGTTACATGTGTAAAAGAAAAACAAGATGGTACGCGCACACACAGTATACTATAAAAGCAAGTGTCCCTATGTAAAAGCAATTTGGTCAATATTTCACTGGATTCCGTCTCAGCTTCACCAGAAACAACAAAGTATTGGCAGCGTCTCCTGGGCTTCTTGTTGTTACTTTATTGGCAATGAAAGCAATAGATAAATAAACCAACCATAGTAGGTAAATCAGAAAGCATGACGCGTTTCGACTTATAGAGGGTCGTTGACTAAGCTCCAAATTTGCTGCCGAATTTCCCCGAACATCGAATTTCACAGTGTCTGGAAGTTCGGGGCAATTCACTAAGCTGTATTTTCACCAAATAGAGGCAAATTGACAGCGAAATGCCATGCATTTTGCTGCAATTCGGCAGCACGGATAATTGTCCCATTGAGAACTAATGATTCGCCTATCACAGAACGTCGAATTGCTCAGAAATTGTGGCAAAATGACCTAATTTTCGGTGTTTCAAATCGACTGGTTTACACAGGCGAATCTAAATAGGTTTTAATGAAATAATGTAATATCTTTTTTAATTTATTTTTAAAGACCATATATTTTTTTAAAAAAAAAACTTTTTAAAAAACATTTATAGATCTTCTGGTATTTTTGTATTTTTTTAAAGACCTTTTCATTTTATTTTTATTTTTTATGACACTTTGCATTGCTCGTCTTCCTCCTGGTGCATGATACTTTGTATAACTCGTCTTCCTCCTGGTGCATGATACTTTGTATGTCTCGTCTTCATCCTGGTGCATGACACTTTGCATGACTCGTCTTCCTCCTGGTGCATAATACTTTGCATGGCTCGTCTTCGTCCTGGTGCATGATACTTTTCATGGCTCGTCTTCCTCCTGGTGCATGATATGTTACATAGCTCCTCTTCATCCTGGTGCATAATACTTTGCATGGCTCGTCTTCGTCCTGGTGCATGATACTTTGCATGGCTCGTCTTCCTCCTGGTGCATGATACTTTGCATGGCTCGTCTTCCTCCTGGTGCATGATACTTTGCATGGCTCGTCTTCCTCCTGGTGCATAATACTTTGCATGGCTCGTCTTCCTCCTGGTGCATGATACTTTTTATGGCTCGTCTTCCTCCTGGTGCATGATACTTTGCATGGCTCGTCTTCCTCCTGATGCATAATACTTTGCATGGCTCGTCATGCACCAGGAGGAAGACGAGTCATGCAAAGTGTCATGCACCAGGATGAAGACGAGACATACAAAGTATCATGCACCAGGAGGAAGACGAGTTATACAAAGTATCATGCACCAGGAGGAAGACGAGCAATGCAAAGTGTCATAAAAAATAAAAATAAAATGAAAAGGTCTTTAAAAAAATACAAAAATACCAGAAGATCTATAAATGTTTTTTAAAAAGTTTTTTTTTTTAAAAAAATATATGGTCTTTAAAAATAAATTAAAAAAGATATTACATTATTTCATTAAAACCTATTTAGATTCGCCTGTGTAAACCAGTCGATTTGAAACACCGAAAATTAGGTCATTTTGCCACAATTTCTGAGCAATTCGACGTTCTGTGATAGGCGAATCATCTGATGTAGCAAAAACCAAGTAAGGGTTGGATAGTGCAGTGCCTAATATTTACACCTTGGCTGGCATGCATGTAACTAACTGGTTTCCGGAAGATCAGTATTTAGAGAGCGCGAGCCATGCAGCATATCATGCATGAGGACGAAGATGAGCCATGCAACATATCATGCATGAGGACAAAGATGAGCCATGCAATGTATCATGCACCAGGACGAAGACGAGCCATGCAAAGCATCATGCACCAGGAGGAAGACGAGCCATGTAACAGATCATGAACCAGGATCAAGACGAGCCATGCAAAGTATCGTGCACCAGGAGGAAGACGAGCCATGCAAAGTATCATGCACCAGGAGGAAGACGAGCCATGCAAAGTATTATGCACCAGGATGAAGAGAAGCTATGTAACATATCATGCACCAGGAGGAAGACGAGCCATGAAAAGTATCATGCACCAGGACGAAGACGAGCCATGCAAAGTATTATGCATCAGGAGGAAGACGAGCCATGCAAAGTATCATGCACCAGGAGGAAGACGAGCCATAAAAAGTATCATGCACCAGGAGGAAGACGAGCCATGCAAAGTATTATGCACCAGGAGGAAGACGAGCCATGCAAAGTATCATGCACCAGGAGGAAGACGAGCCATGCAAAGTATCATGCACCAGGAGGAAGACGAGCCATGCAAAGTATTATGCACCAGGAGGAAGACGAGCCATGTAACATCTTCGTCCTGGTGCATGATACTTTTCATGGCTCGTCTTCCTCCTGGTGCATGATATGTTACATAGCTCCTCTTCATCCTGGTGCATAATACTTTGCATGGCTCGTCTTCGTCCTGGTGCATGATACTTTGCATGGCTCGTCTTCCTCCTGGTGCACGATACTTTGCATGGCTCGTCTTGATCCTGGTTCATGATCTGTTACATGGCTCGTCTTCCTCCTGGTGCATGATGCTTTGCATGGCTCGTCTTCGTCCTGGTGCATGATACATTGCATGGCTCATCTTTGTCCTCATGCATGATATGTTGCATGGCTCATCTTCGTCCTCATGCATGATATGCTGCATGGCTCGCGCTCTCTAAATACTGATCTTCCGGAAACCAGTTAGTTACATGCATGCCAGCCAAGGTGTAAATATTAGGCACTGCACTATCCAACCCTTACTTGGTTTTTGCTACATCAGAATAGGATAAAAAGTTAGGAAACCTAGCGGTGATGTTCCAGTACGATTAGTTCTACATACTGTATAGGAAAAAAGCTATTTGACATTAAAGGGTTTACGTATTACTTGGTGAAATTGACGAGAAATGAAAAGAAAATGCAAATATTATGGCAGAAGTGTTGAAGGAGTCAGAGAGTTTTTATGTTACCAAATTCAGTTTTTTGTTATTATTTATTGTAACAGGACTCAGAGTTCTGAGAAGAACCCCTCCATTCAGGTCACTCTTTTGGCTCCAACGTCCGCCCAGCAAGTGGCAGTCAATGTCTGAAAAATTTAATTCCAGAGAGCTTACAAGGTACAAGCCGTTTCCGCAGCGGCAACTCTTCTGGTGTGAAGCAGTGATTATAGTGCCTTACTCAGAGGGTCCTAACAAAAACCAAGCCGAAGCTGGTTCCCCAAGCAAGGTAGCTGTCCCGCAAGGAACGTGTGATTATAGCTGTACGCAAAACCAAAGACAGCACTCAGTGTAAGGGTGTAAGCAGAATAAAGAGTTATTACTGTGCTCTCTTTTATACACAGTTTTAGGCAGAAAATAAACCACACTAAGCGGCAACATCCTTGGGGCCACCCTTTCTGCTCCCCACACTTTCCTTCCTCAAATGTGCTTTCTCAACATTGCATCATCCTTTCCCACTCCCCTTTAGCTGACTCTGAGGGTGTCACCAAAACAGAATGACATAACAGACAACAAACATGCTTACATAACTACCGTGTTTCCCCCGAAAATAGGACCTACCCCGAAAATAGGACCTAGTGTGTTTTTTGTTAACTTCTAAATTATAAGACCTACCCCGAAAATAAAACCTAGTCGAGACCAACTTGAGGAGCCGTGGGGGAGATTTAGCGATGCCGGCGCCAGAGGCTGTATTATGTGAACGAGTGGATGGCATGTCATGGCTACATTATGGGAGCGGGTGGATGGCATGTCATGGCTGCATTATGGGAGTGGGTGAATGGCATGTCATGGCTGCATTATGTGAGCGTGTGGATGGCGTGTCATGGCTGCATTATGTGAGCGTGTGGATGGCATGTCATGGCTGCATTATGTGAACGTGTGGATGGCGTGTCATGGCTGCATTATGTGAGCGGGTGGATGGCATGTCATGGCTGCATTATGTGAGTGGGTGAATGGCATGTCATGGCTGCATTATGTGAGCGTGTGGATGGCGTGTCATGGCTGCATTATGTGAGCGGGTGGATGGCATGTCATGGCTGCATTATGTGAGTGGGTGGATGGCATGTCATGGCTGCATTATGTGAGCGGGGGCATGTCATGGCTGCATTATGTGAGTGGGTGGATGGCATGTCATGGCAGCATTATGTGAGCGGGTGGATGGTGTGACATGGCTGCATTATGTGAGCAGGTGGATGGCATGTCATGGCTGCATTATGTGAGCGGGTGGATGGCGTGTCATGGCTGCATTATGTGAGTGGGTGGATGGTATGTCATGGCTGCATTATGTGAGTGGGTGGATGGTATGTCATGGCTGCATTATGTGAGTGGGTGGATGGCATGTCATGGCTGCATTATGTGAGTGGGTGGATGGCATGTCATGGCTGCATTATGTGAGTGGGTGGATGGCATGTCATGGCAGCATTATGTGAGCGGGTGGATGGCATGTCATGGCTGCATTATGTGAGCGGGTGGATGGTATGTCATGGCTGCATTATGTGAGTGGGTGGATGGCATGTCATGGCTGCATTATGTGAGCGGGTGGATGGCATGTCATGGCTGCATTATGTGAGTGGGTGGATGGCATGTCATGGCAGCATTATGTGAGCGGGTGGATGGCATGTCATGGCTGCATTATGTGAGCGGGTGGATGGTGTGACATGGCTGCATTATGTGAGCAGGTGGATGGCATGTCATGGCTGCATTATGGGAGCGGGTGGATGGCATGTTATGGCTGCATTATGTGAGTGGGTGGATGGCATGTCATGGCTGCATTATGTGAGCAGGTGGATGGCATGTCATGGCTGCATTATGTGAGCGGGTGGATGGCATGTTATGGCTGCATTATGTGAGTGGGTGGATGGCATGTCATGGCTGCATTATGGGAGCGGGTGGATGGCATGTCATGGCTGCATTATTTGAGCGGGTGGATGGCTTGTCATGGCTGCATTATGGGAGTGGGTTGGATGGCATGTCATGGCTGCATTATGGGAGCGGGTGGATGGCATGTCATGGCTGCATTATTTGAGCGGGTGGATGGCTTGTCATGGCTGCATTATGGGAGTGGGTTGGATGGCATGTCATGGCTGCATTATGTGAGCGGGTGGATGGCGTGTCATGGCTGCATTATATGAACAGTAGGATTAAAGTCGAGATTGTGGAGTAGAATTGCAGAAGACATGTTGATTGCCGATACCTTAGGTTCAGAGTCCAAATGCAGATTCTGTGGCTGGGGGTGTTGGTAGATGGATACTTAGGTTCAGAGTCCAAATGCAGGTTCTGTGACAGTGTCTTATTTTCGGGGAAACACGGTATATGCAGTATTGAATAACTAAGTAATAACACACTGATGAACAGTAAAGCAAGGCATATCACCTACATTGTTTCTTCAGTTAGTATTGGAATAATAAAAGTTCAAAACCAAGCAGTAAAGGGGGGGGGGGGTTCTGTTACATTTAGGTTATTATTATACCCTGTTTTTCAACTCTGTTGTGATTTTTTTTCTCACCATAATTTTTGGGGGGAATTTAAACATGCAGAAGGGAAACTGCAAAATTAAAACCACTGGAACCAAAAGGAAATCCCCAAAACGAGTACATGACATAGCATGACATAGCATCAAAATACAGTAAGATAACTAAACAAACTATTTGTTACTCAACACGTTTTATGGGAACTCTCCAAAGGAAAAGTGTGTTGCTGGGAAATTTGTGAAATTAGTAAAGCCACACAAAGAAAAGTAAAGTGCAATTATGTGTGACAATTGGGGATTTTTCACAAGTTTGCCAAGATGATGTGAGTCCAATTATTCACCTTGTGACCTTGAGATTCGAGGTGAAAACCTATGATTTTATCGGTATGAAAAACACAATTAGGATGCTGTCATTTCGTTTTGTTCCTCACGATTTACGACATTTCTTTATAAAAATGTAAAAATAAACAACAAAGCATTTGATTTCCAATCCCGGCACATTACTCACGGCAATAAACACTAGCAATTAGCCTTTTGGCTCGCTGCGTATGACAAAGCACATTTATATGAGGTTCCATATCGAGAATAAAAATATATAATTGTATTTCCAATCAGACACTAGAGAAGATAATGTTTGTTCTGTGTGATCCCATAAATAACACTGGTGACTCTGTCAACAGATTAGCTACAAATTAACAGATCCCGAAGAAAGTACATTAAAACTTCCATTAATTTTTAGGCTGAGCTAATGACAATTTTGTTTAAATAATCTCTTTCTCCGGCCAGCCAAGAGTCATAATTGGTTTGGACAGATTAGGGGACAGACGAGGTTAGAGCTGCCGGAACGGCAAATACAAATACGCGTGTTTTTCCTGTATTTATTACCCTGCGTGAATGGTAGGAAGAGTTCACCTCTCTCACCAATTTATAGGCAAATCTCAGTGAAATCCTTCCAAGTGTTGAAACCTTCCGTTTATAAATTCATTTCGTGTAACTTTTGGACTCCGGGTTGTATATCAAGACTCTCCCACTGTCTTTGGCGGAAGAAAAATAATATAATATTAATGATAGCTGTGGTTTGAAATGTGCCGAACACAAGGGACACTCTATTCATCCTACCACTTGATGGGCCCTATTAAAAGACCCTTTGCGCTGAACGTCGTATTACAATGTCAGCGCAACAAACGCGCGTATACGTCTACCGCGGGTGAACCTGCGCGAGCTTACTGTACGTTGCGCGTCCTATACTTAACAATGTGAGTTCAAATGCGTTTGTGCGCTGGTACGCGGATGGTATTACAATCTATGCGCAGTTTGTAACGCACAGCCTTTACGCGCATAATTTTAGCAACTCCTAAAAGCTGGTGTTAATGGCAAATTCTATCAACCTGCCGAACCCAAATACACCAGCCCAAAAAAAATACGCAGCAAAGTATAGTTACACATTCTACACATACCCAAACCAATAAATTTGAGAAGTTGTGTGCGCATTTATTATTGATGCAGCATATATACGCATATTGACTTTGACAGGCGCAAAAACTTAACGTGACACAATTGTGGTTCTTAATTCTGATTGGCTGAATCGCGTGAAAAAAACAGTCCGCACACTAATTTCTGCGCGCAACATTGCTAAGCGCGTATTTATGCGCGTCTGTTTAACGCGCGTTATTGCTCGACAGATGAAAAAAATGCACGAGGATTGTAATACCAGCGTTGATTTACGCGCATTAACGTTTAACGCTTGGCGCCCAAATTCACGCGTTGCGTGAGCGTTTTAATGCGAAGATTGTAATAGGGCCCTTAGAGTTTTAAAATGGTCAGGATGTGAGGAGTGCCCCCCCTCCCAGATCCCCCAATCTGGAGGAGATATTGGGAGAAGTAGACCAGTGGCGTCGTAACGTGGGGGCGGGGGGTGCGGCCCGCACCAGGTGACACCCGCCCTTAGGGTGACACCATCACCCTAAGGGCGGGTGTCTCACCCTCCGCCGCATATTCGCTCCCTGCGAGCGTCCGAAGCATGCAGCTTTGGCGCTCGCCTGGAGGAAACACGTCACCAGCCAATCGCGGCTGGTCACGTGCCTCCCCCAGGCGAGCGCCCAAGCTGCGCGCCGCCGGACGCTCAGAGGGAGCGAACACGCGGCGGAGGAGGAGGTGAGACATATCCATGTGCTGGGCCATTATCCATGAGCTGCTGGGGCAAATCCATGAGCTGGGGCAAATGCATGAGCTGGGGCAAATCCCATGAGCTGGGGCATATCCATGAGCTGGGGCAAATCCATGAGCTGGGGCAAATCCATGTGTGAGCTGGGGCATATCCATGAGCTGGGGCAAATCCATGTGTGAGCTGGGGCATATCCATGAGCTGGGGCATATCCATGAGAAGGGGCAAATCCATGAGCTGGGGCAAATCCATGAGCTGGGGCATATCCATGAGCTGGGGCAGTATCCATGAGCTGGGACAGTATCCATGAGCTGGGGCATATCCATGAGCTGGGGCAAATCCATGAGCTGGGGCAGTATCAATGAGCTGGGGCAGTATCCATGAGCTGGGGGGCAAATCCATGTGCTGGGGCCTATCTATGAGCTAGGGCAAATCTATGAGCTGGGGCAGTATCCATGAGCTGGGGCAGTATCCATGAGCTGGGGGGCATATCCATGAGCTGGGGCAAATCCATGAGCTGGGGCATTATCCATGAGCTGGGGCAGTATCTATGAGCTGGGGAATATCCATGAGCTGGGGCAGTATCCATGAGCTGGGGCAGTATCCATGCGCTGGGGGGCAAATCAATGAGCTGGGGCATATCCATGTGCTGGGGCATATCCATGAGCTGGGGCAAATCCATGAGCTGCTGGGGGCATATCCATGAGCTGCTGGGGCATATCCATGTGCTGGGGCATATCCATGAGCTGGGGCATATCCATGAGCTGAGGCATATCCATGAGCTGGGGCATATCCATGAGCTGGGTCAAATCCATGAGCTGGGGCAGTATCCATGAGCTGGGGGGCAAATCCATGTGCTGGGGCCTATCCATGAGCTAGGGCAAATCTATGAGCTGGGGCAGTATCCATGAGCTGGGACAGTATCCATGAGCTGGGGGCATATCCATGAGCTGGGGCAAATCCATGAGCTGGGGCATTATCCATGAGCTGGGGCAGTATCCATGAGCTGGGGCAGTATCTATGAGCTGGGGAATATCCATGAGCTGGGGCAAATCCATGAGCTGGGGCAGTATCCATGAGCTGGGGGGCAAATCCATGAGCTGGGGCATATCCATGTGCTGGGGCATATCCATGAGCTGGGGCAAATCCATGAGCTGCTGGGGCATATCCATGAGCTGCTGGGGCATATCCATGTGCTGGGACATATCCATGAGCTGGGGCATATCCATGAGCTGAGGCATATCCATGAGCTGGGGCATATCCATGAGCTGGGTCAAATCCATGAGCTGGGGCAGTATCCATGAGCTGGGGGCAAATCCATGAGCTGGGGCATATCCATGAGCTGGGGCAAATCCATGAGCTGGGGCAGTATCCATGAGCTGGGGCAGTATCCATGAGCTGGGGGCAGTATCCATGAGCTGGGGCAGTATCCATGAGCTTGGGGCAGTATCCATGAGCTGGGGGCAGTATCCATGAGCTTGGGGCAGTATCCATGAGCTGGGGGCAGTATCCATGAGTTGGGGCAATATCCATGAGCTGGGGCAATATCCATGAGCTGGGGCAGTATCCATGAGCTGGGGAGTATCCATGAGCTGGGGCAGTATCCATGAGCTGAGGGGGCAGATCCATGTGCTGGGGCAGTATCCATTAGCTGGGGCATATCCATGAGCTGGGGCAGTATCCATGAGCTGGGACAGTATCCATGAGCTGCTGGGGTATATCCATGAGCTGCTGGGGCATATCCATGACCTGGGGCAGTATCCATGAGCTGGGGCATTATCCATGTGCTGGGGGATTATCCATGAGCTGCTGGGGCATATCCATGAGCTTCTGGGGCATATCCATGACCTGGGGCAGTATCCATGAGCTGGGGCATTATCCATGAGCTGGGACATTATCCATGAGCTGGGGCAATATCCATGAGAGGAGCTGGGGCAGTATATCCATGAGAGGAGCTGGGGCAAAATCCATGAGAGGAGCTGGGGCAAAATCCATGAGAGGAGCTGGGGCATTATCCATGAGAGCAGCTGGGGCAATATATCCATGAGAGGAGCTGGGGCAGTATATCCATGAGAGGAGCTGGGGCAAAATCCTTGAGAGGAGCTGGGGCAGTATATCCATGAGAGGAGCTGGGGCATTATCCATGAGAGGAGCTGGGGCAGTATATCCATGAGAGGAGCTGGGGCAAAATCCATGAGAGGAGCTGGGGCAGTATATCCATGAGAGGAGCTGGGGCATTATCCATGAGAGGAGCTGGGGCAGTATATCCATGAGAGGAGCTGTGGCAAAATCCATGAGAGGAGCTGGGGCAAAATCCATGAGAGGAGCTGGGGCATTATCCATGAGAGGAGCTGGGGCAATATCCATGAGAGGAGCTGGGGCAATATCCATGAGAGGAGCTGGGGAAAAATCCATGAGAGGAGCTGGGGCAATATCCATGAGAGCTGCTGGGGCATTATCCATGTGTGCTGGGGGCAGTATCCATGTGTGCTTGGGGCAGTATCCATGTGTGTTGCGGGCATATCCATGAGAGCTGGGGCAATATCCATGTGTGAGCTGGTCTGGGGCAATATATCCATGTGTGAGCTGAGGCGCAATATATCCATATGTGAGCTGAGGCGCAATATATCCATATGTGAGCTGGGGCAATATATATCCATGGGTGAGCTGCTGGGGGCAATATATAATTGTGAACTGGAGCAATATATCCATATGTGAGCTGGGGGCAATATATATCCATGGATGAGCTGCTGGGGGCAATATATCCAGAGCTGCTGGGGGCAATATATATCCATGTGTGCTTTCACTGCCTTCGAACAGGCATCTTACTTGCTGGCAGTTGGCAAAAAGTTGTGTGAGCATATGAGAGAGCTCCGCAGCAATAAATCTCACAGTAATGTGCGCTGTGTGTATGAGCATTCAGTGTTATATGGGAGTACTGATTTAGGAGTAAGAGTAGTTAAAAAAAATCTGTAAAACTCGGGGGGGGGGGTGACACCATAAATTACCGCACCGGGTGACACCAACCCTAGTGACGCCACTGAAGTAGACTAGTTTCCTCCACCCTATTCAGCGTCACCAGCAGCCGGGATTTTTGAATTTCCCGGCCCCCAGTCACCAGATTGGCCACTAGTGATGTCAGCATGCAGACAGGATGCTGGCGTCACTTTCTGAGACCAATCGCGGGGTAGCGACTAACGAGTCTCTCAGAGAGGCAGCCGATAGATCGGGTCTGTGCATGCTCACAGCTCCGTTCCATCATTCCGTGCAGACGCCACGAAACTTGCTTACATAAAGTGCACAATTCCCGTAGTGGTACGCGATTTGCATTTTCTGCGCTACGCGAGTTGCATACGAGGGCAGAAAAGCTTCAGGGACTTCCAGGTTTGGGAAACCCTGAGCCGAGGAGCAGGAACTGCGTGTGGTGAAGGGGAAGAGGTGTGTAAAATCACCCAAAAAGGAAAAAGATAATAATAGTTGGGCAGAGGCTGTAAGCAGCTTCTGCCCAATTATTAAACAACAAAAGTTTCAATAGAGTATCCCTTTAAAGTCTTCATATTGATGATTTTGGCCATTTGGTTATAGATAAGACATGGTAGTGAAAAAGATGAGTTGGGCCACTGAAATCTGGTGATTGTCTGGTGAATTTGGGATCTAGCTAGGGATATAAGGAAGATGACTTATGATATGAAATCTGTCACACTCATTCGAGGGGTTGCTGGAACCCAATGGACAGTAGGCCACAGAGGAGGTATAGCACGGTACAAAAGGACAATCCATAAACAGTGGTCAATGGTAGCGAATGTCGAGGCTGGCACAAAGGTTTGTAAACTAGGTGGTGTCATGCCAGCCCCATGAGCCTGCCTGTAGTCACATAGCTTGCTGTTTGCTCCATACCTGTGTAGCGCTGTGTTTAAAAAGACTGTTCTGCTGCATTTACTTGCAATGGCCACCAGAGGGAGACAGAGACCATGCTAAGATTATGCTGGACAAACACAGAAAACATTGGGACTACATTTCCCGGCATGCTTTGGGGGCAGACACAGGAAGTGGGTGGGACACAGACGCTTACATCCTGAGCCTCGTGGAGAGAGCTGGCAGAGCGCGCCAGGGAGTGGGAGAAGCAAGACCCAGTGCTGCAGAACGTGACTAGGCCGGTGCGCAGCTGGGGCCTGACAGAGCTAAAGACCGGGTTATTCAGCCTTACCAGAGGAAGACCCAGAGATTCACAGGACTACCCGCGCTGATATTGAGGAAGCTGAAAGACCCCGAGTAAGGAGTACCGCAGATCGATCGGACAGGGAGAGCAGGCGGTGAGCTGGACATCTTGCGGCAGGTGCAGAAAGCCAGACAGTGGATCCAGTAACCAAGAGAACCCCAGTCAACATCGAGCGGAGAGACGCCCTGGGTCGAGCGGAGCATCAAGTATCTGGCGGATGGGTGAGAGGCCTTCCGGGCCGTTGTGAATATAAAGCACGCTGCTGTTTGTTTCCAAAACCCACAGGGCCCCAACTTGACTAGTCGAAGATACCTCATAAGGAATTCACTGGCCAGTTGAATATTGTACCCGGGTACCATAACACACACACACACACGTACATTCTGGGACATAACCTGTGCGGGACTCACTCCCCAATCCTCAAGAAAGGGGATTAAAGATATATTTTCTTCATTTCTTTTCCGCTGTGCGTTCCTCGAATTACGAAGCATCGTATTTCTTTTCCGCTGCGCGTTTCTCGAATTACGAAGCATCGTATTTCTTTTCCGCTGCGCGTTTTCCGCATTCCGAAGTACTGTAAATATATATACGAACACCGTGTTATTCATTATATGCTATTTGTTCTAGTAAACTATATAATTTATAAAATCCACAACGGTGCTGGAGTATATTTATTCCCTAGTGCGGGGAGACTGACCCGAGGTTCAATTTCAGCGGCTCCTCCGGGAGTGAGCGCTACACCTGCATATCCACCCAAGGGTTAATTCCTGCTCTGATCATATGGTTGTGCATATAACCTGGACACACCCTTCCATCCACGCTCTCTCATTTTGTATTTCCCCATCCTAGCTACCGTGAGGATCTGTGAGCTGCCTCTTCCTGAGTCTGTCTGCATTCCCTATGGTCCTCTCTACTGTTATTGTCTACAAGTCTTCCTGCTTCATCTGCCTGCATTACAACAAGTCCTTTGCGAAGAGCTCCTGGTTCCAGGCCTGTGGATCCTGTCTGCAGGTGGACACTGCCTAGTCCACTATCCCTGGTGTATTGTGACCATACCTGTGGCTATCTGCATTCGAGCCTCGCTCCACCATCCTGCTCTCAAGATACTTTGCAAAGAGCTCCTGGTTCCTACGTGGTGGACACTGCATAGCCCACTATCCCTGGTGCATCAAGACACTACCTCTGTGCAGAGAGACTTGTATATTTGTTTTCAGTACTCTATATTGTGTATAGACTGTTTGCTGTGTTCCTACCTTTTCTGGAATACACTTTATATACTTATACGGCTTCCGGTGTCTGCCTGATTTGCTCTCCCCCCAGTTCTTGGGAATATAAACTTAAACCTAGAGCTCCGCCATGGCTCCATCGTGGCGTGAGCCTGACAGGTGGATAGCAAAGGGTCAAGTATCAGGAGAGCAATAGAATCAGGAAGAAGGTACTTGGCTACAACACTGTTGGAACAATACTGAAGCAATGCCAGAGAGGGTTCTCTGGTCTTATATAGGAGGTGGACTCGCCTCCAGCTCAGTATCCGCCCCTCCTTTCCCTATTGGGTACTGGCCCTATAGCTTCTCCCTGGACCATGCTGGCTTCTGGCCTGCTTTGTTCCCGCCCACCGGACCTATCAAAAGTTAGACCAATCCCCGGGCGCCATCTTGGCCGGACCCCCACGTGCGGCGTGCGCCGGCGTCTTGCATGGCTGCTGTGCCAGACAGGAGACCATGTGCTACCAGGGGTTTGGCTGCCCAGGACGCGAGGGTCGGAAGACCAGAGGACCTGGGGGTGCGGGACAGGAGCACCACGATGGCCCGCTGATCCCAGGGAGGGAGCCGGCAATGGGCAAGGATGGACGCGGCCATTGGTGAGGCGTGACAAAATCCTAGGCTAATAATGTGGTAAGAGTTGGCTAGCAACTTGGGGACAGAAAGGCAAATGGCAAGGGGGAAAAGAAATGCTAATTACTTGTTAGAGAACTTGACTAGAGACATGGGAAATCTTGGGCTACAAATGTGATTTAATGACACATAGGTGAGTCTCGAGACATGAAGAATGGGATAATGACATGTGTAGAAAAATACACATTGTACCTGTTACCTGTAGAAGTGCAAAATAGGTGAAGATGCTCCTCTGCATTCACGGACAATACACTAGGGGCTCTATTACATTCTTCACGCAAACGTTGACGCTCACCTGCGTGAGCATTAACGTTTGCTGCAGTATTTACCGCATATTACAATCCAAACGCAAACGGGTTAAAAAACCCGTTTGCGTTTGGTACCTTGCGCTTCTCAGCGCGAGGTTACTGTACTTTGCGCTCCCTATACTTAACATGGGGAGCGCAAAGTGTTAATCAGCACTGGATTACAAAGTCCCAACGCTGATTAACGCCTGGCTCTGGTCGATGCAAAGTTAACCAGAGCCAGGACTTGGTGTTAACGGATTCCGCTTCTGCAGAATCCATGCACTTAACACTAGCTTAAAAAATTAAAAAACAATCCTATACTCACCCTCTGTCCCGCGGCGAGGACCGCAGCTCCAACCGCTCCTCCGGCCGGCGGGAGCAGGGAAAGACTGGGGGAAAAAGTCCCCCCAGTCTCTCCCTGCGGATCACTACGCCGACCAGCCGGATCTCGCGAGGCGAGATCCAGCTGGTCACGTGACCGGCAGGGAGGAACTCAATGGAGTCCTATGTACTCCAGCGAGTGGATGCTCACGGCTGCGCTCAGCGCGCCCGCGAGCATCCCTGATTTTTACGCTCGGAAACAATGCAGGCAGCATTTTTTGCGCCTGCATTGTAATCCAGTGTTAAAACGCGGGCGCAAGGGGGAAAACTGCGGGCGCTCTTTTTCCTCCCTTGTGCCAGCGTTTTAACGCGAAGATTGTAATTTAGCCCTAGATGTGTTCATAAACTCTGAAGGTTTCGAAACTCCACCCAATAGCAAACATGAACGTGCCTCGACTGACGTAGTACAAGCTTCTTTCTGGAACTTATCGGCTTGGTTGCCTTTCCACTTCTCCCTCGGAGTCTAATCTATATATATAAACGCGTAAATCCTGACTAACTGACTCATCAACGCCCAGCTGAAACCGTTTAACCTAGGAATGTGAAATTTTGAAGATGCACTGTTTTTATGATGTAGGCACCCACTAAGGAAGGATTTCTGGAAACTCCGCCCCTAAGGGGGTGAAAAAGGGGGTTGAATAATTTAAACAGGATACCTATAGCTCAAAAACAGAAGATGCTACAGATGTGAAAATCGGTATTTAGATTCGTCTTGAGAAATAAAAAAATACGTATTTTACCGTTTTTAAAAAATTCGACTGGGGGGGCGAAAAAAGGGGGTTGAATATTTAAAATATTTTAAACAAGATACCTATATCTTAAAAACAGAAGATTGTACAGACGTGAAAATCGGTATTTAGATTCTTCTTGACAAATAAAAAAACACGTATTTTACCATTTTCTGAAAATTCCTTGGGGGGGGCAAAAAGGGGGTTGAATACTTTTATCATAAACGCGAAAGTCCTGACTGATTGACTCATCAACGCCCAACTGAAACCGTTTATCTTAGGAATGTGAAATTTTGAAGGTGCACTGTTTTTATGATGTGGTCACCCACTAAGGAAGGATTTTTGCAAACTCCGCCCCTAATGGGGTGAAAAAGGGGGTTGAATATTTTAAACACGATACCTATAGCTCAAAAACAGAAGATGTTACAGATGTGAAAATCGGTATTTAGATTCTTCTTGAAAAATAAAAAAAACATGTATTTTACAGTTTTTCAAAAATTCAACTGGGGGCAATAAAAGGGGGGTTGAATACTTTTATCATAAACGCGAAAGTCCTGACTGACTGACTGACTGATCAACGCCCAGCTGAAACCGTTTAACCTAGGAATGTGAAATTTTGAAGGTGCACTTTTTTTATGATTTAGGCGCCCACTAAGGAAGGATTTTTGGAAAATCCACCCATAAAGGGGTGAAAAAGGGGGTTGAATATTTTAAACAGGATACCTATAGCTCAAAACAGAAGATGCTACAGATGTGAAAATCGGTATTTAGATTTGTCTTGAAAAATAAAAAAACATGTATTTTACCATTTTTCAAAAATCCAAGGGGGGGCGAAAAAAGGGGGTTGAATATTTTAAATATTTTAAACAGGATACCTGTATCTCCAAAACAGACAATGTTACAGTCCTGAAAATTGGTATTTATATTCGTCTTGAAAAATAAAACAACACGTATTTTGCCATGTTCTGAAAATTTCTGGGGGGGGGGCAAAAACAGGGGTTGAATACCTTTATCAGTATACCTATATTTAAAAACCGAAGATGTTACGGATTTGAAATTTGGTATTTACAATCTTCGTGAAAAAACCAAACATGTTTTTTACCATTTTCCACAAATCCAATTGGGGGGGGGGTCGGGGGAAAGGGGTCTGAATATTTTTATCATTATACCTATATTTCAAAAACCAAAGATGTTACAGACGTGAAATTTGGTATTTACAATCTTCTTGAAAAATAAAAACAGGTGTTTTGCCATTTTCCAAACATCCCAAGGGGGGGATGAAAGAAAGGGGGGCTGAATACTTTTAATCAGGATACCTATATCTCAAAAACAGAAGATGTTACATACGTGAAAATTGGTATTTAGATTCGTCTTGAGAAACAAAAAAACACCTATTTTACCATTTCCCAAAAATTCAGTGGGAGGGGCAAAAAGGGGGGTTGAATACTTTTATCAGTGTACCTATATTTTAAAAAAAAAAGATGTTACAGGTGTGAAATTTGGTATTTACAATCTTCGAGAAAAAAAATAAACATGTATTTTGCTATTTTCCACAAATCCAAACGGGGGGGGGGTCGAGGGAAAGGGGTCTGAATACTTTTATCAGTATATCTATAGTTCAAAAACCAAGATGTTACAGGTGTGAAGTTTGGTAATTACAATCTTTTGAAAATAAAGAAACACGTGTTTTACCATTTTCCAAAAATCCAAGTGGGGCGTAAAAAAAGGGGGGGTTAATACTTTTAAACATGATACCTACATCTCAAAAACAGAAGATGTTACAGATGTGAAAATTGGTATTTAGATTTGTCTTGAGAAACAAAAAAACACCTATTTTACCATTTCCCAAAAATTCAGTGGGAGGGGCAAAAAGGGGGTTGAATACTTTTATCAGTATACCTATATTTCCAAAAACCAAAGATGTTACAGGTGTGAAATCTGGCACTTACAATCTTCTTGAAAAATAAAAAAACCCACATGTTTTACCATTTTCCAAGAATCCCACGTGGTGGGTGAAAAAAGGGGGGTTAATACTTTTCAACAGGATACCTATATCTCAAAAACAGAAGATGTTACAGACGTGACAATTGGTATTTAGATTCGTCATGAAAATAAAACAACACGTATTTTACCATTTTCCAAAAATCCAGTGGGGGGGGGCAAAAAGGGGGATGAATACCTTTATCACTATACCTATATTTCAAAAACCAATGATATAGGTGTGAAATTCGATATTTACAATCTTCGTGCACAAAAACCCCATGTTTTACCATTTTCCGAAAATCCAGTTAAGGGGGAGTGGGGGAAAGGGATGTGAATACTTTTATCAGTATACCTATATTTCAAAAACCAAAGATGTTACAGGTGTGAAATTTGGCACTTACATTCTTCTTGAAAAATAAAAAAACACGTGTTTTACAATTTTCCAAAAATCCCAAGTGGGGGGAAAGGGGGGGTGCTACCAAAAAAACTCAAGTTTCTTTTAAAAAACTATTTTAACAAATCCTAAAATCCACGCGAGCGAAGCCGCGGGCAAAAGCTAGTTAACTATGATTGTTCTCATTCTTCTTCTTATCCATATTTCAGTCTGGTAAGTTCCAAGTAGTACCGGTGTAACCTCCATATTTCCCTCCATTGTAACTGTGTAGTCTCCAAAAGAAAGTGCAACAACACCAATAAATCCAACATTTTAGCTCATCCGCGACCTTGCAAATATTCGGCTAGTTTTACTGAGACATTATGTTGTGCACAAAAGAGGGACTGATATAAACCACCAGCGCAATGAGCAATGGCCATTACATCCTTAATTGTTATCCATTACCACTGGTTCTTCCTCTAGAAGTGACACTTCCAGGAGTGACGGAAAGGCATGACACTGCTGTCAGCATGGGTTAATTAGACGTTGATTTGTTGGCTCAATCCACCACTGACGCTTTTCTTAACATTTCAGAATTAACTTATAGGTATTGATCAGCCCTGCTGATATGATGAAGGGCTCTTGGCTCGCTCACCCGGCTGGGATAAGGTCACTTTATCATCCATCAGCGGCATTGTTTGCTCTCGTGGATCCCTTAAGTCCTTTCATCTCTATCCGCAATTAACCAACAAGGAGGCAAAAGAATTACCTGTGCGCCGCGTCCACGCTATCGCCGAAATTACAGGGAAAGATTTACAGTGCTTTGAGCTTTCACTGGAAGCGAAACGAGACATGGGAAATTTTATGATTCCCAACTTCAACTTATTCCCTTCCACCCGTCACGAGTTTTTATAAAGTGCTAACAGGTTCTGTAGCGCTGTACAATGGGAGAGGCAGAATAACCATATACATACAAGGTAAACACAAGGAACAGTAGGAGAGAGGGCCCTGCTCAAGAGCTTACAATCTAAGAGGAGAGTGGGTGACACGCTAGGTGAGGGTAAATAGAGTACAGGAAATAGCAGGGTGCGTGTGGGCTGGGTGGAGGATGGGGTAAGAAATGAACAGGTCCTATGCTGAAAAAAGGGAAAAAAGCATCATGAGAAATTTCCCTTACCTGCTCCCTTATAGCGAACCTGGTCCACATCAGGGGCTTTATTAGCGTCTGGCCTTGAAATAATAGGGAGGCGAAGGGGAGGCAATTTGTGTAGCGTAGGAACCGTAAATATATTTTATGCACTTTCCGTACGCAAGTTCCATAGTGCCTGCGACTCTAGCTGTGTGCGCATGCAAAGATCCGATCCATCGCTGCCTCTTTGACCGACCGATGCAGTGCTTGGTCTCGGAGAGAGTGACGTCGGCAGGTTCTGTGTCTGCTGACATCACTAGTGACCGATCTTGTGACCATCAGCCGGGAAATTAAAAAATCCCAGCTGCTGGTGACACTGGGTGGGCCCTATTCCTTGGTGAACTCTAAAATGGGGGCGCTAACGGGGAAAATCTGCGCCTGCAGGCAGTGGCATCACAAGGGTTGGTGTCACCCGGTGCGGGCCGCACCCCCTGCCCCCCCTGCGACGCCCCTGCCTGCAGGTTTCCCCATAGCGTCCCCATTTTAGCATGATATTCCGGAGCAGGCGCGACCTCGGCACCTTGGGAAACTCGTGGTAGAGCTTCTGCGCCGCCGTGAGTATCACCTTCTCGAGTCCATAGGATCCTAAGGACGCTTGTGCTTCCGGGCTGCGAGCCCTGCGACATCTCGCTCCAGCGAGATCACGCAGCACCGCAGAGTGATCACAGAGGGAGACTGGGGACTATTTGTTCCCAGTCTCACTTTGCTAGCGGCCAGGAGAAGCGGCGGATCGGGCCACCATTAAAGGGTGGGGGAGGCAGAACAAGGTGCACTCCTCACATCCTGACCACTTTATAAATGTGAGGTGGTCAGTATGAGTAGAGTGTCCCTTTAAATGAACAAAATATATATATATATATATATAGTGTGTTTATTATTGCAGAAGCCACTTACACATCACAGAAATTAGATGAATTGCATCCCAGAACCCCTGTGCCACATTCCCCATATGCAGCAAGGAATTCTGGGTAGGATATGCAAATGACATCTGTCTCACTTTTATGCATCCTGGATCTGTTATTACACAGAACCCTAAAATCAATGCTATGCCACACCGTGGCTTTGTAGCAGAGATAAGGTTATGCAATTGGTCATCATGCCTAGCTCCTGCTGATGAGGGTCCAACAAACCCGAAACTGCGCTGTCTTAGGAGTGGCTTTGACCAGTTGCATAAACCTTATCTCTGCTAGAAAGCCATAGTGTGGCATAACATTGATTTTAGGGTTCTGTGTAATAACAGATCCAGGATGCATAAAAGTGAGACAGATGTCATTTGCATATCCTACCCAGAATTCCTTGCTGCATATGGGGAATGTGGCACAGGAGCTCTGGGATGCAACTCATCGAATTGCTGTGATGTGCAAGTGGCTTCTGCAATAATAAACATAACTTATTATAGCGTGGAGGCTTTTTATCTCACTTTTTGTCCTCCACCACAACCCATGTAGATATATATAGATATATATATAGGGCACTATTACATTCTTTGCGCAAAAATGCTCACGCAGCGCTATTTTTTTGCGCACAGCGTTAAACGTTAACGCGCGTAAATTAACGCTGGTATTACAATCCGAGCGCATTTTTTCATCCGCCAAAAAATACCGCACGGAAAAAAGATGCCTGCGCGCAGGAAATCGGTGTGCGGACTGTTTTTTTCACGCGATTCAGCCAATCAGAATTAAGAACCACAATTGTCTCCCGTTCAGTTTTTGCGCCTGTCAAAATCAATCTGAGTATATATGCTGCAGCAATAATAAAAACACGCACAATCTCTCGATTTTATTGTTTGGGTATGTGTAGAATGTGTAACTATACTTTGCCGTATTTTGGTGTATTTGGTTTCGGCCAGGACGTTCAGATTCTCTGTTACCACCAGCTTTTCAAAGACGTTAAAATTATGCGCGCAAACTTTGTCCGTTAAATTTTGCCCGAAGATTGTAATACCATCCGCGTACCAGCGCACAAACGCATTTGCGCTCACAATGTTAAGTATAGGAGGCGCAACGTACATTATGCTCGCAAAGGGTTCGCTCAGGTTCACCCGCGTTAGACGTTAACGCGCATTTTTTGCGCAGACATTGTAATACGACGTTCTGCGCGAAGGGTTTTTCCCCTCGCGTTAATGCGTTTTTGCGCACGCGTTGACGTTTGCGCGAAGAATGTAATAGAGCCCATACTGTATATACGCACACAATATTTATTTAATAATATATATGCACATTTTCCTTTCAAGAGCTTTCGCCACAAACCAATGCTAATTTTCTAAGTAAATCCCTTTAAAACCAGAAAAAACTCAAGCTGGGTGAGGATTGATAGTGAATGTGTCTGTATACATCGTATCATTGCATAATGTCCCCAAAATCAGACCTGCCTTCTTATTTAAAGGCTATAAATCAATTTCACACCCTATTAAAACATATCCGCTCGGAGTTCGCTTTTCCTCCCAGAAGGGACTGTACTTTCAAAGTACTTAATCTTGTGGGACTTTCTATTTTTTTTTTTTGAAGGACATTTTTCAAGAAAAACCTGACACCGGACATATTATTGCCATTAGTTAATGTTGGCTTTAAGTGAAATAAGTCATAAAAGTTGCATTATTCTTTGAAAATAGCATTTAGCTGCGATTTCTTTATGGAACACCCTCGATGGATGTCGTTTTGCAGTTTTTATTCCTGTAATATAAATTTTCCCGAGGTCGTTTCCATCCATTTATTATTATTTTCAGATTATGTTGTTTTTATTGGATTTAATCCTCTAGGTGCCGGGTTATTGTGAAGCCTGTGGAGCAGCCTGTGGAGCAGCCTGTAGAGCAGCCTGTGGCGCAGCCTGTGGAGCAGCCTGTAGAGCCGCCTATGGAGCAGCCTGTGGCGCAGCCTGTGGCGCAGCCTGTGGAGCAGCCTGTGGAGCAGCCTGTAGAGCAGCCTGTGGAGCAGCCTGTGGCGCAGCCTGTGGAGCAGCCTGTAGAGCAGCCTGTAGAGCAGCCTGTAGAGCCGCCTATGGAGCAGCCTGTGGCGCAGCCTGTGGCGCAGCCTGTGGAGCAGCCTGTGGCGCAGCCTGTGGATCAGCCTGTGGCGCAGCCTGTGGATCAGCCTGTGGAGCAGCCTGTGGAGCAGCCTATGGAGCAGCCTGTAGAGCAGCCTGTAGTGCAGCCTGTGGAGCAGCCTGTAGAGCAGCCTGTGGAGCAGCCTGTGGCGCAGCCTGTGGAGCAGCCTGTAGAGCAGCCTGTAGAGCAGCCTGTAGAGCAGCCTGTGGAGCAGCCTGTGGCGCAGCCTGTGGAGCAGCCTGTGAAGCAGCCTGTAGTGCAGCCTGTGATTGAACAACATCTGACAAACAGTACAGGAGGAGATGAGGGCCCTATTCCCGTAGGAACTCACAATCTAGGAGGGTTGGGGTTGGAAACAGGAGGAGAGGACTGTAAGGTGAGAGTGATTGATGGTTGCGTCAGTGAGTTGGGTGGTAGGCTTCCCTAAATAGGAACGTTTTAAGGGAGCGTTTGAAGGAAGAGAAGTTAGGGGAAAGTCTGACAGTACGAGGGAGAGCGTTCCAGAGAGTGGGGGCTGCGCGTGAGAAATCCTGCAGTCTATCATGGGAAGAGGTGATGTGGGGAGAAGCTAGGCGCAGGTCACTGTTTGACCTTAGGGAGCGGGCTGGGGTGTATTTGGTGATTAGTGAGGACAGGTAGTGGGGAGCTGAGTTAGTGAGGGTTTGTAGGTAAGGATAAGGATTTTGAACTTAATTCTGCAGTGGATGGGGAGCCAGTGAAGGGACTCACAGAGGGGAGCGGCAGAGACAGAGCGGCGGGTGAGGTGAATTAGCCTGGCGGAGGTGTTCAGGATGGATTGTAGGGGGGAGAGGCGGGACAGAGGGAGGCCAGATAAGAGATTATTACAATAGTCGAGTCGGGAGATTACCAGGGCGTGTATGAGTTGTTTTGTGGTGACAGCGGTAAGAAATGGCCGAATTCTGGAAATATTACGCAGTTGGTATCGGCAGGAGGAGGAAAGAGACTTGATGTGGGGGATGAAGGAAAGAGCAGAGTCAAGTGTAACTCCAAGGCAGCGAACTTGGTTTGATGGGGAGATGGTGATACCCTCCACCGTGATAGAGAAGTCAGGAGGTGGGGAGGCATTGGAGGGAGGAATAAGTAGGAGTTCAGTCTTTGACATGTTGATCTTTAGGTGGTGGGAGGCCATCCAGGAGGAGATGCCAGATAAACAGTCACTGACTTTTGAGAGGACAGGGGGAGAGAGATCAGGGGTAGAGAGGTAGATCTGAGTGTCATCAGCGTAGAGGTGGTAATTAAAGCCAAAGCTGTTGATGATTTTGCCCAGGGAGGAGGTGTAGATGGAAAAGAGCAGAGGACCAAGGACAGAGCCTTGAGGTACACCAACAGATAGAGGCAATGAGGAGGAGGAGTTACCAGCAAAGGACACACAGAAGGACCTGTTGGATAAATAGGAGTCAACCCAAGCAAGTGCAGTGTCACCGAGACCCAGAGAGTTGAGGGTCTGTAGAAGGAGGGGGTGGTCAACAGTGTCAAAAGCAGCCGAGAGGTCAAGCAGGATGAGAATAGAATAGTGGCCGTGTTTTTTAGCAGTTAGGAGGTCGTTGGTGACTTTGGTGAGGGCAGTTTCAGTTGAGTGTAGGGGACGGAAGCCAGATTGCAGGGGGTCAAGTAGGGAATTGGAGGACAGGAAGAGGGAGAGGCGGTTGAAGACTAGTTTTTCTAAGAGCTTTGATGTGAAGGGAAGCAGGGATACAGGGCGGTAGTTGGATGGAGAGTTGGGATCTAGGGATGGTTTCTTTAGTAAAGGGGTAACTAGCGCGTGTTTGAAGGCGGATGGAAAGGAGCCAGTGTAGAGAGATAGGTTGAAGATGTGTGTGAGAGCAGGGGTGAGGGAGGAGGAGAGGGGAGGAATTAGATGTGAGGGAATGGGGTCAAGCGGGCACGTGGTGAGATGTGAGGAGGACAATAAGGAATTTACTTCCTCCTCAGTGGCTGGGAGGAAGCGGCAGAGGGTGGCAGAGGGGACCTGTGGGAGTGGAGGTGGCAGATAACTATCTTGTGTTGGGATGTTGCTTCTGATAGTTAAAGTTTTACTGAGGAAGAAGTCTGCCAGGTCTTGAGCGCTGAAGGCAGCTGTGGGGGGAGGTGCAGGTCGGTAGAGGAGGGTGTTGAAGGTGGACCAGAGCCGGTTAGTGTTGGAGGACAGCGTAGATATAAGAGATGAGAAGAAGGATTGTTTGGCCAAGTGGAGGGCAGAGGTGTATGACCGGAGAATAAACTTGAAGTGAACAAAATCAGCTTCAGAGCGGGATTTCCTCTAGGCACGCTCTGCGGTGCGGGAGCATCTTTGCAGGTAGCGAGTTTGGAGGGTGTGCCAGGGCTGAAGCTGGCGGCGTGGGGCCTTACAGAGTCGAAGAGGAGCAAGAGTGTCTAGAGCAGAGATAAGCGTAGTGTTGTAGTGATTAGTAGCAGCATCAGGGCAGGTGAAGGATGAGGTATGAGGGAGGTGGTGAAGTAGGTTGGAGAATTGATGGGGGTCCACAGCATGTAGATTTCTGCGAGTGTGTGTGCGGGGTGGGGGAGCAGGGTGTTTAGGAAGTCCAGATAGGTTGAAAGAGAGAAGGTGGTGGTCAGAGATGGGGAAAGGGCGACACTTGAACTCAGAAATGGAGCAGAGGTTGGAAAAGACAAGGTCAATAGCGTGACCATCGCGGTGGGTAGGGAGGAGGGAGGATTGTGTGAGTCCAAGGGAGGACGTGAGTGAAAGAAGTTTGAAGGCAGCAGGGGCGGAAGGATCATCAATGGGAATGTTGAAGTCCCCGAGAATTAGGCATGGAAGATTAGAAGACAGGAAGTGAGAAAGCCAGGTAGCAAAGTGGTCAAAGAACTGGGAGGTTGGTCCCGGTGGGCGGTAGATGACTGCCACCCTGAGAGCCAGAGGAGAGAACAGGCGGATGCAGTGTGTCTCGAAGGAGGAGAAGGAGAGGGATGGGGGTGGAGGGAGATGCTGGTAGGTGCAGGTGGGAGAGAGCAGGAGTCCGACCCCGCCACCATTTCTCTCACCCGGTCTGGGGGTATGGCTCAAGTGTAGACCGCCATGTGAGAGAGCAGCAACGGAGGCCGTGTCAGAGGGAGTTAGCCAGGTTTCAGTTAAAGCTAGGAGGTTGAAGGAGTTTGAAAGGAAGAGGTCATGGATGCTGTTACGCATTGAGGATGTTTCCTTCAGATACTTCCTGCAAGAGGACTCTCTAAGGATCTAATTATATAATAAATATACCCAATATTAATTAATTATAATAATTATTGGAATTAATATACATACTAAAAAAGTCACACTATGTAACATGTGGTTATGTCGCCGTTTGCTGTGATTGCGGCACGCATTCGCCGCGGCATCGTGTCGATAAGCTCATGCAATGTCACAGCATTTATTTGCATCCAGAGTGGCATTAATTTGTGGCAAGACCTTGTATTGATGATGGGAGAGTCGCAGCGCTGCGTAAAGTCTTCTCCAGCACATTATCCCAAAGATTAACCTCAATTGGGTTAAGGTCTGGACTGTGCGGTGACCAATCCATGTGTGAAAATGATGTATCATGCTCCCTCAACCACTCTTGCACGATTTGAGCCCGATGAATCCTGGCATTGCCATCTTGGAATATGCCCGCTGTGCCATTAAGGGAGAAAAACCCATTGATAGTGTAGCGCTGGGTTAAAACACTGTTGCTGTAGTACTTATTTTTGGCCACCAAAGGGAGACAAGCGCAATGTAAGACACTGGATAATGGGACTACATTTTCTAGCATGCTTTGCGGCGGGAACAGGAAGTGGGTGGGCAGGAGAGACTTACATCCGCAGCCTCGTGGGGAGAACGAGCAGAGCGCGCAGAGGAGTGAAGAGATTAAGACGCACGAGAGTAAGACAATGATCGTGACCAGGCCGGAGCGCAGGTGCGGCCTTGCGGAGCTGGAGACCGATTTCACTTTACTTGCCAAAGACCTAGTGATCCACCGCTGGGAAGTTTACACAGATACAGAGTATGCTGAAGGACCCCAAGTTAGGAGACCACAGATGATCTAATGGAAGTGCAGGCGGTGAGCTGAACATCTTGTGCAGAAACAGACAAACAAGACAGCGGATCCGGTGACACAGAGTCCCAGTCAGATCGAGCGGAGATACGTCCTGGGTCGAGCAGAGTGCAGAGTATCTGGTGGATGGGTGAGAGGCCTTCCCGGCCACAGTAAAAATAATAAAGCACGCTGCAGTTTTGTCAAAACCTACAGGGCCCCAACGTGACTAGTCGAAGACACATTGAAATCATTCACTGGCCAGTTGAATATTGTACCCGGGTACCATACACGCATACATGCACACTTTCTTGGGACACAACCTGTACGGGACTCACACTCCAACCACGAAGGGGTTAAAATTCCTTTTTTCTTTTCCGCTGCGCGTTTCTCGCATTACGAACTACTGTAAATATATATACGTATACCGTGTTGCTCTTTATATGCCAGTTTATTCAGTAAACTATATAATTTATAAAATCCACAACAGTGCTGGTGTATATTTATTCCCTAGTGCGGGGAGACTGAGCCGAGGTTTAAATTCAGCGGCTCCTCCGGGAGTGAGCGCTACAATAGAAAAACTGCTCATTCAGGGCTCTATTACAATCTTCACGCAAACGTTAACCACTTCAATGCGGAGGACGCGCTGAGCGTGTCCTCCGCATTACCGCTGCTGTGCGGAGGACGCGCTGAGCGCGTCCTCCCATTGGGGTCAGCGTTCGGCCGGTGCATTCGGGCATTCGGAACCGCAGCCGCCGGAATTAGGTGTCATCGCGCCCCCCCCGCATGTGTGGAGGAGGCGCCTGAAAGGGAGGGGGGGAGGTCCTTCGGACCTCTCTCCCTCCCGATCGGCGGCGTTGCGGGGGTTAACCCAGGCACCATTTGGAAGGGCACAGCCTGCCCTTCCAAATGGTGCCTGGCATTAACCCCTGGGGAGCTGGATCGCGATCCTTTCCCGGAGCCGATTCGCGATCCTTTCCCGGAGCTGGCCGACATCTTGGATGTCGGCCAAGCCTCCAGGAACTCCCCCTGAGGACTGGCGTCATCGTGCGTAGCACGATGACGCCAGTCCTAGAGTTAACCCCTAACTGCCACCAACGGTGGAGATAGGGAGTTCCAATGAACTCCCTATCTCCCGATCCGTGGCAGTTAGGGGTTAATGTTTGGTATGGTTGGATCGGCCAGAGCATGGCCGTTCCAACGATACCAAACATGAAAGTGAAAAAGTTTTTAAAAAAAAATTAAAATTAAAATTAAAAATAAAAATATATTTAAAAAAAATTATAAAAAAAAATAAACATTTTTTTTTCTTTTTTTTGGTTCGTTAATGCAGCAATATTGTTCCCATTTCAATTATAATGTGAACAATGATGCTGCACTAACGATTTTTGTATGCGGTGCGTTTGTTAAAAATCGCGTAATTTTCCCCAAAAAAAATGTAACGAGACCCCATCTCTAATTTTTTTAACAAGCGCACCCCATACAAAATATAACCGCAATTGCTCGCATGTTAAAATGTGAAAAAAAACACTTTACACGTTGTAAATTATTGAAAATACATATTTTATTGCATTTTTTGTTATAATATACAGACATGACATAACGTATACATATAATAATGACATATTAGGAATCTACCGAGTCTGACGGAAAGAACGATATATAATATGTCTGGGTCATATACTAAAATAAGCCTTCAAAACACGTTTAAACATGATGAGCAAAACCGGTAAAAATGACCTCAGCACAGAGGTGTGAAAAGCCTCAGCAGCGAAAGGGTTAACGAGTGCGCAAAAACTCATTATCGCGAGGGGCAAAACCCTTTTACAAAGTCAGACTCAGCGCAACAAACGCGCGCATTCATCTACCGCGGGTGAACCTGCGCAAACCCTGCGCGAGCTTACTGTACGTTGCGCATCCTATACTTAACATTGTGAGTGTGTTTTTTATTGATGCAGCATATACTGTATGCTCAGATTGACTTTGACAGGCACAAAAACTTAACGGGAGACAATTGTGGTTCTTAATTCTGATTGGCTGAATCGCGTGAAAAAAACAGTCCGCACACCATATTCTGCACGCAGCGTTAATGTGCGCGCGTTTTGCGCGTCCGTCTTACGCGCGTCATTTTTCGACGGATGAAAAAATCCGCACGCATTGTAATACCAGCGTTATTTTGCGTGCGTTAACGTTTAATGCTTCCCGCACAAATTGACACGCTACGCGAGGGTTTTTTGCACAAAGATTGTAATAGGGCCCTCAGTATATTCAGGGAGTCACACAACCTCATTCTTTTTGGCACATAACGTTGCTGAACCTAGACCTGAGTGACCATCTAAAGCCACCCCAGATCATGACAGGCTTGTACGCAAGGTGGGGACTTTCTTTGGCCAGATGGTGTATATGAAGGGAGTATGTGGAGGCGAGAGAAGATATATATATGGAATATTGGGGGAGATGGAGGGAGATATAAGGGAAATTATATGTTAGTATGAGTGAGAGACACATAAATTCGCTCCTCTGCTCTCTGGTCAGATATTACACTCACACACCGGCTCTCCACACAAACACACCCCTGTATTCACACACACATGTTGCATATTTATACCCCAGCATTAAGGCACACAGCACTGCAGGACAGAGGGGCTCCCAGGGGCTTAATGTTTATTAATGTTCATAAGATTGCTCCCTTTTCGTCCTCCAAATTGTAGAAGGGTAAGATTTTCGGCTGGTGCAAGGGGTGTGCCTAGTATGCAGTTTCTGGATGCTCCTTATCTCCAAAAACAGCGTATCCTGAGAAATGATCTGATTGCGCCAGGAAGGCATTAAAGGGTTAATTCAATGAAACCACCAATCACCCCCCGAGACTGCTGATTGCATCAATAATGCCTTCCAGCAACAGCAAAGCCAATTAATGCATAATATGAGACGTTGGATAACGGCCGCCTCTCGTTATCCCCCCCCCACCCGTCACCCTCTCTCTGCAATCTGCAGCGATCATCTTTTTTACGCGTCTGTGCAAAGCTATTTCCTCTTACGCAGCATCGAGGTGCAATAAAAAGCATGGCTGGCTCTGCGCTGGCAAGGCCAAGCCATTCCATTTAGGAATCTTTCCTTTTTTATGGGCCACTAACAAGCGCATAACGCCATCCGCCAGCAGGTGACATTTGTCAGCCGATAAGTATGGTTTTATGAGCTTATCACACGGGATCGAAGCTTAGTACATAGCAGATTCATTTTTAATGAGATGATGACTGCTCGTTTAAATATTATTTCATGGTATCAACTGTGTATGTGTATAAAAACTGAAAACGAATGCGTACAGCTCAACAAACAAAGAGTTTTCCTGTTTTGGGTTGGGTTTTTAGCCATTGACGCAGACCAGCCCAGTTGTTGCATCGTTGAGTTTGCCGGCCGGTGAGAGATGAAGACGGGAGTCCGGTGGGAATCGGGGGACTTTCCTCAGTGGTTGATATGCACTTTATGGACGAACGTATCGGGACGCACCTCTTAATGATGGAATTTGCGTGTTTCAATCCGAACCATTGCCACATGTTTTATAAATCGCGCCCCTAACCATGCAATCTGCATAACCAATCATTTGTGTAATAAATGGGTGGTTGTGAAGAGCGCCTTTCCTATCCCAACATGACTGTGCCCCGGCGCACAAAGAAAGCTCCATAAAGACATGGCTGGGTGGGTTTGGTGTGGAAGAACCTGACTGGCCGCACAGAGCCCTGACCTGAACCCCATCCAATGCCTTTGGGATGAAATGGATGGAGATTGTGAGCCAGACCTTCTCGTCCAACATCCGTGCCTGACCTCACAAATGATCTACTGGATGAATGGGTAAAAATTCCCAAAATCTTGTGGAAAGCCTTACCAGAAGACTGGAAGCTGCAAAGGGCAGGGGGGCCAACTCCATATTAACGCCATGCCATAAAAGTTCGTATTGGAGTAATGTTCAGGTGTTCCGATACTTTTGTGTTCCTTATATTTTAATTACTAGTCACAACGATTATAGAGAAAAGACAGCGCCCAATCAAACAGCGGTGCGCTCATGATGATGTCATAATGGTGATGGCAAATTCAACTGGTTACTTGAGATGGTGAAAAGGCCATTCGCATGTATATTCCCCTCGAGTATATAAAACCAATCTGTCATTGATACAGCAGATACATGCCGAAAACCAAGCCAGTGACTGTGTACAGTTGCCATGTTGACAAGAACACGATGTGAAGTGCCATAGACGTCCTATGTGGAGATTTTTAGAGTTAAATGGTTAAATGGTGCTAGGTAATTTGAGTAGATTTAAGGGCGTTATGAGGTGTAACATTATACATATAGGGCTCTATTACATATTAGTGCTAACTTAACCAGAGCTATTGTAAACTTCCCAGAGCCATTATAGTCTATGGGGTTGTAAAGTTTACAACAGCTCTGGTTAAGTTAGCACCAACTATGTAATATGGCCCATAGAGTCAGAATATTCTACAACACTATAAACTATCAAAATGAGAAACGCGTCTGGGATCCCAGAATGGACCCGCTATAGGAAGGGACAGTGGCTGACTGGTTGATTGTCTTATTAGCCAAATTGAATTGTATGTCTTGGCTAACAAGCCCTTGTTAGGCCTCGATGGGGAGGAATAGCTGGTACGCTACTAGGCACAGTAATCAATGACTTCCACATATTGATTAAACTTTAATTTAGGGAGTCCCTGTGTACACCCCAAAACGCAATATCTGTTACGGTTCAAATATAGCCCTATGCAGGGAATGCCCATGACAGAACGGAAGCCTGGGCCGGGGTTGTGGCCAGGGTCAGGTAAGGAGTGGGACAAAGGGTACAGGAGGGACATGGGTGGGGTGTGGATCATTTGCCCAGAGTCCCTGATGGCTGTTCCGGGGCTGGTCCTTGGATGAAGCAATATATATAATAGGAATGAACCTTTATCACTTACTCTTTACTGTTCACACACCACTGGTGTTACAGCTGATAGAATACAATAGATAGATAGATAGATAGATAGATAGATAGATAGATAGATAGATAGATAGATAGATAGATAGATAGATAGATAGATAGATAGATAGATAGATAGATAGATAGATAGATAGATAGATAGATAGATAGATAGATATATGAGATAGATAGATAGATAGATAGATAGATAGATAGATAGATAGATAGATAGATAGATAGATAGATAGATAGATAGATAGATAGATAGATAGATAGATATAGATAGATAGATAGATAGATAGATAGATATATAGATAGATAGATAGATAGATAGATAGATAGATAGATAGATAGATAGATAGATGATAGATAGATATGGGATAGATAGATAGACAGATAGATAGATAGATAGATATAGATAGATAGATAGATAGATAGATAGATAGATAGATAGATAGATAGATAGATAGATAGATAGATAGATATGAGATAGATATAGATAGATAGATAGATAGATAGATAGATAGATAGATAGATAGATAGATAGATAGATAGATAGATAGATAGATAGATAGATAGATATGAATAGATAGATAGATATAGATAGATAAGATAGATAGATAGATAGATAGATAGATAGATATGAATAGATAGATATATATAGATAGATATATAGATAGATAGATATAGATAGATAGATAGGTAGATATGAATAGATAGATATATATAGATAGATATATAGATAGATAGATATGAGATAGATAGATATAGATAGATAGATATAGATAGATAGATAGATAGATAGATAGATAGATATGAATAGATAGATAGGTAGATATAGAGAGATAGATAGATAGATTGATAGATATAGATAGATAGATAGATAGATAGATAGATAGATAGATAGATAGATAGATAGGTAGATATAGATAGATAGATAGATAGATAGATAGATAGATAGATAGATAGATAGATAGATAGATAGATAGATAGATAGATAGGTAGATATAGAGAGATAGATAGATAGATAGATAGATAGATAGATAGATATAGATAGATAGATAGATAGATAGATAGATAGATATAGATAGAAAGATAGATAGATAGATAGATAGATAGATAGATAGATAGATAGATAGATAGATAGATAGATAGATAGATAGATAGATAGATAGATAGATAGATAGATAAAAGAATGAAAAAAAAATCATACATGTTTTCTTTATATTTTTTATTTCACCTTTAAGATTTTCTCGGCTATTTCCCAAGGTCAAACACTTTGTCCCCCGGGCGCTAATTCTCTGGACGATCTTTAAATCAGCCCCTGTTTTCTCGCTTAACAGGTGATTTAGTGAGAGGCGATAGACTCCCAGCGTTCTTTATCACTCAATAGTTGTGTCTTGATAGAAGCGTTATTGTTAAAACAAAGGTAAAGTGTTTGAACGACACAGCTAAGTATGTCATTTACAACACTCACACCAAGATATAGGGACTTACGGCTGGGGGTACCGTCAGGGTGTACTTGAAAGCAGTGGGGTTTGATCTACAGTGACATCTTGACACATTCAGTTTGAAGCCATATATTAATCCAGAATCCGTGCTGGAAAGCAAAGTCATCTATTTTCCTTCCAGGGGGAAAATAAATAAATAAATATAAGACTTGTAAAGAATTTCAACAAACCTATGGATTGAATTAACTAATATCCACACATAAATAACACTTTTATTGGCACTACTCTTGATGAATATTGTGTATAATGTCCCTTAATGCATCAGAGGAATTAATTATGCAGAAATGTTTAGACAGGATGTTTTATGGCTCCAATGACATTTGGTTGACTTCTTTGCAGTTTAATACCTACACTTTCCTGTGCCGTACTCTGACTGCAAATAGCGAGCATGTATGATATGGAAAAAGCGTTCCGAATGCAAATCGACTCGGATGGATATTCATTGGGATTGCAACATTCTTGGTACATTCCGTCAACCATTCACTGCGGTGTCCTTCAAAACATATGTTGTGAACCCCCTCTTCAGAGTTAGAGTGGGGAGATATTGGATAGTGGGGCAGAGGCGTGAAGTGAGATGGATTCTGGGGGATTTTAACACTTATGGGCCACGATTCGGTTTGTCCGGTAATAAGGAGGCGGGAAGACAAAATATTGATACGCATTGTTAAAAGGGTACTGTATTAAAAAAATATAACCCCTTTTTTGCCCATAAAGGGACACGACCACTTACATAAACTGCAACTAGATTACTTGTGTATTGCAAACAAAGCCACATTATAAAACACCTTATTAAACACCTTACAAAACACATTGGGCCCTATTACAATCATCGCGCAAACGTTTGCGCCCGCGCAAAAACGCATTAACGCGAGGGGCAAAACCCTTTGCGCTGAACGTCGTATTACAATGTCAGCGCAACAAACGCGCGTATACGTCTACCGCGGGTGAACCTGCGCGAACGCTGCACGAGCTTACTGTACTGCGCGCGTCCTATACTTATTGTGAGCGCAAATGTGTTTGTGCGCTGGTACGCGGATGGTATTACAATCTATGCGCAGTTTGTAACGCACAGCCTTTGCGCGCATAATTTTAGCAACTCCTAAAAGCTGGTGTTAATGACAAATTCTATCAACCTGCCGAACCCAAATACACCAGCCCAAAAAAAAACCCGCAGCAAAGTATAGTTACACATTCTACACATACCCAAAAAAATAAAATGGAGAAGTTGTGCGTGCTTTTTTTATTGATGCAGCATATGTGCGCAGATTGACTTTGACAGGCGCAAAAACTTAACGTGAGACAATTGTGGTTCTTACTTCTGATTGGCTGAATCGCGTGAAAAAATCCAGTCCGCACACCGATTGCCGAGTGCGAGTTTGTGAGCGTCCGTTTTACACGTGTTATTGCTGGACGGATGAAAAAATGCGCGAGGATTGTAATACCAACGTTGATTTACGCACGTTAACGTTTAACACTTGGCGCACAAATTAACGCGTTGCGTGAGCGTTTTAACGCGAAGATTGTAATAGGGCCCCTTAAGGGTTATTCAGTAAGTGTCGAAATTGCCAACGAAAGGCACCGAACGGTGAATTTCACCATACAGTGCGCAGTTCACCGCAGATCGCCGTAATTCGTTGATCTTCGGCAGCAGCGAAATTGTCCCACAGAGAAGTAATGGTTAATCTATTCAGAGAACGTCGGACGGCTCGGAAATGTCAGTAAAATGCCCTGATTTTCGGTGGTTCAGTTCGTCAAGTTTAATCAGGCGAATCCTGTAGGATTCAATGTTAAATTTTCTTATCGTTTTTATCGTATTTATTCTTTTCATTTTCAGCAAACCGTCTTTTTATTTATTTATTTATTTTTTGGGCCACCTTTATGTACTTTTTATATTTTTTAGACGAAACTTTCGATTCGCAATTTTTTTTAAAGGCGTTTTTTTTATTCTGTAACAGAACATTTTATTAATTTTTGACAGTGTTCTGGGGTTTTTTCTGCAGTTCAGCAGTCTTTGGTGGCGTTCAGCAGTCTGTTATGTGATCTTTCGCGACTCCATGTTCGGCTCACTTCGGACATCCTGCGGTCAATAGTGAATTCACTGCAGGGTTGGTGAACTGGAATCGCGGAAGTGCGCCGAACCAGAAAGCAGCGAAATTTCACTAAAATTTTGTTGCTTTCTGATTAAACTCTATTATAAAACATATGCTGCTGTTTTTTTTTTAAGTAATTGCATGTAAAAAAGAAAAAATTAAATTAGTTTTTTTTATCTCCTGTTTCCATTTTGTCGATTTTTCCCATGATGCAACATTTACCAAAATCTGTACAAAAACTTTTACTTTACTGCTGTGGTTTATCTAATCTACAGTATTTAAGAGTTGAGGAGGTACCGTTTAGATAACAAAGCAGGGGGCTATTGTTCTCCAGGCTACCTGAGATAAGAGCTGGCAGCTGAATGAGATATGACAGGGAGCTTAAAAGACTTCTAATCTACCCCCTGGTAATGTCCTTTGAATACATCCCACACAATACAATGATGTGAGTCGATGACTGACCCATTCACTCCATTCTATGGCCAAAGCCACGCGGTGAGGAGCAAATGATGGAAAGATACTGTGAGGGGGCAGTTTACAACAGAAAATATCACACAACGTATAGAGGAAAATATCACACAACGGATGCACACAGTGACACGTATAGAGGAAAATATCACACAACGGATGCACCCAGTGACACATATAGAGGGAAATATCACACAATGGATACACCCAGTGGGACATATAGAGGAAAATATCACACAATGTATTCACCCAGTGACACATATAGAGGAAAATATCACACAATGGATGCACCCAGTGACACATATAGAGGAAAATATAACACAATGGATGCACCCAGTGACACATATAGAGGAAAATATCACACAATGGATGCACCCAGTGACACATAGAGGAAAATATCACACAATGGATGCACCCAGTGACACATATAGAGGAAAATATCACACAATGGCTGCACCCAGTGACACATATAGAGGAAAATATCACACAATGGTTGCACCCAGTGACACATATAGAGGAAAATATCACACAATGGCTGCACCCAGTGACACATATAGAGGAAAATATCACACAATGGATGCGCCCAGTGACACATATAGAGGAAAATATCACACAATGGATGCACCCAGTGACACATATAGAGGAAAATATCACACAATGGCTGCACCCAGTGACACATATAGAGGAAAATATCACACAACGGATGCGCCCAGTGACACATATAGAGGAAAATATCACACAATGGATGCACCCAGTGACGCATATAGAGGAAAATATCACACAATGGATGCACCCAGTGACACATATAGAGGAAAATATCACACAATGGATGCACCCAGTGACACATATAGAGGAAAATATTCTCTTAACTAAACATACAAGTGAATAATGAAACACATGTAAGATATCAGCAACATCAAGTAAACACAATAAGGACATTTCATTTGTTGGTGGTACCGGCCCTTTAAGATGTCATGTGCTAACTTGGATTCCTCAATCAACAAAATCAAGTCCAATAATATAGGAAAAAATAATATAAGCCAAGCTGAAACGGTGAAAGGATTAGGTTATCACCAAAAAGTACCCGGAATCATTTGTGTAGATTTATAAGAGGCACTACTCATTTTTATGATTAATACATGGCATTTGTGTAATATAGTAAAAGCTATTCTATTAACGTATATAAAACCATATAAGTAGATTGAGGTGAAGGAGATCAAGGGGCCGCTGACCTCTGGACTGTATTCCTTGACTTTGACAATTAGTGAGAGGGTTCACACTAGGAACTATATATTAACCCAGTGACAGTCCAAGTGAGCAAAGCGTGGTGAAGACACATGTTGCCTGTAGCGTCGTGTTGCCTGTAGCGTCGTGTTGCCTGTAGCGTCGTGTTGCCTGTTTGGTGGTTTAAAGGGATATCACTGGTTGGAGCTGATCCGCTTTAGATGCATTATAGAGACAATAGATTACAAGTGCAACAGGTCCTAAGGGGTTATTCAATAAACGCCGAACTTGCCACCAAATTGCACTGAACGGTGAATTTCCCCATACGGTGCAATTTTGTGACAGTTCGTCTTTTCAGAAAACTGTCAATTTACCAAATACTGGCGAATTGACAGCGAAATACGGTGCGGTTCGCCGCAACCTTCGGCCGCACTGAAATTGTCCCAAAGAGAAGTACCCGTAAATACTCGAGTATAGCGCGACCCGAATATAACGCGATGGATAGAGATTTATTATGGAAATTAGAGAGAACTCAAGACTCGAATATAACGCAAGGAGCAAAATTATACACGCGATGCAGCTGTCTCGAATATAACGCGACCCCTTCAATTTTAAGGTAAGTTTTTGTCACCAAAATCTAGCGGTATACTCGAGTATCTACAATGGTTAATCTTGAGAACGCGGAACTGCACCGAAGTGTCAGTGAAATGCCAAGATTTTCGGGGCTCAGTGCAACAGGTTTAAACAGGAGAATCCCATAGGATTCAATGTTAAAAATTAATATTGTTTTTATCTTATTTTTATTCAACTGTTTATTCTTTTTAATTTCAGCAAAAAAAGTAGTTTATTTATTTATTATAATTTTTTTGTCCCATTTTTTTCTAATGGTGTTTTTTCCTTTGAATCACAATGAAATGAACAGGCACAGCTACAAAACGAGGTCCCCCACACAGCGGTCAATCTTATATTACCTGTTATTGCCCTTTGAGATGCCTTTAATGGTCCTTCGTGACTACTATTCTTGGTGTTGTTATTTGTGCAACCCGTGTTATTATCTTATACACGGGTATATGATTTGAAGTGCTGCTGATAAACCCCCAAAATAAATAATAATAATAATAATAGAACCTGAGGGAATTGGTAATCTGGAGCAAAGGTAAAACATTGCAATTCTGGAAATACACATAATATCCCCTATAGTTGCAAACTACATCAAATACATAGGGCTCTGTTATATTTTATCATCCTTTCTGTATATAGTGCCACATATTCCGCAGCGCTCTACAAGATCAGTGTACAAGGGGTTAATACATTGGAATACCGCACGGATAATGACCTGATTTAGGGGGACCCTGTTCCCAAGGGAACTTACAATCTATGAGATGTACAAGTATTTTGTGAGGTCGGCGCATCCATATCTTTAGGTGTTTTGCCCAAGGACACTCGATGGTGGCGTCTTCTGAGTGGGATCGGGTCGTCTTTCCATGATTGTAGAGCAGCGACCTGGTGGTTAGGTTGAACCTACTTCTCGTAAAGTCGAGACTTCTCCACAGTTGTATTGGAGGGATGTGCTGAACAGGATTTGACTTGCTTCTCCACGGTCGAAGGGTAGAGACGTTGTGTGTATGGCAATTACAGCAACACCTTGTATCTGTATGTGCTGCATAATGCCTGTGTATGACAATTACAGTAACACCTTGTATCTGTATGTGCTGCATAATGCCTGTGTGTGGCAATTACAGTAACACCTTGTATCTGTATGTGCTGCATAATGCCTGTGTATGGCAGTTACAGCAACACCTTGTATCTGTATGTGCTGCATAATGCCCGTGTATGGCAATTACAGCAACACCTTGTATCTGTATGTGCTGCATAATGCCTGTGTATGGCAATTGCAGCAACACCTTGTATCTGTATGTGCTGCATAATGCCTGTGTATGTCAATTACAGCAACACCTTGTATCTGTATGTGCTGCATAATGCCTGTGTATGGCAATTACAGCAACACCTTGTATCTGTATGTGCTGCATAATGCCTGTGTATGGCAATTACAGCAACACCTTGTATCTGTATGTGCTGCATAATGCTGGTGTATGGCAATTACAGCAACATCTTGTATCTGTATGTGCTGCATAATGCCTGTGTATGGCAGTTACAGCAACACCTTGTATCTGTACTGTACAGGGATTTACACTCATTTTAACCCCTTGAATCTTATCCCTGTGCAGCAGTGAGTGTCCCCACAGCTTTCCCTGTATTCTGCCAAATCCCTAACTGCTGGAATGCAGCAATAATCTATTATCACCCTAGGAAGGGCGCTGCCTCATTTTGATCCAAGCCTCATTTTGATCTCACGCCGATCTGATTCCTCATTTCATTTCAGTCCTGGTTCTGAGCAGTTTTGTTTACTGAATCTCAAGTCTGTATTCATGGTATTTTGTGGTAACTTCTGTTTTCAGGTTTAGTCTTAGCAATTCCCCTGCTTAGTTCTGTTCATTTCTCTGTCTGGTCTTTGTTATCTAGTTTCTTGTTTTTTTATGCTTATCTGGTTTTAGTATCTATTTGCTCTTTAGTTCAGCTCTGTCTGCTTTCTTTTCTTTTTGTTTATGCCCTGCTTCTAGCCCTGTATCCTGCATTGTTTTTGTATCACTGTATTTTGGATTACTCTTGTGTTTTTTTGCTTAGAGTTCTTAGGTTCTGATCCTCGTGTTTTGTTTTTGTTCTGGATTCCTGCTGTGTATTTAGTCTGGCTTTAAATAAATTCTTGTTGCTGTTTTATGTCTGGATTCATGTGTGATCACTGCATATTTAGCTCACACCCTTTTGCACCCATGCCAGGCCAGGTCCACCGTAACAGTATCCCTTATGTAAGAGCAGCCTGGGTCAATATAGATTTAGGGAATAATGAAAGGAATGACATTGTTACAATTTTCCAAATAAAATAAACATTTCCCCATCTATATTTACTATATACAGGGTTATTCAGAGAGTGGTGAAAAGCAGGAGAATGACTGGAGAATGAAAAATTCTAGGTCAAAATAGCCGATTTGGAAAGCGAGATGAAAGGGAGAATTTTTCTGGTTTGGCTATTTTGACCTAGAATTTTTCATTCTCCAGTCATTCTCCTGCTTTCTACGCTCTCTGAATAACCCTGATAGAAATACCAATTCCAGGAGTACCGAGAATCATTTTTTTGGAGGTATAGTCCATTTGAGTCCTTCCTTCCCTCTTTTAGGGGCTCCTTCACATGTCTGCGGTGTGTAGGTGTATAACAGAGCTGCAGAGCAATAAATCTCCCCATTGTCTTTCTAAACTGTAAGAAATTATGGTAAAAAATTGCTTGTCAATATTCCGCTTTACACTTGTTCTAAATGATATTTTTACATACCTAAATAGGCCGTGAAGTCATTAAAGTCGTCTGGGAACAGCCCCGTCTCTGGGACCACCTCCAGCGCCATTCGCGTGGCAGGGTCTCTCTGGCCGCTTGAAATATCGTTAGGTGCGTAACCGCGACAAACGTGAAGGTTGAAAAACGACTTTTTCACAAAGCAATGAGAATCCCGGTAATTGTAGTTCACGAGTATCTACGGTTTGGAGGTGAGATATTGGCGGCCTCTGTCCAGGAGAGACGTCTGCGCTAAATTGGCCTTTAAATTAGCAGCCGAAAAAAAACTAATTTATACTCAACATCTGCGCTTCGTCTTTGGAAACTAACGGCTGAAAATTACAGTCGTCGTCCCAACCTTTCCTCACCTCCTCCGCGCATGATATTAAGTTGATAATCCAACCTCTATCAGATAATTTAGAAAATCTCATAATCAAGGTAACCTTTGCGGCATGAGACCTATAACTTCTGGCGTGGTGAACGAGGAAGGCCTCTCACGTCCGTAACAAATCGTTACATTAAACCGCGGCGGGGCCACACGTTAAAATATATTAAAAATTGTCACACACAAAAGAAGAACCCGTAATGTACGTCGCTTAGAAAAGAAATGTAACATTGTGGCGTGTTGGATGTACCAGGAAGACATCAGGGAGCCATTTTTTTTTCTCTTTTTTTGCCCATTTCTTTTTATTTTCCAGGTGTCCGGAGTTTGAAATACGGTTTAATGTAAAGGTTAATTCAGCCATAGTAAAGGACAGATAGGTGCTTTTATTGCAGAACATTTTAACATATATTTCGCAGCGCTCTCAACTGGGAGAGATGGACGTTAATAACAGCGGATGTCATTAAAAGGAGCCTGGAATTTAATCAACTAATTCTAAAATTATTAATTAAAAGGAAAAATCACTTACAGCTTTAATCACCCCGTGATCCCGCGAACATTTTGCACGGGAAAAAATTGTACTATCAATATTATTTCAATGAAGTGCTGCTTTGCACAGTAAATCTGAGGTTCTTTTATAGCCGGGCTGAATCATTACGGGATTCTTTTGTGATAGCGATGAGTCTTACTAATGCAGAAGCAGTGCGTTTGCTATGGGCAGGCTCTAGGTTTAAAAACAAATATTAGAAATTGTTAAGGACACACTTGTACATCAATACGTAACTTAAAGACGTTGACCCCTTTTGAATGGCATCCGTTAGTAAATACAAATAAAAAAAGTGAAGGGGTCCCACTGTAAAAGAAAAAACAAATACATAGGGCAAAATAACCTAAATATACGTTTATTGCACAAATAAAACCGACGCGTTTCGTCACGCTTAAGTGACGTTTTCAACAGCTGAAAAGCACCAATTAAATTTGTATATATACCACAGAAGGGGAAAAAAGGACTTTCTATGGACATTATACCTTGAAAAAGTCGCTTAAGATGAAACGCGTTGGTTTAAGTTGTCCAATAAACCTTTATTTTATTTATAGAAAACAAATATATCTGACAGATAAAAAACATATACAGGGTTATCCAAAGAGATTCGAAAAGTCAGCGCACGTTCGGTGACTTTTCGTTCTCTTCAATTCGGTTCCTTTTGCCGATTGCATTTCGGTGACCCTGCGGTGTATTCAGCAAAGAGCACAGGGTCCCCGAATTGCAGGGAAAAGCTGCCGAAAACCTGCCGAAAACTAACCGAATGCACGCTGAAAACAAGCAAAAACATCTGGATTAACCTTCGAAAAAGCCGAACAGGAGCCGAACAGGAGCCGAACAGGAGCCGAATCACACAGAGCCGAAGCAGCTGTGACGTAGAGGAGGCAGTGAATAAATTAGAAAAACCATTTGTATGAATCTGGGAAAATGAAACGCTGTTTGCAAAGAAACTACTGAGCGAAAATGTCTGAAATTTTCACAGGAGGTCCAGGAATGATAATAAAGAGGGCAGTTACAAAAAAAATAAGTAAACTGAAAAAAAAATCAAAAAAAATCGGACTTTTTAAAAAAAAAAGAAAAATCTGAAAAATGCTTAAAGTATCCTAAAAAATCGATAAATAAAGAGACTTTTTGCTGCAGAATTTTATAATGAACGGTTTATTAGATATTGAATTAAAACGGGAATATTTTTAACATTGAAGTCTATGGGATTCTCCTGAATAAATTTGCCGAATTAAACCACCGAATGGCAGGCATTAGGGGAACCTTTCACTGCTGGTTTGTGTTCTCTGAATAGCCGAAGCAGTGCTTTTTCATGGGGATTTCACTGCCCTCGAACAGGAACGAACAGGCACCGTATGTTCAGGCAATTCGCCAGGATTTGGCGAATTGCCTGCTCTCTGGATAGCCGAATGGCCAGGAAAGGTAACCGAACGCTGATTTTCAGCATTCGGTTACCTTTCTCAAGCAATTCGGATCTCTTTGGATAACCCCGATAGGGTGAATTCCCATATACGCCATGTGTTGCGTAGAATAATGAGCACTCACAAAGCCATAACAGTATGTCCTGTATACCTTAGTAATCCAAATGGGCTAATTGTCCATCTAGTCCCGCTATATAGCAGCAAACAACACAGTAATAAGCCGTAGTAATAAAATAAACAAACATTTATTCCTTACACTTAAAACTTAGGGCAATACAGCAGGCGTAAATACGAAACAGGGGTGTATATAAAGCTCAACGCGTTTCGTCCCCTTAGGGACTTCCTCAGGAGCAGGTAAATTGTTTCCCCTAAGGGGACGAAACGCATTGAGCTTTATATACACCCCTGTTTCGTATTTATGCCTGCTGTATTGACCTAAGTTTTAAGTGTAAGTAATAAATGTAATCTCAATGTATCTTTCCTGGTAAAACACTTTGCAAAAATATGGCGGGACTAGATGGACAATTAGCCCATTTGGATTACTAAGGTATACAGGACATACAATGTTATGGCTTTGTGAGCGCTCATTATTCTACACAATACATGGTGTATATGGGAATTCACCCTATATGTTTTTTATCTTTATTTTATTTATACCTGCTCATTTATACCATCAGAAGCTGTACACTCACATACGGTTCTCACTGAATCAAAGGTTGGTTCCAGAGGTGACAATCAGCAGATGGGAGAGACTCTAGGATTGTCTGTTTGATCCAGAAAAACATGGGAAGCAAGTTAAAGACACTTATCAGTTCAACGCCTAAGGGGTTATTCACTAATCTCCAAATTGGCCCCCAATTGCATCGAAGGGTGAATTTCACCATACGGTGCAATTTCGGGGCAATTTGTCTATTTACAATGCTGTCAATTCACCAAATACTGTCGAAATGACAGTGAAATTTGCCACGATTCCGCGGCACCAAAATTTTCCCATTGGAAACTATCGACTGGTCTAATCACAGAACGCCGAATTGCAGCGAAATTCTGACGAAATGCCCCGATTTTCGATATTTCAGTTTGACAGGTTTAAACAGGTGAATCCCGTAGCTTTCAATGTTTTTTAACATTTTTTAAAGGCTGCATATTATTTTTATTTTTTGCAAAAGCCCATTTTTAGTTTATCTTTTTATTTTAAAGACATTTTTTTTTTTTTTTTTTTTTAGTTATTTCATGTTTCCCAATTTTTTTAAAGGACATTTTTTAAAAAAAATTGTAGTTGTCCTTTTTATTATTTTTTAAAGGACCTTTTTTATTATTTAGACACATTTGTTCTACTTTTTTTTTTTTTTTTACTGATTTACACTTCTATTAGGAGAATAGAAGACTTCTTTTTTTTCAGTTCAGTGGAATTCGATGCCGATTCGGTGCAATTCGGCGGCTATCGGCACAATTCGGTGGTCTTCGCCAATGTACGAATTCTGCTTTGGCGACTCCGATTTCAGGAAAATAGGATGAACATTCGCTAAATAGTGAATTCACTGTATTTTCGTTTAAATGTAATCGCCGAAGTGAGCTGAAATGGCCCAAAACGCAAAGCACTGAAATTACGTTCAATTTCGGCGCTTTGTGGATAGACCCTTTAGTGCGTTTATCCATAAAAACCAATAAATCAGAATCTGAAATTCACCCAAATCCCAGTTATATATTTGTTTATTTTATATAGTGTATCCCCCATTTTAAAAGACTTTCTTTGAAATTAGTAGTAAATTATAAAAATTGACAAAATGTTCAGAAACTTCAAATTTTTAAGAATTTAACAAGAATAAAACAAAATTGATTAGAACTCTAGAACCCTCCCTTCAGGAATTTAAGTAGACAACAAGTCCATAATTAGGCAAAAGAGGCAGTTGCCTAATGCCTTGCTCCAAGAGGGCCTCACTAAATGGAATTTGGTTATAATGTCATAATGTACATGAATTGTCACATTTTGCTTAGTTGTGCCTCACATTTGACCCTTGCCTAAGATCTCTCTAACATTAGGGGCACCTCTGCAAACTGGGAATTGATCCACGATCCCTAGATTTTGTGAATTGAGCTGGATTTGTGCAGGACCTGATTTATATCGCATGTGTATACTGCACCATCCCACACCTCCCGCAAAAGAAAGTACCAAAATATTACACATTTTTAAAAATGAAACAAAAAAGGAACAGAAAGTTAGGATTGGGGTTCCAAAAGTTTTTAAATGGTATTATTTATTTAGTTTTAAAAATATTTACTTTAGTTGTACACAGAAAGTTGCTCAACGCTGAAAAAATAAGAAAAACATGAAATATTTTGTTTTTAAATATTATAGTTTTATAGATAAAGTTGCCCAAAACAATGGCTACCTTTGTTTGCAAAAAGAAAAGAAAAAACAATTATGTAAAAAGAAAAGAAAAGAAAATTAAAATTTTCTGCTTTATTTCTTTTCGATTTTTTTTCTTATTTTTACATTTTTCTTTTACTGTTACAGAGAAAGTTGTCCATCGCATTTTTTTTCTTTTACAAAGCAAGGCATCCTCTTGTGGTAGACACCTGTAGACGCATGCCTACTTTGCCTAATTATAAATCCGGCACTGGATGTGAGGTGGAAAATAAATGTCAGCTCGTCGTTCTTGAAAAAAATCATCTGTGGCGAAATGCGTCGGATTGTCATTATTTTTATATTATAATACATTTTTTTATTTATTTATATTGGCCCATTTGCCAATATTTAGCTCTAATTGCCCACTACATGCTGCAAACTCCTGAGGGTTATCGGTGTACGTCGAGGAGTGGTTCCTGCAGATAGCACATGGATCCTGGGAATCGCGGAGAGGAGCTGAGTATATTTTGGATGAATATATATTATTTATTGATCCTATGAGCATTATTGGTTTATTATAATTTTATTAAAATTATTGGTTTTTATATGTGATTGTCTGAATGGTTGAAGAGGAGGAGCCATCCAGTTGCACTTACGAGTGTTTAAAAAGCTCCAATAAGTTCCATAGCGCTGTACAATGGGTGAGAAATAACAAATATACAAGCTAGACAGACAAACAGTGGAGGAGAAGACCCTGCTCGAGAGCTCACAAGCTTGCGTTTTGACCCATTTTGCCGCATTTTGGCAATTTTATTTAGCCAAAAATATGGTGAATTCACTATTTAGCGAATGTCACCAAAATTGGAGCCTCCGAAGCAGTTATCAGACATCGGCAAAAACCGCCGAATTGCACCGAATTAACCTCGGTGAATTCCACTGAACTTATAAAAAAAATAAAAGATGTCTCCTATTCTGTTATAGGAGAATGAATCAGTAAAAATGTAGTAAAAATTTGTCCAAATAATAAAAAAAAGTCCTTTAAAAATAATGAAAAAAGTCTTACAGAATAAAAAAAGTATTTAAAAAAAATTTAAAAAACAAAAATTTGGTCTAAAAAATACAAAAAAATACAAAAATGTGTTCTAAAAAATAATAAAATAAAAAGGGTTTGTGCTGACAATGAAAAGAATAGACGGTTTTCAAAAAAAAAAACAACTTAAAATAATATTACGTTTCTACATTGAATCCTGTGGGATTCGCTGGTTTACCTGTCAAGCTGAAACATCGAAAATCAGGTAATTTTGCAGGAATGCCAGTGTAATTCGGCGTTCTGTGAATAGAATACACAATAGTTTTCTATGGGGCAATTTCGGCACCGCTGAGATCGAGTAAAGTGCAGTGAATTGCTTGGTATTTTGCTGTGAATTCTCCTGTATTTGGCGAATTGACAGCATAGTGAGCAGACGAATTGCCCCGAAATTGCACCAAATGATGAAATTCACCGTCCGGTGCATTTTGGGGCCAATTCTGAGGTTAGTGAATAACTGCTTTAGACTTGTAGCTAACAGGGAAAGTCAAGGTGGATCCAGCATTAGGTTGAAAACCTCCGTAATTCTGGGGCTGAACTGCAAAGCAGTACATTTTCTTGAAGGTTAACCCCTTCACTACCGAGATTGAGATATCTCGGGCTTCAAAGGCACCATCCTGTGCCCCGATTCGAGATATCTCGATTTGCTGATCTGCAGCCCAAAAGCAAATAAAATTTGTTTGCAGCAAACAAATTTCATTTGCTTTTGGGCTGCAGAAGGTGCTGCCAAAGTTTTAGCCCTGTGGGCATAATACCCAAAAAGCTAAAACTGTGTAATATTGACTGATGATTGTCCTGACATCGGGCATTCAGCAGCCGACGCAGGGAAAAAAAAGAAAAAAATAGACCAGCAGCTCAAACTGCTGTAACTCAATTTGGCAGTAGATGGCGACATCTACTGGCCAAAATAGGTTATTTACAATAAGAAATACGAGGGGAATAAACTCAAATATTTCTTACAGTATAATTAATTTAAAATGATTTTTCAAAAAAACACTGGTTTCTGACAATGTTTTTTTTTGGAAAATCACTTGGTAGTGAAGGGGTTAAGTGATGTATAGAATTAGAGAGTAGCATGGACCATGGGTGAATTTGGATTTCCTTCCCTAATACATGAGAAAATAATTCATTTGTTTCTATATAATAATAATATAGGAACAATATTATTTCTAGTCTTTACTGTTTTTTTGTGGGTTTTTTTGGTAGTGGCGCTCTTAGACCAAACCCTTGTAGCAGCGTCTGGTTTTATAAAGCTAAAAAATAAAAGATTAATTTTATTGAGTCACTTTTTACACGACTTTCATTAATATTACAATTATCGCCATCTAAATTATATGTTTTTTTTACTTAAAATAAAATAATTTAATCAGTAGAGGGAAAAAAAAAAGCGAAACCTGAAAGCGCATTGATTTATACTTTAAAATAGTTTATATTCCAACACCCAGTCACCTGCGGCGCTGGAATTTGAATGAAACGCCGGGGTGATGGCTGATTTAGTGCGTTATTAGTTGCTGACACAGAACGTGGGCAATCTATGATGTAATGAAAAACGCCTGCATATAAATTAGTGAATACGGGTGATTTCATTTTGTGAAGTACTGGTGATTACAAGATTAAAACCTGTGACAAATCGTCTCATATCCTGATGTTTTACACAGGATTCGAGACACAAAGTAACAAGGTTCATGTTTAAGACCAACAAGGAACCCGTTAACTAGATCTCCCCATCGCGCGGCTCAGAGATAACTATTTTTTTCTTTATGTATTTTTTTTCCAGTGAAAAATTATTAATAAAGTTACGGGTTATGTAAATAAAATAATAATAATTTAAAAAAGAGGAGAGAAGTTGAGGAAGAACAGCAAAGAGGGCTTAAATTTAATTCCCTGAGCAGTAGAGAAATGTCAGTGAAATGCCCTGATGTTCGGTGTTTTCATTCGGCAGGTTTAATCAGGCGAATCTCATAGGTTTCAGTGTAAAAAAATATTCCTCTTTTTTATTCAATCAGGGTAATTCAAAGAGATCCGAATGGCTGGGCAAAGGTAAACGAACGCTGAAATTCAGCGTTCAGTTACCTTTCTTGGCCATTCGGCTATTCAGAGAGCAGGCAATTCACCAAATCCTGGCGAATTGCCTGCACATACGGTGCCTGTTAGGTGCCTGTTCGAGGGCAGTGAAATCCCCATGAAAAACAATGCTTCGGCTATTCAGAGAACACAAACCAGCAGTGAAAAGTTGCCGGAATGCCCTGCCATTCGGTGGTTTAATTCGGCAGGTTTATTCAGGAGAATCCCATAGGCTTCAATGTTAAAAATATTCCCGTTTTAATTCAATATCTAATAAACCGTTCATTATAAAATTCTGCAGTAAAGAGTCTCTTTATTTATAGATTTTTTAGGATATTTTAAGCATTTTTCTGGATTATTTTTTTTAAAAAAAAGTCTGTTTTTTTTTAACTTTACTTATTTTTTCTGTAACAGACCTCTTTATTATCATTCATTGGATCATGAGTAAATTTCAGACATTTTCGCTCAGTAGTTTCTTTGCAAACAGCGTTTCACTTTTCAAACATTCATGCAAACTGTTTTCCTAATTTATTCACTGCATTCGTCTGCGGGTCGGCTTTTTCCGGCGGCTGCGCTGCATGTGATCGGCTCCTGCTCGGGTTTTTCTGGTGTTTTCGGTGGGTTAATGCAGATGTTTTTGCAGGTTTCGGCGTGCATTCGCCGGGTTTTTGTGATGAGTTTTCGGCGGGTTTGCGGCGGTTTTTCCCTGCACTTCGACAGCCCTGTGGTGCTTGCTGAATACACCGCAGGGTCGCCGAAATGGGATCGCTGAATCGGCCCGAATTGAAGAGAACGAAAAGTCACCGAACGTGCAGTGACTTTTCGATTCTCTTTGAATTACCCTGATTATCTAATAAACTGTTTATTCTTTTAAATGCAGAATATAACCTGAAATGGCGCAAACAATGCTTCCTGGGGTCCTAGGGTCTCACGTGTACATATAGGAGAAAGATAAACAGCAATAGTGCAATATGTAGATATCAATTTTTTAGAAGGAATTAAGGGTGATATCCCACTCACAAATCTAGAGCCTTATCACTGGCTCTAAGTGGGTCCAGGCATATGGGTAGATTGTCTTCCAATTTCTCAGGTGACCCCCACCTTTATCCAAACTGGTGTATCCAGGATCATATGGTGGAAGATAAAAGACAAAAGGAGACACTCCTTGTGCAAATCTGAGAGAGATTGTATTATGGCAAATTCGAGACTTTCTACTCACATTTTCTTGATGAAGCCGCGGTTTTGTGCGGCGAAACGCGTTCTGGAACCATTGTTTTTAATAAATTTTAATTTTTGAAACTTTCTGTTCCTGTTGTTGCTGTGCCATCCATCTGGAATCCTGGACGTTTTTTTCTTGGTTTCCTAACATCTAAAAAACCCATGGGCGTTTATTTTGAGGAGAAAATGTGAGTAGAAAGTCTCGAATTTGCCATAATACAATCTCTCTCAGATTTGCACAAGGAGTGTCTCCTTTTGTCTTTTATCTTCCACCATATGATCCTGGATACACCAGTTTGGATAAAGGTGGGGGTCACCTGAGAAATTGGAAGACAATCTACCCATATGCCTGGACCCACTTAGAGCCAGTGATAAGGCTCTAGATTTGTGAGTGGGATATCACCCTTAATTCCTTCTAAAAAATTGATATCTACATATTGCACTATTGCTGTTTATCTTTCTCCTATATGTACACGTGAGACCCTAGGACCCCAGGAAGCATTGTTTGCGCCATTTCAGGTTATATTCTGCATTTGTATTCATTTGGTGTAGGGGAAACCACTATATCCTGTGATTGGCTGTCTGGGGTGCCAAGGTGGTGGATACATATTGTGTGGCGCTGCACCATCTCTCATTTTTACTGTTTATTCTTTTAATCTGTAGCAAAAAGTCTCTTTATTTATTTTTTTAGGATATTGTAGCCATTTTTCTGAATTTTTTACGGCAAAATTGTTTTCCCAATTTTTTTTTATATATAGCTTTTTTCTTTTTTCTGTAACAGACCTTTTTATTATTATTCATAGGGCACTATGGGTTCTATTACATTCTTCGCGCAAACGTTAACGCATACACAAAAACGCATTAACGCGAGGGGCAAAACCCTTTGCGCAGAACGTCGTATTACAATGTCCGCACAAAAAATGTGCGTTAACGTCTACCGCTGGTGAACCTGTGCGAACTCTGCGCGAGCGTAATATACTGCGCGCATCCTATACTTAACATTGTGAGCGCAAATGCGTTTGTGCGCTGGTACGCGGATGGTATTACAATCTATGCGTAAAATTTAACGGACAACGTTTGCGCGCATAATTTTAACGTCTTTTAAAAGCTGTTGGTAACGGCAAATCTGAACGTTCTGGCCGAACCCAAATACACCAGCCCAAAAAAAAATACAGCAAAGTATAGTTACACATTCTACACATACCCAAACAATAAAATGGAGAAGTTGTGCGTGTTTTTATTATTGCTGCAGCATATATACGCAGATTGATTTTGACAGGCGCAAAAACTGAACGGGAGACAATTGTGGTTCTTAATTGTGATTGGCTGAATCGCGTGAATAAACAGTCGGCACACCAATGTCTGCACGCAGCGTTAATGCGCGCGCGTTTTTGCACGTCTTTTTTACGCGTGTTATCTTTTGATGGATGAAAAAATGTGCGCGCGGATTGTAATACCAGCGTTAATTTACGTGTGTTAATATAACGCTTCGCGGAAAAATTAACGCGCGGCGCGAGCTTTTTTGCGCAAGGAATGTAATAGAGCCCTATATGTTAATTCCAGACATTTTCGTACAGTAGTTTTTTTGAAAATAGAGTTTCAATAGTTGTCCTTTTTATTTACTCGTCCGGCGGCTTGTCGGCTTTGTTCTGCAGCTGGTCGGCGCTGTGTTCGGCGGCTGCTTGCGGGTGCGTTTGGCGGCTGTTTGGCGGGTTTGCTACGGTGGCCAGCGGGTTTGCGGCAGCGTTCAGCGGCCGATTCGCCGCACTTCGAGGAACCTGCGGTGAATGCGGAATAACCCGCAGGGTTAACGAATCAGACTCGCTGAATTGCAGCCAATCAGAGAGCACCGAAATGACGGTGCCATATCAGTGCTCTCTTAATAACCCTGATAGTAAAAAATGATCAGCTGAAAGAGAAACAAAATAAATAGCTACATTCGTCAACTACTTCATTTTCCCGTGTTGGTTTTACAGTCAGTAAGAAACGTTTCGCTTCAGAATCTCCAAAATGTCAAGAGTCATTTATTTATTTGAGAAAGGATTTTACCAGGAAGGATACATTGAGATTTCTCTCGTTTTCAAGGATGTCCTGGGCGGCGAGTATGTACCATTAGGTGTCTTACCCAAGGACACTTACTGGAGAGGTGCTCTGGCCGGGATCGAACCTGTGTCTCCACAGGCTCTCTCCACGCAGAGCAGTGATGTTACATAAATAGAGAAAAGGTAACATAAACAAAAGAACACGTAACCGTTTCATAAAGAGACAGTAAGGTCAGGACTTTAATTGGGTTTACAGGAAAATAGGAAGGTCAGGTGATCAAACAAGGCAAGTCCAGAAAGGGTGGTAATGAGGGCGTGAAAAAGCAGGATGAGGATTTTAGACAAGATCTTTACAACCGCATGCTTGAAAGATGAGGAGAAAGTGCCCATAGACAGGATGTCATGGAGATCAATATAAAAAAGGTCACAAGGGTGCAAGACCCTTACACTGATCAGAACAGAGGAAAAGAGACATAAAGGGCCCTATTACATTCTTCGCGCAAAGACGCACGGTAAACAGGTGAATTTTTGCGCGAAGCGTCAAACGTTAACGCGCGTAAATCAACGCTGGTGTTACAATCCTCGAGCATTTTTTCATCCGTCAAAAAATAACACGCGTAAAACGGACACGCGCAAATGCTCGCGTAGTAACGTTGTGCGTGCAGAAATCAGTGCGCGGACTGTTTTTTCACGCGATTCAGCCAATCAGAATTAAGAAAAACAAATGTCTCACCTTAAGTTTTTGCGCCTGTCAAAGTCAATCTGCGCATATATGCTGGAGCAATAATAAATGCACACACAGCTTCTCCATTTTATTGGTTTGGGTATGTGTAGAATGTGTAACTATACTTTGCTGCGGGTTTCTTTTGGGCTGGTGTATTTGGGTTCGGCAGGTTGATAGAATTTGCCATTAACACCAGCTTTTAAGAGTTGCTAAAATTCTGCGCGCAAAGGCTGTGCGTTAATTCCTGCGCATAAATTGTAATACCATCCGCGTACCAGCGCACAAACGCATTTGCGCTCACAGTGTTAAGTATAGGACGCGCAACGTACAGTAAGCTCGCGCAGCGTTCGCGCAGGTTCACCCACGGTAGTCGAATACGCGTGTTTGTTGCGCTGACATTGTAATATGACGTTCAGCGCAAAGGGTTTTGCCCCTCGCGTTAATGTGTTTTTGTGCACGAGTTAACGTTTGCGTGAAGAATGTAATAGGGTCCAATATGTGTTGTTCACTAGGTGGGTTTCTCAATGAACACTGTTGTGGAACAGAAGTTCACCATAGTTTCAAACAATGGAAATATCACCACCATCTGTGATCTGTGATTAACTTCCGTGGTCCAGAGAAACAAAGCTCAACACTGACAAGTGACGTTCCTGCAAGTAACATCGAACAACAGTACCACCATTATTCTTTCATAACATGAGTAAAGTATGGCTATTCACCATTCAATGTTATCTGCAACACGAATTTATTTGGTGATTTCAAAATGGCGATCTCCAATGAACTCCAATAGAAAAAAACGGCAAAAACAATACTAGCCAATGTCGAATGACACTACAGTGGAAACTATGGGGAAATCTACGCAGAATAACTTCGGCTGAAACTACAGTGGAAACCCCATTGAATACTACACCAAGAACTATGCTGCACAACTTCGGAAAGAAGACTGGAATGAATGGTGGAAAGTACGGCAATCAATGGTTGGAAGTTCCATATGTAGTGATTTGACTTGTAGTTTCACCATAGTTGATCCACTGAAGGTTCTAGAGTTAAATCCACTTTTATTGTTACTGTTATATGATAAAATGGTTAGTGGATAATCCCATGGTGGGGAAATTGGGAGAGAATAGCAAAGGGATTACAACGATTTGGCCAGAGTGGACAAGCTGAAGGAATATCTAAAAAAACGTCTTCTCTTAGATCTCGTTTCAAGATGTAACTTTCTTCCTTACGACTTACACCTCCTCCTGTTCAACAACCCAAAACGATTTTACAATCTTCCCAAGTCCCAACCAACCCATGTCTCTTCCTCAGTACCTTAGATCATTGCGAGCTCCTGCATTCCAAACACTTCTACTGCAAGTAACCTGCCGTCCAATTTGATCAACAGTTTACTTACCATTTGGTGAGTCCTGGTGAGTCGATAAAGAATTTCAAAACGTGAGGTGAAAGAGACTATCAGTGACTTTAGTCTTAAAATCTTCCTAGATTCGATAAATACAAACTTCTCATAAGAATTCACAAAACCTCACTGTTTGTTCAAAAAAAGGGGGGATAACATAAAGGGTTATTCACAAAGCTCCATAATTTACTGCTGTTGCAACAACGGCAAACGTCTGCGATCCCAAGAGGGAAATTCAAGCAGTGGCAGAAGATACATTTTTGAAGCTTTTCCTGCCGATGTTTGAATCTACTGCTTGGGTAACGCCAACGTTTATCAATGTTGCAACAAATGTAAACTACTGAGTTTAGCGAATAGCCCACCATGTTATTTTTTTACTAGGGATGTGCGTTTCGGGTTTCGGAATTTCGGAATTTTCACGAAATTTCCCGATTCGTGTTTTCGGATGCGGCCGAATTTACGAAAATGTTTAGATCCGAAAATGTCAGATCCGAAACGTTTTCCGAGCCGAAACGAAATATTTTCAGATTTTTCGAATGGACTTGAAATGTGTCAAACGAGGAGAACAGACGTTCCGAAAAACAAAAATTTTCTGAAAATTTTCGGAAAACGAAAATTTTCCGAAAAACGAAAAGTCGATACAAAAAACGAGCAAAGTGACACGAAAAATACGAAGAATGGTCGATATTCCGGAAAATGTACAATTCCGAAAAACGAAAATTTCCGAAATCACAAAAAGTCGATACAAAAACCGAGCACAGTGACACGAAAATACGAAAAATGGTCGATATTTCGAAAAAAAACTGTACCCGAAAAACGAGCCGAACCAAATCGAATCGAAACCGAAATCGGTCGAAACGAGCCGAATCGAAAAGTTTAAAAATCCGAAAAATCAAACCGAATGGAACCGAAAAAAAAATCGGTGCACAAGCCTATTTTTTACCTTTTTTCGGCAAACAGTGATCTTTCGTGTATTCCTAGTATTCCGAGTATTTAATATTTATCGATACTGGGAACAATTTAGGATTGAAGAATCTGTTAGTCTCTTTCACAATTGTGGGTCGAAACACTGGGACAACGGATCAGAACAAGGTCACAATACTAGTTGGGTCAATACACTGGGACAACATATCAGAACAAGGTTAAAATACAAGCTGGGTCAATACACTGGGACAACGGATCAGAACAAGGTCAAAATGCTAGCCGGGTTGGTAAATTGGGACAACAGATCAGAACAAAGTCAAAATACTAGTCTGGTCGGTACACTGGAACGACGGCTCAAAACAAAGTCAAAATAGTTGCCAGGTCAGTACACTGGAATAACGGCTCAGAACAAAGTCAAAATACTAGCCAGGTTGGAACACTGAGCAACTGGAAAATTGACCATGCAATTGGGTTTAAAGAAAAACAAAGCAGAACAAGGGATACTGGTTTGGTCAGAGTAAACAAAGGTCTGAGGTTCTGGTGTCATCGGGGGGTGTGCCAGAACGTCATGATGCGGAAACAACGCAAAGACGTTCGATGGTTAGCGTCAGTACTATAGAATGGCATTTGATTCCAGCCATATGCATCAGAATTGCTAGTCGGAGACTACGGAATGGCGCACAACTCACTTGTGCCATTTAAATTGCCTCGAGCACTTGACAAGGTAGTCCGGTGAGCTTTGATGCAGTACAAGTTAGGGTTTAGAGGTGCGGAATGACGCCGGTAGGGAGCCTCGGAGTGGTTAACCCTTACAACAAGTAACAAGTGAATCCTTGTGCTATAGAGAGTGACTTCAGGATTGAAATATATATAGGTATTTTTATTAAATGGTCCACGCAAGATGTCATTATTATTTTTTATCAATACACGTATATATAAAATATTGCTAAAGGTTTGCCCCGTGACCTGTATCTAAGTAATAGGGTCTCCGATCCTTGGATTTTCCCCTGTATTTCTAAGAATTCTAATTCATTCATTCTTCTCTAGGTTTTTTTTCGGATCGAGGCAATTGTTATGCCTGACCCAAGGGTTAGCTAATTGATTACATGTTTTTATGGAGATTAATCGGGTTGCATTATTTGCCACTTGCCCTATGTGGACCTTTGGTCTCCGTACTGTAAAGAAGGGGTCGTCCTTCTCCACCTGTTCCGTCCCCATCGATTCCATTCAATCTGGCGCCGTGCATTAAGGGTCTTACATCGCCTTCTCCTTGGGCAGCATTTATCGTCCGTAATCTGCTCTTAGAATAGGTGTTTGATGCCCTCCTCCTGTAATTATTTGTGTCCACTGGAGATAGAGGAAATCTTTGAGGTTGGGAGGTTAATAAGCCTGAAATAGCTGCATGAGTGATCTTATCTCCGACCGTTCAAGAACCACCTTCTCCGGGGCAGCCAAAAAGCTGCGAGGAACGCTTTCACCGAGATTATGATTTCTCATTTACTCTCCAATGATACAATGATGGGAAATTCTGGAAAATTGCTCTTTGCAGCCATTATGAAAAGAATAAAAGAATAAAAAGCGAAATGGTTTACCGCTAGCCATTCATTGAGGACGACACGTAAAACTAAATTCAAATTAGAAATAAAAAGAGAAAATGTTTAAAAAGATAGTGTTCCCCAATTACTTTTTTTTTCCCTGATCTTGTAGATGTCCATCGTTTGGGCGTTTCCCGCGTATTTTATTTATGAATAGAAAGGAAAAAAAAATATTTATGTTACTTAAAAATAAAAAAATAATAGTTTCATGATAATAATAATAATAATAATAATAAATATTATTATTATTATTAAAAATCTACACAGTATTTCTATACGGTTTTTATATACTTATTTTAGAAGCGACGTTTGGTCGAGGATACATGTTGATTGTTCCTTATTCGAAATGCTTGGAATGGGAAGTGTACTAGAGATGGGATTTTCTCAGATTTTGCAATATTTTTATATAATAATGTGATATATTGGGGATGGGAGCCAAGTCTAAATTTTTAAACCATCTTGTAGATGTCCATCGTTTGGGCGTTTCATGTTTTATTTTATTTATGGATAGAAAAGAAAGAAAAATATTTTTATTACATATAAATAAAAGAATAACAGTATAATAATATTTCTTCTTATTATTAAAACTCTACACAGTATTTCTATACGGTTTTTATATATTTTTTTTAGAAGCGCTTTTGGTCGAGGATACATGTTGATTGTTCCTTATTTGAAATGCTTGGAATGGGAAGTGTCCTAGAGATGGGATTTTCTCAGATTTTGCAATATTTTTATATAATAATGTGATATATTGGGGATGGGAGCCAAGTCTAAATTTTTAAACCATCTTGTAGATGTCCATCGTTTGGGCGTTTCATGTTTTATTTTATTTATGGATAGAAAAGAAAGAAAAATATTTTTATTACATATAAATAAAAAAATAACAGTATAATAATATTTCTTATTATTATTAAAACTCTACACAGTATTTTTATACGTTTTTTATATATTTTTTTTAGAAGCGCGTTTGGTCGAGGATACATGTTGATTGTTCCTTACGTGAAATGCTTGGAATGGGAAGTGTCCTAGAGATGGGATTTTCTCCGATTTTCAATATTTTTATACTGTATAATAATGTGATATATTGGGGCTGGGAGCCGAGTCTAAACTTTGAAACCATCTTGTAGATGTCCATCGTTTGGGAATTTCACGCGTATTTTATTTACGGATAGAAAGGAAAGAAAAACATTTTTGTTACATAAAAATAAAAAAATAATAGTATCATAATAATAATAATTATTATTATTAAAAATCTACACCGTATTTCTATTCATTTCTCGTATACATTTTTTAGAAGCGACGTTTGGTCGAGGATACATGTTGATTGTTCCTTATGTGAAATGCTTGGAATGGGAAGTGTCCTAGAGATTAGGGATGTGCGTTTCGGGTTTCGGAATTTCGGAATTTTCACGAAATTTCCCGATTCGTGTTTTCGGATGCGACCGATTTTCCGAAAATTTTTAGATTCGAAAACGGCAGATCCGAAAAGTTTTCCGAGCCGAAACGAAATATTTTCGGAATTTTCGAATGGACTTGAAATGTGTCAAATCGAAATTTATTGCTTTGAAACGAGGAGAACAGATGTTCCGAAAAAACGAAAATTTCCGAAAATACGAAAAGTCGATACAAAAAACGAGGTAAGTGACACGAAAATACGAAAAATGGTCGATATTCCGAAAAAAAAATGTACACGAAAAACAAGTCGAGCCGAACCGAATCGAAACAGAAATCGGTCGAAACGAGCCGAATCGAAAAGTTTGAAAATCCGAAAAATCGAATCGGATCGAACCGAAAAAAAAATCGGTGCACAAGCCTACTAGAGATGGGATTTTCGCAGATTTCCCAATATTTTTATATAATAATGTGATATCTTGGGATGGGAGCCGAGTCTAAACTTTGAAACCATTTATACGTAGTACACACTTTATACAGGATTTTTTTTTTTTAAGACTTTATTTCAGGGTGATAAGAGCGGTACAGTAATATGAAGTACAGTACAATGCATAATAAACCAGATACTGCACACCCCAACAACAATTTTCTGAGTTATCCAAGTTACACAAGAATTTTAATAATTTTGCCCCCAATCACATGGGGTCGGGTGTGAAATTTTCCATATTTATCGTCACAAGCAACGGGTAAACGTCTGCTATAAGTCTTACCTTCACAAATTTGTATATAAAAATATACACACACACACAGCCTGGCAAAAAAAGTCACAAATCTTAATGTTTGATTGTGTCGTCCTTTGCTGTGATTGCGGCAGGCATTTGCCGCGGCATCATGACGATAAGCTCATGCAATGTCACAGCATTTATTGGCGTCCAGAGTGACATTACCGGCTGGGTGAACTAGAGGTAACATTGCTGCTCTGCATGCAGAGAGCCTGTGGAGTCATGGGTTCGATCCCAGCAGGAGCACCTCTCCAGTAAGTGTCTTTGGGCAAGACACCTAACGGTACATATTCGCCACCCAGGACATTGTGACACATACGAGATATGTGCACAATTGTATAAAGTAAGTAATTGTCATGTATAGTGGTGACATTGAAAGGTATGTGTTTATGTTTTCTATGTGGTATATGGTGCCTATAACAAGTCACTATGAGAATGCAGCTCTCTGCAGCAGCAGCAGGGGACTGTTATTATGACGCACAGGGTCTTATGTTCAGGAAGGATTGGGGGAAGATTATAGGTGTGGCACTGGTGATGTGTTCCTGCTTACCCTCATAACCACGAGGATACTGTGGAACAAGCAGCTAATCTGTGTGTCTCCTGATTCTTTCCTGTTTTTACAGGTAAGCCTAAAGCAGGAAGTAACTCCCAAACACTTAAAATAAAGAATCCATGTTATATACAGCTGTATTAACTGTGCAGAAAGTCAGATGGGAGACAATAAGAGAGATATCCTTAATGTAAACACTAGGAGGGTGAAAGCTCCAGTTACTCTGCAAGAATATGGTAAAAGCAGTATTTCCTGATGCAGAGTCAGTTATGTACATTTAAATGTACTCAATATGCAGAAATCTTAGATGCATTATTATTTGTTATTAGAAAGGAATTGTTCTATGTCTTGGCAGATATGACATCCCCTTATGTGCAGAAGGAAAAGGAATAGCTGTAGCACGCTGCACACTGTATATAATAGGATGTATAGTCTGTGAGACGGATTCACAACTTTCCACAGGGAAAGTTAGATGTTTTGCGAAAATGAAGATGACATGCTAATAGGTCATTTAGAATGAAAATGTTATTGTTTTAAAAGCATTTGGAAAATATGCATTTAATAAAGAGATAACCACGAGGATACTGTGGAACAAGCAGCTAATCTGTGTGTCTCCTGATTCTTTCCTGTTTTTACAGGTATTTACATCTGTCTGCGGGCCCTCTGAACGGGGTCTGCAACAGATTCTTGGGGGCTCGTCCGGGATGTTGGGTCAGTTTCCATAGACGACATACTGAGTGCTGCAACCCAAGCCACATCTTTCTTTTTGGCTGCGCGAGCTCCATCCCAGACTGCTCGCACCACTTCAGATGACAATTGCTCAGTGCACTCAGTGGTATACTTTTCGATGTCAAGGGGGATACGCGACAGTGTGTCAGCATCAATATTTATTTTACCAGGCCTATATTTCACATCAAAGTGGTAGTCGGACAATTCTCCCACCCAGCGATGGCCAACCCCATTCAGCTTCGCAGTGCTCATTATGTAGGTCAGGGGATTGTTGTCTGTGTAAATGGTAAAATGTGGAGCATAGAACAGGTAGTCTCTGAATTTTTCACACACTGCCCATTTAAGTGCAAGAAACTCAAGTTTACCACTATGTAGGCAGTAATTTCTTTCGGCCTGGGACAGTGTCCGGGAGCCATAAGCAATGACTCTTAATTTTCCATCCTGACTCTGGTAGAGTATAGCCCCAAGGCCCCTTTCAGATGCATCGGTGTGCAGCGAGAATGGTAAATTGAAGTCTGGATAGGCAAGAATTGGTGGCTTTATCAACATGTCAATCAAGGTTTCAAGAGATTTCTGATGCTCACTTGTCCACTCCACAGGAGTTCTGGAAGGCATTTGGGGGCCTTTGGTCTTTCTCCTACTGGACTCAACTGGTGCCACCCCAGGCTTTGCTTGTAGGAGCTCATACATAGGCTTAGCTACACCTGAAAAATCTTGGATAAACGAGCGATAGTAGCTTAGGAAGCCGAGAAGCCTTCTTACCTCACCGACGGTATGTGGAGTATGACTTTTGAGTGACATAACTGCTTGAAGATCTTTGGGATCGATCCGCACACCTTCGGCAGACACAAGACGACCCACGTATCGGACTCCCCTCGGAAGAGCTCACATTTTTCAGGCCGAAGCTTGACTCCATGATGTTGGAGAGCTTGAAGAACTTTGCGAAGTCCTTCCACGTGTTCCTCAAAAGACTTGGCATAACATAACACGTCATCAAGGTACGGTATACAACATTCATCTCTGAGAGAATCTAGCATTTCTTCCATACTGCGCTGGAACGCTGCAGGTGCATTGGACAGGCCGAAGGGAATTCTTATCCACTCATAAAGTCCCCAGGGAAACTAAGATCATACTGGGAGAAGATCATCTATGTGGTGAAAGAGCAAGTAGCAGACAATCCGGTTTATGTGGTGAGTCCTGAGAATGGGAACAAAAGTGGAACTAGAACCCTGCACCGAAACCTATTACTGTTGGTGAATGACTTGCCTGTGGAGACACCATCACACCCACTGAAACACGGGAACCAGAAACAAAGCAGACAAGGTAACAGGGAGAAGACAAGAGAACCTACCTACCACAGTGACCTCACCGATTCAGATGAGGAAAGCTCTGAAAGATACTGGTTGAGAATTCCTGAGAGTTGGACAGAGCATAAGAGACAGCATACTTACCGGCAAGGTTCAAAACTGAACCATGAGAACTCTCTTGTCGAAATGACGTCACCATCACCTGAGAGAACCGTGCGAGAAAGAGATCAAGTCCAAGTCCCACAGGAACAGAGACACAGTTTGATCGAGACTCAATCACCAGAAGAATTGATCCTGAATTCAACATTTCCACCTGAAGTCAGTGGAGATAGTGATAGTGAATGTGCCCTGCCTGATGAAGCAGAAAGTCTGACATCAGAAAGCTGTATCGAACCAAGACGGTCAGTGAGAGGGAGTAAGCCAAGACAAGTGTTTACGTACGAAACACTGGGTCAACCATCGCTACAACCACAGACTATGCTCTACAGTGTAGCAGCATATACCTTTCCTCACTTACCTGTATTGGCTACACCATGTTATATGCCACCACTCTCATACTACCCGTTTCACGACTCATACAATATGGTACCATGTATTCCCACAGGGGCAGCATATTAAGTTAAGAAAGTGGTGTTCTGGACATAGTAATCTTGCGCCTGAGTGTATATATCTTTTTTTTGTAGTTGGTGCCCATTTTATTTTGTCGGGGAGGATGTGACACATACGAGATATGTGCACAATTGTATAAAGTAAGTAATTGTCATGTATAGTGGTGACATTGAAAGGTATGTGTTTATGTTTTCTATGTGGTATATGGTGCCTATAACAAGTCACTATGAGAATGCAGCTCTCTGCAGCAGCAGCAGGGGACTGTTATTATGACGCACAGGGTCTTATGTTCAGGAAGGATTGGGGGAAGATTATAGGTGTGGCACTGGTGATGTGTTCCTGCTTACCCTCATAACCACGAGGATACTGTGGAACAAGCAGCTAATCTGTGTGTCTCCTGATTCTTTCCTGTTTTTACAGGTAAGCCTAAAGCAGGAAGTAACTCCCAAACACTTAAAATAAAGAATCCATGTTATATACAGCTGTATTAACTATGCAGAGAGTCAGATAGGAGACAATGAGAGATATCCTTAATGTAAACACTAGGAGGGTGAAAGCTCCAGTTACTCTGCAAGAATATGGTAAAAGCAGTATTTCCTGATGCAGAGTCAGTTATGTACATTTAAATGTACTCAATATGCAGAAATCTTAGATGCATTATTATTTGTTATTAGAAAGGAATTGTTCTATGTCTTGGCAGATATGACATCCCCTTATGTGCAGAAGGAAAAGGAATAGCTGTAGCACGCTGCACACTGTATATAATAGGATGTATAGTCTGTGAGACGGATTCACAACTTTCCACAGGGAAAGTTAGATGTTTTGCGAAAATGAAGATGACATGCTAATAGGTCATTTAGAATGAAAATGTTATTGTTTTAAAAGCATTTGGAAAATATGCATTTAATAAAGAGATAACCACGAGGATACTGTGGAACAAGCAGCTAATCTGTGTGTCTCCTGATTCTTTCCTGTTTTTACAGGTATTTACATCTGTCTGCGGGCCCTCTGAACGGGGTCTGCAACAACATACTTGAAAACGAGAGAAATCTCAATGTATCCGTCCTGCTAAAATCCTTTCTCAAAAAAAAAAAAAGATCTTGTATTGATGATGGGAGAGTCGCAGCGCTGCGTAAAGTCTTCTCCAGCGCA